>CAOLHI010002000.1:0-303709 GCA_948474755.1 Ctenosaura bakeri | reverse complement strand
CTGACAGTAGTTAAGCAGAACCTAACAAGTCTGAAAAGCAGAAGATTTGATGTGCAGAGATTCTAGACTTGGGGACAAAAAGGATCCTAGTCCCAACACAAGAGAAATTCCAGTGGAGTGGAAAGAGGTCTTAGGCCTGAATCTGATCGTGTATACCAATTAGAGAAAACCCTTTGGATCAACAGAATTTACATATGTGTTAATAACAGATTAAATTACCTAAATTAACATTCATTTAAGTGGTCTACTTTAGTGGGATTAACAACAGAATTTATGCCAGAAACCAGAATGCATGAAATGAGGTACATGAGGTAGTCAGGTTTTAGGAAAAGGGCTTTACTATGATTACAGAAAGTAGTTAAGTCTTTTGATAATTGCAACTTAGTGAGAGCACCTACAGAAGAAAAGAAATATGTTTGTGTGCAAAGAAAGGTAGCTGAAATCTTGACCTGTGTAGCAAATGTTTTTACTCATATCTTTGTCATTGGCAAGCACTGTAGTCTTTTTTTCCCTCTGTCTGTGTCTCCACTATTTAAAGATCTCTAATGAAGCTTACTAAAATTGGGCATGTTTACTGTTTGCACTTTAGAGAATAGCATTGCTCACAGTTTTTATAGTGATTTCTCTGCAAGTGAAAAATGAAGCGTTTGCTATTCAAGATTAAGCTTACTTGGCACGGAAAACTGAAAAAAAAGTTTCCTATTCATTCTCTTGCAAAGAATGTTAGAAACACTGCAAATGATGCTTCTTTATCTGCAAAGATAATAGTCAAAAGTTAGAAGGGTAATTTTCAGAACATTTGAAGTAATGTGCTTTCTTAGATCATTCTGTCCCAGTTAACATGTACTAAATAGCTGAATATAAGATACTTTGTGAAATAAGCATCTAAAATATTTGAAAGTTTCTTAATGCAACTCAGACACACAGGTTGTATTCTAAGTCACTTCTCCAGAGCACCATCAAAGTCCTGCAAAAGACTGCTTCAGCATCTGATCTTACATTTTCTTCTGCTGCACTCATATGCCTACTTACACAAGCATCTGTTCACGTTTTCTCTCTGCTGGTAGAACTTTCTGCTCCTCTCTTAACCCATTTCCTGCCTCTATAGTTTTAAACAACATGGTTACTTTTATTCTAGGAGTACTTGTAACTATTCCTTTAGACCTGGATTGAGAACAATGTAGTCACTGTGTCTTGGGGCATGTTATAAATCAGACCATTTGTCTATCTAGCTGAGTATTATCACCATTGACAACAGCAGCTTCCCAAGGTTTCAGGCAAGAGTCTTTCCATTCCTGACTGGAGATGCTGGAGTTGGAACGTAGGACCTTTGGAAGGCATATATTGTACCACTGAGCTATGGCCACTGTGATGTTTAGTTAACATGATGGTTGTGTAACATACATTGCTCAGCACATGCCTCATTCTTGCCTACTGCTCAGTTTTTACAGTCTGACCAACTCCTACGAGCAAATTAATAATCCTTTTCATTATGTTTTATGGCACCAAGCTGGCACAAATATGTTCTTAAAACAAAGGTTGAAATGTGATGAGGTTGTGCCAGGGTCGGGTTTGTATTTGTGTGTGTACGTGTGTGGAGGAGTGCTTCTAGATGTAATCAGGCAAGTGCAGCTTCTGAACAGATTGTGTTGGTTTCAGCTGGGTTAGTATTGAATGGACTCTGACAATCTGACAGTTTAGACAAAAGTTAATACCAGCAAACAAGGGAGGGGGGACAAAAGGATGCTGGCTGAAGTTCACAGTCTGAGTACTAAACTGCAGCTGGTCTTTTCAGTTTCATATTAGGGTACTATCCTATTCTGTGCCCTCTACTATGCTAATTTTATCCAATTTCTTGTTTCTCATTTGAGATTAATTGTAGCACCATCACCATGAAGCAAGCTGTGTGAGCCTTCTTGATGACAAATTGCCTGTTTACAACATAATCAAAGGAATAAATTGCATTGCCATTAGTTTAATCATAATCACTTTTGTAGGTTCTGGCTCAGATAAATGCTATTTATTTATCTGTCAGTCAGATTATACAGAGATCAAACATTGTCAAGTAATAAGCATTCCTGAGTCTGCAGAGCTACTTTATTTTGACATTGTGACTTCGTATCTGATTTAGAAATTTAAAGCTATAGAATAAAATTTATGGGTAACCACACTATCCTATGCATTTTTACTCAGGAGTAAATCTCACTGTGTATAGTAATATCTACCCCTAGGCAAAGCTATCCTTATAATTATTTATTTCACTATATTATATTTATTAAAATATTTATATTCTATGTCAAGAGATTTCAGGACATGATACAGACAATGCAAACAACTTAGAATATTGATAAAACAATATAAAACAATTCAACAGACAATCAAAACAGAGGGCAAAACACTATAACCCAAGAATTCAGAGCCAAGCCCATGGTCACTAGATCACAAGCTTTGATGAAGTACCAACTTTTAAGGTAGCACCAAGATGAGGCCAATGGTGGTGCCAGTCATGTCTCTAACAGAGGCCATTCTACTACAATGGCATCACAGTAGACAAGACTCTCTCTCATAGCTCCATATTGATCCCAATGATGGGACACAGGGGAGAAACTCCTTAACAGATCTCATTGTGCAAGTAGGTACAATGCAGGAAGAGGTAGCCCTCATGTATCAAAGTGCCAAGCCATTTAGGAGATTAAATGCTGTTAGTAGCATTGCAGTTCCTTTATAACCAGTGTAATCTGGTTCAGATATGATCCAAGTAGAAGTCTAGATGCACTAGCTGCAGTTTCTGTCTCATCTTTAAGGCTAGTCCCACCTAGAGTGCATTTCAGTAGTCTAGATGGGAAGTTAACAGCATATGAACCACTGTGGCCAGATTTTCCCTGCCCAAGAATGATCATAGCTGCGGGTCGGCCAAACTTGCTAAGGACATTCCAAGCCACTGGACCTACAGCGACAAAGATGGATCCAGGAGTATTCCTGTGCTTGCTCCTTCAGGGAGAGTGTGGTCCCATCCAAAGCAGATCATTTACTCTGTTTCTGGACTTGAGAACCACTAAACCACAATCCATCTGTCTTGCCAAGACTGATGGTATTAAGTGTCACTAAGAAGTCCAGTAGGATAAACAACCTAGCTTTCCCTCTGTCTTTCTCTCAGAGAAACTAATCTATTCAGGTGATCAGGACTGTTTCATTCCTGAGCTCAACCTGAAACCATGCTCAAATACATCCAAATAGTCTGTCTGCCATTGACTTAAATATCTTACCCCACCCTGGGATATTTCTAATAGAGTTGTATTTCTTCATGTATCTCTGGACTCAGGAATGTCTTCTTCAGAAGAGAGTACACCACTGAATCTTTCAAACTGATGGGCACTATCTTCTAAGGAGGCACTAACCACCTTCTGCAACCCCACAGTTAGTCCATCTTGACTAGATCTTACCAGCCAAAATGGACAAAGGTCAAGCTTAAACATGGGTAGACAAACAAGCAAGACATTTTTAATCCCCTCACTGTCATCATAAAGTGTTCTCATTTGTCTTTGGCCATACTGACCTTGTGACTTAAGCCACTTGTACGTAGCTGACATTTGGCTAATTTAATCCCCCACAGGTCTTCTGTAAGCCATGTAGCATGATGGGCTGTACAGTGCTCGAATGGATCCTGGGGGACAGTTGTGTTAATAGCCATTTCCTTCTCACTGTTCCCTTGCAATACTAAAGCCCTGACAGAATCACAAGCCCTGTCAGCTGGAGAGTCCACCAATGCTTCATGAATCTATTGGATTCTACAGGTTTCCAGGGAAAGCTCATCTTAATTCCTCCCCACATCTGCAGGGAGGTTCTATTTTTTTTTTCTTGATCAAATGTTACAAGGAAATTACTTCCTTACAAGAATTACTTCCTTACAACCACCCATCCACTCCAAACCCTCCACCCAGTAGCAAAATACAGATCTAGACTATAACCTGCCACATATGTTAGCCAACAACTTACTGAGACATCCTCACAGCTGTCATAGAAGCCATGAAGTCCTAAGCAAGCCTTGTCAAAACACCCTTGGCATAAATGTTGGTATCATGCAGGAACACAGTCCTGTGATTCAGTATGATGGCCAGTGAAACTACCTTGGACAGCTCAAGCAGGGAGACTGCTGGATAATAGGTATACCAATGGCATACCTATTCTGTCTTTTTGACCCAATATAAAGTTTTCAGTTGATCTAGATCAAAGCTGTTGTCAGGATAGATGGATGGTTCTCCAACTGACAAGATGGAATCCTTATGGGTTGAAGGCAGCTTCCCCTGCACTACCCCACAACTCTTCAATCCAACTTGGTGCTGCACCACGTATCCAGGTGGAAACAGCCAACTAATCCACATCTCAGTAACATACCGCAGCCTCCTTCTAATACAGTAGAATAATGGATGATAGTTGTTTTATGTACCAATCTGACATTCAGTCATATCATCAGTAAACCAGAGTGGCGGCTAGTAGAGCAACCTGAAATTGAGTGGTGCTGAAACACAAGATGCACTTCAAGTATCTATGCCATCTTTCCCTTACTTGGCACATCTGGCCTGCCCAAAAATCATATCAGCCATCTATCATTAAGCATTAGGAAGTCTACCATTAAGGGGACTGTGGTGGCTATCTCTCATGGCAGAAACTAAGGGTTGTGAAAGGCAGCATGTGGAAAATGCTGCCCCATCACTTGTGATGTCTGCTCTGGTGTTGCCAGTCTGGTCATCTTCTGTCTATGAAATGAAAAGGGAGCACCATCTTATCACAAGATAAGAGTGATGAAGATTGGAAAGATAGGATATGATTGTTAGGAGAATGAACAATGTACAGTATATATAACTGCAGTAAGAGAGATCATGTTGTTATCTGGGATTATATGTTCTAGTGGTGTGTAAGCACCTGTCATTACATTCTGTTAATGAAATGTAAATGTGAAAAATGTTGATGTATATAATAATAGATAAACTATTTACTGAATTTCATATATACATTAAGGACACGCTTTGTGCTAAACATGTGTTGTTTGTGGAATCCCCAAGGCAAAGATTAAGATATTTCCACCACTTTTTTCCACATGGTTAGTTAATGATTATTCAGAAATGCACAACATAGATGCCTTGGCTATATTATCATATGTGTGCTCAGAAATTAAGGTCTCCAAATTATATCTCTTGCAGAAGAATTTTATCTTTGTTTTGTTTAGTAACTCTGGCTTTTATTTTGAATGCAATGTTAAATGCAATGGACTACAGTCCAAATATTGAAAAACTAACATGTATGTTAATCCTCTATGCATCTACTTGGGAAAAAATTTTATTGTGAACTTTCTCCTTAGTAAATGTGTCCATGATTCCATCTTGAGGGCAGACCTGCAATATTTTTCTGCAACAGATGATGTCTTTTCCCACCCAACTGTTTTATTCTGGCACATGAGATAGAAAATACCACTGATATCTCTCTCTCCCCATCTCTGATGGTAAAAAATGCAACAGATAGAACAATTTGCTGCCCTTTCATGAAGTTCCACACTGGGACAGCTGCTCCTGCCTTAGTTGTAGAGCCATTCTGGTTTACTTATGAATAAGTCCTATTGCTTTCTGAGTAGACATATGTAGGATTGTAGTGTAGAGCTGCACCCCCATGCGTACTTACTAGAAAGTAAGCCTTTGAATTCACAGGGCTTAGTTCTGTTCCTAAACCTACAATCTTACAGTCATTTAAATGGAAGGAAGGGGTGCTTACATCTGAGTGAACACATGCAGAGTTGCGCTAACTGAATGGCACCTGCAGAGAGATATCAATGTGCAAATAGCTCTACAGAGGGATGGAGGGTGAGAAATGCTTCACCCCATTATTCACTACCCCACAGTGCAAGCACTTTTTTGTTATTTACCTATGTATATTTTAGATTGGTGAAACCTGGAGGTTTCAAAGCAATGTACAGTAATTAAAAACCACAGGACAAAACAAAACAAGTCCATAAAATTAAAAGGTAGGTTGAAGTGCACCAAGGCTTCCACAAAAAAAGAAAAGAAAAGTATATTAAATATCCTGGTCCAAACAACTATTTTTATTTGCTTTTGGGGTTGCTGGGATCCCTTATTGGAAGGGATGTCCCTTATATGAAGACTGAAAAGTTTGCCCCTTACATAGACTGAATGAGACACCAAAAATCCCATATTTGGGGGTACGGGAGTGATGAGAGACAAATTGTTTTGTAAATCTAGTCAAAACTGAAAATCAGGTTACTCTGAATTTTAGTCATAATTGTCAAGCGCTTTCTGGTGTGGTTAAAACAGATTCAGGAATTTTCATAAAGTGTGTCATAAAGTAACTTAGAGTTTGGAGAGTGTGGACAATAGGTTAATTTTACCAAGAAGTGCATGGCTAAGTAAACTGAAATCATTACTTTTATTTAGGCCATTTCTGCCCTATACTGTTATAGTGCTATTATTTCCTTTTCAACATCCTGTGGAATTCTGAGGTTTGTAGTTTACTGAGACCAAAGACTTCTCTGGTTGAGAATTCTAAATGCCCCTCCCTAAACTGCAAATCCCAGGATTCCATAGGATATTGAAAGTGGAATAATAACACTAAACAATGTAGTGCAGAAAAGTCCTTAGTATTTACCGGTAGTTGAAACATGTTGTTAATAGGCACTTCTTGATAGTCAACGCACTCATCCTGAATTTTGGTAGTCCCATTCTACTGCTTTGAAAACCTGACTACTTAAATTTCTAGTGTCTAGTTATGGCTGGATGACATTAAAACAAACTTTCCTTACCTCCGCCAACAACTCTAATGTTTTGTAGTTCCTCGATACCGTTTGCTCCCTCAGAAGCTTCTCCATGCCTTGTTTCAAATATTTTTTCTAAGTACTGCTATATACACCCAAGAGAATGTATTTAGAATTGGTGCATAAGCAATAATTTATTATGTATGCTGTCTTAAGCAGGTCTCTTGCATCTTTTTAACAGATATATAGAAGGAAGACCATTGGGAGGTGCAGTGTTTTAATTTTCCTTTCCACGCAACTGTTTAAGTGTATGATCTTTGTCTTCTTTCCATGTGGCTATCCTACTTAACCCTGAATAGTCAAATTTTTTAAAAAAAACATTTTTCAGTAAACATGATCTTCTGTATTGCCTTACTGGGATGGGGCTTGGGGGCATTGTTCTACAGTGGCTCCGTTTTTTTGAAGGGCTACTTTCAGAGAGTGATGCTGAGGGATGCGTGCCCAACTCCTTGGCCATTGGCCTGTGGAGTCTGTCAGGGTTCCATCTTGTCCCCTATGCTATTTAATATCTACATGAAACCACTGGGTTTCACTGGGTGTCTGTGCATCACCAATATGCTGATGGTACATAGCTCTATTACTCCGTCCCACCTAATTCCAAGGAAGCTATTCCTGTGCTAAACCAGTGTCTGGCAGCTGTAATGAACTCAATGAGGGCTAACAAACTGAACCTTAATCCAGACAAGACAGAGCTGCTCCTGGTCAGTTGAAAGATAGATCTGGGAACAGGGATTCAGCATATGTTAGATGGTGTCATACTCCCCCTGAAAACACAGATTCATAGTTTGGGGGATTCTCCTGGATTCAGCTCTCAGTCCGGAGGCCCAAAGTTTCAGAAATGACCAGGAGTGCCTTTTGCATAGTTAAAGCTAGTGTGCCAACTGCAACCATTCCTGGAGAAGTTACTCTGCGCCACAGTGGAAAATGCCTTGGTTACAGTCCATTTGGATTACTGTAATGCACTCTCTGTGGGGCTGCCTTTGAAAAGTGTTCAGAAACTTCTCTTGGCCAAAAGAATTGCAGCCAGCTTGTTAACTGGGGCTGGCTACAGGGAACACACAACTCTTTTGTTGCAACAATTCTACTGGCTGCCAGTCCATTTCCAGGCACAATTTAGAGTGCTTGTTTTGACCTGTAAAGCCCTATATGGCTTGGACCCAGGTGATCTGAAGGGCCGTTAGCTGCTTTTATGAGACCAGTAGAGTTCTAAGATTGTCTGTAGAGGCCATTCTCTCTGTCTCAAGCTCATCTGGTGGAACAAGGGAGAGGGCCTTCTTGGTGGCTGCTCCCAGACTTTGGAATTCCCTCCCTAGAAAAGCCAATATGGCCCCGTTCTTGTTCTCCTTCCATTGGCAGGTCAAAACATTAATTGTGCTGTCAGGCTTTTACAAACTGATTAGGGTTGGGCTTTTGATGTTGTGCAGTTCTTAAGGTTTGTATGTAATGTTCTAATGCATTTTAATATTTTTAAAGTTCTAACTTCATAAATTGTTTAACTATTTTTTAAATCTTACATTATACTTCTATGAATGTTTTGTATTGTTTTTGTATTGTTTTATATATGTTGTTAGCCACCTTGAGTCCCATTATCAGGAAAAAGATAGAATATAAATCAGTAAAATAAATAAAATAATGTTTTCTTGGCAAAACCAGGCAGTATGAAAAAGTAACACTTTTCCTACCAATCATATGCTATTTGGAAGAAAAATGTAACTTTAAAATTGGGCTGCATTGGAAATATTGCATAATTATACCTTGAATTGCTCAAGTATATATTTATAAACACTAAAACTATTATAGTCTAGTTTGTTGTCAATGTAGATGCTGATAATGCAAAAGAATAGATTATGGTGATCAAATTTTCAGTAATCTTGAGTAAGATAATTGATCTGGATAGACTGTCTGGTTCAAACTGGCACCAAATCCTAATTTTGATGTTTATGTTTCCCATTGACTGTTATAAGAAATCAACAATGATTATAACTGGAAGTTAAAAATGACTAAATTGTTATACATGTGGGTGTTGGTGTTGTCAGAACTGGATAAATTGGATAAAATTTGCATAGGAAGTAGCTTCTAAGAAAAAAATAATACCTTCCAAATATCAGACATAGGTTGTACTACAAGAGATTTAATCTCAATTTTTTAAAATAACTTTATTTAGTGATAGAAATGGATGAGATTTTCAGAGATTAGTCACGGTCCCAAACCTGCAGATCTTGAGAAAAATGGTTGCAGAGTTTTGAATAAAAGCTGGGTTTTTTTTTTCATTTTTAAGTTATCTCCAGCTTTTTATAGCTAATCCATATGAAAATAGTATGATAGAACAGTTAAGAAGGTGGCAGTTTTTCTGAAGGATAGGTGCAGATCTAGGATAAAAGGTGAATGTTATATTATGCAGGGGAGTGTTTTGCTTCTGTTTATCTCCCTCCACACTTAATAAGTTTGGGATTATTTTCCTTCAGTTTTTTTTCCTCTTTCTCTCTCTCTCTCTCTCTCTTTCCCCCAGTTTATATAAAAGTGACAGGTGCTGTAAAGTTGGCAGGAAACATGCAAAACTGGCAGGAAACATGCAAAACTGGAGAAGGATAGATGCGGCAGCTAGGAGGTTATGGTGAATAAGAAATATTTTAAGATGTTTTTGTTTTTTGTTCAATTGCCACCTAAGTTTAAAAAATGCAATAGGACTGGGTATTGGCTGTGGAGGGTGATGTAGAAGAACATGAACACCCAGAATTTGCCAAACATCTAAATTCTGCATTGTGCGAGGTCCCACCAGCTCTACCAAAATAATTTTAATTGCATTCTTTAGGGAGAGAAAAAATTAGCAATAAGTACTGAACTCCTGTGAGCCGCATTCAGCATTCCTGCCACAAATTTAATTCTGAGATGATTTTGGGAGATAATTTAACTGGGAGTAGAGAATCCTGGTAAAACAATTCACTAGGATTAGAAGGTAGAGCTGTCAATCACAAAGCTATACTTCTCTTCTTTCCACTTTATCTTGCTGTTTTTCATATATATAAACATTGAGAAGAAATATACCAGATGTTGAAACAATCTTTCGTTCTGAATCCAAATTACTAACAATTCACTTTGTAGAAGTCCTGCTTTGATTTGGACATCTGTTGAATCTGCCCAAATCAGCCTCATTCAGTTCTAGATTTAGAATTTTTGCAAATCTAAAGCACATTTTTACTCAGCCAGAACCGTGGAGTGGTGAGGGCAATGGGCTGGCAAAGGGAATAGAGACCTCAAAAGCTTGAAGAATTCTGAGCAGTGGGGAAGACAAAATTGAGGAATACATCCTATGGGATACACATTTCATGACCCTGCTTTCCTGCTCTATACTCTCCTGTGCAGTTTACAGAGGGATTCAGGTTCACAGATGGAAGAACAGCAAACTTCAGCATTGGCAACAGTACCATGCAATTGTGCTGCAGTGCCAAATTGTTGACATTTGGGGGAAACGGAGCAGACAGCTACTCATCTAGTCCCAGAGCTCAGCAGGCTCATATGATTGCACAATAAGGAGGATTTGGCAATTATTCACGCACCCTCTTTCATAGGATCCCAACAGCTTTCCCTTCCAAGGGACAGTAATAGATCCTTATATACCATCTCACAACCAGGGAATTTAGATATTCCATAAATGAACATAACATTTCTTAAATATAATAGAGGGGGGGAAACACTTAGGAAAAATAAAGGCAGAACTTGGACAGTTGATGTTTCTTTTGGGGAAGTAATTATGACTTTGATCCTAATGACAGAGGCTTTCAACAAATAGACAATGTGGCTACACATTCAGAATGCGTATTTATGTGTTCATTGCTAAGAGGCATTGAAAGTATGTCAGAATGCTTTCCTTCTACTGTCAGTCTGGTTTTCTTCCAGAAGAAAATCCAGTTCACAAATGGTTGCACAGTGTGTTTGGAGGAACTGACATATTTTTACTGCATCTCAGCATCTCTTAATTTTTGACTATGTTGTCTATACTTATTGAAGGTTTAATAATTGGATTTTGTTATACTGGTTCCAGCAATCACCAAAAAAACACATAAAGCTCTTAATAGTCTTTGATAACTCTAGTGAATTCATGTTGGATGCTCACAATGCATGAAACGATTCTAGTATATTGGCATTTTGCTTTGCTAGCAGTATTCTAGAATTACTGGTCCTGACTCACCCAGTCCTTGCATTTACAGTCAGGTCCCTCCTTCTACAAACTGCTGCTTTAGCAAAATTCTCCACTTACTTAAGCTTGATCTTGTAATTAGAATGCTTTTTGTCTCTTGCACTTGGGTGAATTACAATCTACAATATAAGACAGGGAAGTGTAAATACTGTACTTTAAAGGAATAAGGGGCAGGTGGAGTCTAGTAGTTGGACAAACAATGCTGCTGGATCTTCCACAGATAGGTTTTTCAAACTATGTGAAAATCTGAAGTGCATCGGGTTCCCTGCTATAAGATATACACTGCCGTGATAATAGTTCTGACCTTGAATGGTGTCACTAGACACATTGCTGTTGAATGGACATGCAGTTGAATGAACATTCTGTGCCAGGGTACCTGTAAACCAGCTGTTGGTAGCTCTCTGGGTGTTTTGCAGGAAATTTGCAATGGATTTCTTATACCCAAAGGCAATACATGAAAAAAGGCTTCTCCTTAAATTAGACATGCACTCCACTAATTTGAAAATGATAGTCCCAATTAATTCTCTGTCATCTCACTTTTTCCATTTCTTTCTCTGCTCTCACTCCCCTGCGCCATACTGAGGTACTTTAGTGGGTGCTTCAAAATGTAGAAATAGTTCACACTCAACTCAGCAGAGGAGAGAGGAGAGGACAATCCTGTCCTCACCAGTAGGGGCTGAAGCAAAAGCAAATGACTGTACCCTCTCCTAGCTAATGTGGTTGTCCTCATTAATAACTTTTGTCATCTTCACCACACTCTGATCTTGCTTGATCACAGATTTTCTGGTTTTCATCTGAACAATGTTGTCAGGTATGAATTAGGCCAGTAACATGAAGCATGTTTAGGAGGAAAACCAGGAATAGGTTTATGAGTAGAAGAAATATGAAGAGTAGATGATGGGAATGCTGTGGATGTCATTTACTTAGATTTCAACAAAACATTTGATAAGGTCCCCAATAATATTTTGATTAGAAAACTGGTTAAATATAGAATAAATGGAGAGTACCATCAGGAGTTAGCTCTCATAAGACAGAGTCTGAATCACCTTGGGAAAGAATTTGTATAGTGCGTGTGCAAAGGAGGGAGATTTTTACTTCCAGTAACAGGCCCTCCGTTCCATTGTTACACCGTCCTTGTTTCGTAATGGAATGTCATGTCAGACAGCAGGTTTGATCCTTGGAACACAGTAGAAAATGGCCATTACATATGCTATTCTTTTCCTGCATAGCAAGGTACAGCCTCCTAGGCATTTGGATGAACATTCAATCCATGATGAAGCAGTAAATCAGGATGCTTCACCAGTACAGCTGGAAGGTGAACATGCCATAAAGCAGTGAGAGTAGAGGATGCCTGACTCTGTGCAAACTGCTGAATTTATGTCCTGCTTGTGGTCATCCTGAGAGGCATCAAGTTAACCACTGTAGGAAACAGGTTTCTGAACTAGACGGGCACAGTTCTTTAGTTGTGAAATAGTTAGTAGACTGATCCATTGTTCACATGAATATAGCTTGTATGTATGTATGTTTTAAAATACTTAAATAAAATAAAAACACCTATAACATGATCTTTTGCATGTTAGCAAGTTCTACTAGAAGCAACTTGGTCAAATTCCATTGTGCTTTACCATAATTCCAAAAATGCTCTTTGGTGCTACTTTAGAAGCTGGTTGTTGAATTGTTACTTAAAACGTTTCCACATGACATTCTTATAGCGCGATGATTCCACTTTCAACCTCCTATGGAATCCTGGAGTTTACAGTTCCGGGAGAAAGTGAAAGTGGAATAATTGTGCTATAAGAGTGTTGTGGGGAAATGGCCTTGGATATATATACTGGAAATTTTTGTGCCTGTGAGCCATCCTCTGCCCGACTTTTTGCTACGTCCTGTAGATTTATGACTGATTTGTGGTCATAATAAGTTGAGTGAGTAACATTATCATGACTTATGTCAAAAATTCTCAGGATGGGGTCCAGAAAGAAAAAACATTTAAAGTAATTGAAAGCAGTGTAATAACTTCCAGTCACACCAGAAAAAAATTATACCCCATATGCTTAGAACTCCCTTCCAGAATGTCTAAACAACATTGCTTATCTTCCTTTAGATCTCTCCTCAAAACCATCCTTTGCTACAAAGCTTCTGGCATTACCCCTTCATACTTATGGCCCTTTTTGAACGGCGTTTTGGAAGCGAGAGGGCCCCTTGAGTGTCGCATAAATGTGAGGAGCGGTCTGCATGACGCACTCACATTTACGCGACGCTCAAGAGTCTGATGCGAAGCGCACACGGGTTTTTTCATTTTCAGCTTCAAGCCAAAAATGCTCTGCGCTCACAATCGCTCAGGGGCCTGGGGCGTACTCACCTGTCGTGCGAAGCCTCCTGAGCCACGCCGGTCACGCTTCCTGCCCCAGTGCAGCCTACAACTCCCAGGCTGCACTGTGGAAGGAAGGGGCGGGTGCTCACGCGAGCAGCAAGGAGCTGCGGAGCTAAAGCAGGAGGATTGCGAGAGCATTCCTTCCAAGCCTTCTCACACGAAAACCCCAACCCAGCAGCATTAAAAGGTAAGGTGCGGAAAGGGCCATCTTGTGCTGTAACTAAGCCTGAGTGCAAACTAACTGATGCATGTTCTTCCTCTGCTGCCTATCTTCATCCTCTCCCTCTACTGCCTCCCCATTTTGAATGATTGGAATGGTAAGGATGGAGTTATCTTCTTTAGTGCCATGCAATATAGAAGATGACTACGATTAATAAATGAGTGAACAGGCCCTCTGGCTCAGCAATAATCACTTTGGCATCTTTAGTGGCAGCTATTTATTTAATTTAATTTAAATCTCATCTTTCTTCTGTCCTGAAATGGTGGATGGTATACATGGGAATTCCCAGATGTGTTTACCTCCAGGCACTGGCTGACCAAACCTACTTCGATTCAGCATGGCAAAAGCATTACATGTCATGACATCATAACTTGAATGAAACATTTATTAAAGTGTTTGGCCATATATCCTAATCTTGCAACACCCTGGTAGTTGATTTTTTTCCCTCCCAAGTCTTCATTTCAAATTTGTATAAGTGTCAGACACATTTTTGAAAGTATCTAGATAGGAAATTTTATCTGTTTCTACATCAAAATCAGTTTTCCACATAACATAGAGCCAACTGCTGCATTTATTTGGCATTCACATTAACTTAACATGAAAGTCTCTCAGATATTTTCTTTAGCCTTGAACACATCATAGAGGTTTCTACCAGACTCAGGCTGTTTTTGCACTACAATCTTATAGCGCAATTATTCCACTTTCAACATCCTATGGAATCCTGGGATTTGCAGTTTCGGAAGGGGCCGGCTGGTGGAATAATCACGCTATAAAAGTGTAGTGCGGAAAAGGCCTCAGACCTTGACAACACATAGCTGTTGTTCTGCATCCATAAAACTCTCCAACTGTTCCAGTTTATCAGGAATGGCCTGAACTAATCTTTTGTTGTCCCACTTTTTCATCTGCTTTTCAAATGTCCATGTTTCTCTCATGTTCTCCCACATTCCCCTTTGTCCTCAGCTTACTTCAGTAGCTGTCAACTGAGGGCTTTCCGCACTACACTTGTCAACTGAGGGCCTTTCTGCACTATACTGTTATAGTGCTATTATTCCTCTTTCAACATCCTGTGGAATTCTGGGATTTGTAGTGTACAGAGGCCTAAGAGCTCTCTGGCTGAGAATTCTAAATGCCCCTCCCTAAAATACAAACCCTAGGATTCCATAGGATGATGAAAGTGGCATAATAGCACTATAACAGTGTAGTAGAAAGGCCCTAAGTTAAAGTTCAAAAATAGTTTGCACTATGTTAACTCACTAGCAGGGAAAGGAGGAGGCAAAATCTTGCCCTTCCCAAGAAGCCTGGGCAAAAGCAAAATGCTGAAGCCTCTCCTGTTCTTCCAAATTAATAATGTCTGCCATCTTGACTATATTCTGAAGTTTCTTGATGACGTGTGTCCCAGTTTTCATCTCTGAAATATTGAAGGGTATGCCTCCAGATATGGGAGGATTGTTGTTCCCCCGTTCCTTGTATTCTGTATCAAAACACTTAGGCCCTTTTCGCACGGGCCTTTGCTCGTGCGATAGCCCCGTGAGCCTCGCGGGAGTGGGCGCGTCGCTCCGCACGACGCACTCCCACTTCCGCCTGGCTCACGGGGCTGAAGCGGCGCGAGTGCAGGTTTTTTATTTTCGCGTCCAAGCGAAAATCACCCCGCGCTCGCGCAACGCTCCCGGAGCCCACCCGCACTTACCTTTCGTGCGGAGCCTCCGGGAGCCGACTGGATTGCGCTTCCTTCCCTCCGCCCCTGCGAAAGGAAGGAGCGGGGTGGGGAGGTAGCGCGACGGACGCGACACCCGCTTCGCGCACGCACACGTGCGGGGACGCAACGGCGCCTGCTTCACGCACGCGGGGGGGAATCCGGCGCGCGTGGGGGGGATCCGGCGCTCGGGGGGATCCGGCGTGTGCGGGGGGAATCCGGCGCGTGCGGGGGGAGGAATCTGGCGCGACACCGCCCACTTTGCGCACGCGCGCGGGGTGGGAATCCGGCGCGAGGTCTCCCGCTTCGCACGGGGGAGGGCAGCTTGCGTGGCAAGCCTCCTTCGGTGCCGCTTCCCCGCTGGTTCCTTCGCCTGCGGAAGGAAGGAGGGGGAAGCGGCAGCCTCCCGGACGAGCCTTCTTGCGCTTGCCGGCCTCCCCGCTTGCGCTAGAAGCCTCAGTGCGGAAAGGGCCCTAAACTGTGGCTAGTAAACAAATGACATGAAGATACTAGAATCCTGCTGACTTGAGCCATTTCTGCACTGGACTGTTATAGTGCTATTATTCACTTTCAACATCCTATGGAATCCTGGGGTTTGCAGTTTAGGGAGGGGCCTCAAAGGCAACATTATCAGTTTTACTGTGGGGCCTCAAAGACCCTTCCCTAAACCGCAAACCCTAGGATTCCATAGGATGTTGAAAGTGGAATAATAGCACTATAACAGTCCAGTGCTGAAATGGCTTTAGTTCTCTTTCATCAAGATATTGAAATTTGATGTACAGGTACTGCAAAGCACCCTGATTATTGCACATGTCTGAAAGTTTGGAAATGTTTTTGAAAACATGTCTTTCCCCAAACAGGGGATTTGGAGTATATCACTAAACAATCATATTACATCCAGGCCACACAGAAGAGTAAAATCTGGTATGTACATAATCCAAAACAAACTGATTGTGGAATATTTTTTACACTGAGCAGTCAAAACTTGGATCATGGTGTTTACCTCAAAACAAAGGTCTGCAGCATTCCAGCACTGAACAAGCCAAGCCACATAAAGGATGGAATGTTGGATTGAGTGACCTCAGTTGCTTCTTCACATACTTCTTCAGACTCTAATTTGTTGGGTCTACCGAACAGATACTCAGCCTGCAGACAGCAAGCTTCATTTACTAATTGCTGACTAACCACAGAATAACGAGACCAGACACAGATAATTGGGTTGAAGAAGGGCCACTTTATCTACCCTAGAACCTATTTAATTTCATTGAACCTGGAAAGAAGCAAGAAGAAGAAACCACCTAGCATGCGATCAGCTGAGGCCAGGCATCACATCATGACTTCGTCCTCAGGTTCCCTCTAGGCACAACCCATGAGCTCTGAGTGCCACCCTATATTTGGAGTGTTCCCTGTCTGGCCATCATCTGGGAGACAGACCCTAAGAACCCCCTCCCAAATTGCAGGACAAAGTGAGGGCCAAGCCCCCAGGCCAACCTCAACAGTAGTCTCCTTCCCCACCCTCTGGGTCACAGGATCAAAAGAGGAAATTCAAGAACCCTCCCCTACACCCAAAGTGTGCCAAGGTGTTCACTTTAACTGCTGATTTTCTCCCGCACTACCTGGCACAGGCAAGGGACAGGCATCTGCTTCATCCCTTTCCTCCCCCAGGCTGATCAAAAGGGGCCTCACTCCTGTTGCAAATCCCTTAGGAACAACATATCATCCTCTTCTAATGCATGCCATCCACTCAGGACATTGAAAGACAACTTGTGGATGTGTAAGAAAGCAATCCAATCCTCTGTTTAATGCATTACGGATTGCTTTATTCACCCACCTAAGGGTTATATCAAAGCAGTGTGTATTACACTCACCACATCAAATTTGACAAGGCAAAATGGCTGACCACAACAAAATATATCTCTCTTCACTTGGTCTGAATTACCCAAAGGTCATGCAAAGCCTGAAGAATATGGTCCTTGCCCTATAACCAGGTCATTCCCCCCAAGCAGATGACCAAAATATGACGGGGAGGTGCTGCGCACTCCCTAAATAACAGTAGTAACACACTATGCCAACAAAATCCTTTTTTCCCCAATCGCTCCACTGTGGCCTAGTTGCTCAACCCCAGTTTAGCCCCAAAATAATGTGCTATCCCATAGAGCATAATATAGCCACAAATCAGAACCCAACTCCTCTCCAGACGTAGCCTAGAATCTGGAAAAGATGAGAACATTAGAAACATGAACAAAATTAAACTTGAGAGGCATGCCTCATATATGCAAAGGAACTCCAGTGCCCAAAACTCTGGACTGATCCCAGACCCAGACCCATGGCAAAAACCATGGAAGCAGTCCAAATTCAAAATGAATGGGTTCCACATTTAACCCCTTGAAGGCCCAAACAGAGTAGAGCTGTGGAAGTGACAATTCAGAACTGGTATTTAGTGAGGGTTGAAAAATCAGCATGACAAAATAAAGGACCTGGCTAAGGTCCCCTAAACTGCAGGTAACCAGAGCATGAACTGGGCATAAGGCCTGATCTTAACAAACATGCAACATTGGCTCTGCCCCCACCCTCCTTTGTTAATACAGCCCAGAGAAACCAATATCCTTAACTCCAGTTCTCTACCCAGTGTATCCCTTTAGACAACATGACCAGCTCACTGGCAGAAAGAGCATCAAAAAGGGGCAAATATGCTGTGTGGAACAAATGACCTCATAAACTCAAGTGCAAATGGCCAACGAAGTACTCCACAACCCTGCAATAATACTTCCTTCCTGTCTAATACTTGGCCCCTCTCTCATGCCCAGCTCTCTCATTCTTTATGAATTCTAAAGTTGCCCATCTTATCTCGTTATCTCTGAGCCCTTAAAGCAAAAGCCAGTGCTCAGAAATCTGATCATATTATTACTTAATGAAGCAAGGAAACCCTTCATGGGGTTCAATCACCTCCCAATATTAAAATCACTGTAGAAGACTGGAATATAATCTGACTCACAGCCTAGAGTTCTGTTAGAGCCTGTGTAGCTTTAGAATTGGCTAACCTGTGCAAGATGCACTCTGATAACTTTTTTTTAAGTAGACAGAATGAAATGTGGTCCCAAAAAACAGAACATTGTATTAACTGTATAATCTGTTCTTGTCAAAACAAATTACAGTAACAGTGCAATGTGGAACCAACAACCTCTTTTTATTCATACATAGAATCAGATATTTCAAGAGGAAGAGATAACTATTACTTGGGTTATGTGTGTGTGTGTGGGGAAAAAAAAACCAACACAATGGTTAGGGTTAACAGGACTGTCCTGTACACACCAGTAAGTCAATCGGGAAAGACAGAAGGACATAGCAGTAATAACTGTAGAAATTAAACCTTACATAAAATATAAGTTAACAGAAGTTCCCTGTAGACACCCATAAGTCAATCAGAGAATGTGAGGAAACACATCGCACTAGCAACCTGTAGAAAATAAGGTAAATCCAATGGTTTGGTAAAATACAGGTTAATAAAAATTCTCTGTAGCTACCAGTGAGTCACACAGGAAGGTATGCAAAAACTTTGCTCAAAAAGCAGCTACCAGTGGACCTTCTGATAAAGGGAGAAGATTACAAACTCTTGTAAGTTCTGCAGAAAACGAAAGAGTTCCCATGGTTCAGAATGCCAACAGTTTCCTCATCCCACAGTGGATCTGGAATTCGTGAACAAGACAAGGGCCATTTCCGCACTACACTCTTATAGCGTGATTATTCCACTTTCCACATCCTATGAAATCCTGGGGTTTGCAGTTTAGGGAGGGGCCTTTGGAACTGACAATTTTGCCCCTTCCTAAACTGCAAACCCCAGGATTCCATAGGATGTTGAAAGTGGAATAATCGTGCTATAAGAGTATAGTGTGGAAACGGCCAAGTTGTATTGACTACTCACTGCAAGTATCCTGCAAAGAGAATTAGAAGGGTACTGATCCACATAAAGAAATTATGTGAGAATTTCTCTTGGGGAGATGTTTTTTCTATAACTTTAATATAAGGGTGAATGCAAATCTAACCCCTAGTAATTTTCCACACTATCTTGAACACCTTAAAATCAACTCTTTACAAAGAAAACTATGTCAGCTGCTTGAAAATATATGACCTTCCTACCAAACTGTTATCCTACAATAAAATGAGAAGGTTCTACAGACACTTCATTTAAATTGTGTCATACATGTCATAAGGAACTAAGAAGGGGCTTCTCCGTTTCACCTTATCCTGATATTTAGGGAGAAAATATTTAGCAGAGAATGAAGCTTTGTTTGTTGATTATTATACCAGGTATCTGCAAAGTAAAGGGAGAAACAAAAACAGCAACCTAGATACTAAATAAATGCACTGCCAAAATGAGCAGAACTTCTGCTACTGTTTCCAAATTGTGGAAAACTGCTGAGGTGCAAATTTCGGACATTTGCAAGGCTGAAGACCCGAAAACAGGTAACAGGTAACAATGACTGTTAGCAACTCAATGACTAAAAGTTTCATTCACAGCTCTGAAACCACAATGCCAGGAACCACTCATTCACTAGGAAGTGACCTGCATCCCCAGAATCACAAGCCAAACCTTACTCAAATACTTATTTCAGAATTGTAGCCATCTAGAGGAACTAACAGGTGCTTCTTCTATTGCCCTTGGAAACACTAGGGTACTTCACAGTGCTTGCAGAAAGAGCAGTAGCTCCCTAAACAAAACAAAACAAGCCTTTTGTTATAAATCTGATATTTAGTGAAATTTCTTGTAGGATATAATCTTACAGCATACTATTATGAAATCAATCTGTTAAAGTTGCCACATGACCCTGTTTCAACATTAGCTGTGAGCCAAGTCTTCCAACTTGTGGCTTCAGAGGGAAAAAGAAAAAAAAAGAACATCCTCAACATGGAGGAAACAACTTTTGCCTCTTCATTTCTGAGAGACATGCTTAATACAGTTATCTGGGCTCTGGGGTAGGGGGAAGAGGCTATAGAATCTTACTTTCTTCACCGGACAGTTTGACATCCACATGTTTACTACACAGAAACTTGTTGCTAGTAGATGGAAGAAGATGATCTGACATTTCTATAACCACCAATATCAGAAGGTGGCGTACCTCCCCATTCCCCACCCAACCAATATGGAGTTCTCATTGCCTGGGCATAATCCTGCCAAGGGACCAACTGAGTGTGTCCTATCGCAATGGGCCACTGCATGGGAAGTACACCTCCCACAGGTCCAACTCCCCAGCTCCACCACTGGAAGTTGTCTGACATCCTTGATTGCTCCAGACCCACCAATCTGATGAAGTATATGAAGAAGCAACTGAAATCACACAATCCAACATTCCATCCTTTGTATAGTTTAGCTTTTTTCAGTGTTTGGATTCTGCAAATCTTTGTTTTGAGCTGAACACTATGATCCAAGTTTTGACAGCTCAGTGTAAAAAATATTCCACAATCAGTTTGCTTTGGGTTATGTGTGTGCCAGATTTTACCCTTCTGTGTGGCCCTGATGTAATATGATTGCTTAGTGATACATTCCATATCCCCTGTTTGGGGGAAGACATGTTTTTCAAAAACATTTCTAAACTTTCAGGCATGTGTAATAATTGGGATGCTTTGGAGTACCTGTACACCAAATTTCAATATCTTGGTGAAAGAGAAGTAAGTCAACAAGATTTAAGTATCTTCATTTATTACATTTTTATTTCTCTCTTTAGTCATGGTTATATTCAAGTTTACATACCCATATGGCAAAAAGTTAATCAGAGACTTTTATTTTCAATATAAGGGTATAAGAATGTTTGGCTGCTAAGAAAAACTACTAGTATATTCCATTTTATCCTCACCTCAAACCTATGTGATAGGGTTTATCCAAGAACATCCAATAAGCATTTTATTTGGTGAGTAGAATTTTTCAACCAAGTCTCTGGTGGTCCAAGTTGCCTACTCTGTAGTCTGCCCACTACACAGCAAGAGAATTGATTCCAGCTATTTATTTGCAATTTCAGTCTTTTAAACCAACAGCCACAAAGCTCTTCAGAAATGCAATCAGATTTACACTTCAATCTTTTTTTTTTTGTGGGAAATAAGAGTTTGATTAGTAGCCTGCATACCAATCATTTATGTAGACATAAGTAACTGAGCCAGATTGCTTTGTCTACCTGCCTGGCTCAAATACCATCTTATCCTAAGTGGTTATGAACTTGTGGTTGATCACTTACTAGAAATATGAAAAGTGTTTCAGAAAATATTTATTTGTTAGACAGACACATTCCTGAGAGAACACCATCCATTTCAACTCTCAAAGGTTTAATTGAAAAGTTTCACTTGCTGTGTTTGAAATATATATGATATTTGCATATAATTTGTTTTATTAATCATTTCATCTTCTGTGCCACTTTTTCTCCAAAGAGAACACAATGCCATCCATAATTGTCCTCTGCCCTCCCTTTCTTTTCCTCATAACCCCATGAGACAAAGTAGAATGAAAACAAAGCTATGCTGCCAAAGCATGCCTGTCTTACCCCTTCTGTGATGACCTTTCAGTAGCAGGGAAGGACATTTTTAATCAGACAGGCCTTGGCTACAGTTAAATTATTATAATCACTCTGAATACTATGCACTGTTCAGTTGACCACATTTCATTAATGTCTACATTCCTCTTCAACTGAATTTTTTTTATTCTGCTGTTTTATTGCTAAGCACATTGAGCACCATATGGTAGAAAGTTAGGAAAGACAATTAACAGAATAAAATTAATAAGAAGAGATGCTGGATGGCTCTAGATCACCTAGTGAGATTCATGACTGGGGAGTGGCAGCATGTTCAATTCCAACACTCTTTCCCACAACACAGGTAATGTATCTCCTAGTCCTGGCTCATAGCCTTGCACAGACATGTTTGCTATCATTCAGTATGTTCGCAGAGGAAGGATAGTGTGATCATGGTGGTAGACTCTGCTTTTTTTTTTTTTTGTCCACTTGGCTAGAAGAATGTTGCACAAGAGTCTACGTGCCTACACATGAAAGCATTCTGCTGTACAAGCATTCCAATGCAAATAGGGCAAATGAGAGATTGCTTCAGTCATATTTCCTCCATTAATGCCTCCGTGCACAGAAAAATAACAGCTTCACAAGAGTTATACTATGGGCTGGAAGAATGGTGTTGTGTTTAACAATTATGATCAAGTTTGTGTCTGTCAAATAAGATGCTAAAATATATGCGCTGAAAAATGGTGGTGTGGCTGTAATGCAAAGGTCTGGACATTTGGAAGTATAACAAGGCTAGAGGTGAGGTTCATTGGAGAATAGCCAATACACTTGCTGTTTTTGTAATTTAAATGGATTTCTTCAGTGAATAGTTGTGAAGAATACAACCTGTACATATTTTTCTCCCTTAAATTTCCACAAATATAAGAGATAGGGCTTTTTAAAATAAGTTCTAAACATTTAGACAGAAGTGTAAAAAATACTGAGTTTGAGACCTGATATGACCCTGGTATCTATGGATCTATTAATGCAGGCATTTTGCTTGTACAAGCTACTCCTACTTTGGGGATGCTGTATATAACTCATATAATGTGCCTTCCCCCTAATGTACTTCCTCTTTCATTAAGGGGGCTTACAGATGAAATATATGTGGTGAAATAATGTCACATTTTTTTCAGGAGATCCAGGTGATGATGTTTTCCATTGGCCCTCATCCCACCTATTTTCCCACTGTCTCCTTTTGTCTGTTTTTCATGCCATGCTCTCTCTCTCTCTCAATCTCTCTCTCTCTCTCTCTCTCTCTCTCACACACACACACACACACACACACACACACACATCCATTAAATATAGAAAAGATGGAGTAGTTAGTTATACAGCACCTTTTGATGGTTAGCAATGGGAAATGACTGACGGGAAGCGTCACAGATCTACTTGCATACAAGTTTTCCATTATATTGGTTGGAACTCAGAGAGCAGATTCAGGCTTCCTTTAAGAAGAAGTTCTGCAACTGAGGTGCTGCTACAAAGAAAAGCCCTATCTTATGTACTCACCAACCCAGCTAACAGCATACTCTTGCTTCAAGGCAGAAGTATACTAGTCTCCTTTTCCTATATATCTTGAAGTGCAGAACATCCCAAATTCTGGAGATGCAAGAAACAGAGGTAATGACAAGAATTAAGTCAAATATATTCTTTTTTTAAAAAAAAAAACTATGGTGAAAACAACACATTTGGACTAGAGAGAGAGGAAAAAATAGAACCTCCTTCTTGAGAAATATTGTACAGTTCTCTGAATTTCAGAACTTTCAAGCATCAATGAGATTTACCACTGGGGAACATTTTAATGTTATTCTAAACACACGATGGGAGAAGTCTTCCCTCAATTTTATATTTTATAGGCCAGAATTGAGAACCCATGATTTGAAGCTAATTACATCACTTTAATTCTAAAGTACATTTTTTCAAAGTTATTAAAATAATTTTATGGCGTGTTTCTGGGAATGAAATGAAGAGGGTAGAGGTTTCAGTTCCCACATTTTCCTCCACCACATCTCCTGTTGTTTTTGCCAAAGTTTTCCACTCTATGTCAGGCAGCGATGGTGGCTGTGAATGGCACAAAGTGTAACAGACATCAACAAGGATAGGAGGAAGGTACAGACAGAGGAAGTTCATAGTGCAGTGCCTGAGTGCAGTTTTTGGCTCTCCTTCCTCTATGTCAAGGATCAGTTCTTTCCTTATTTCTCCTTAATCTTCTTCTGGGCACTGTCTTGTCATTTGCTGCCCACTGCTTTTGATATTTGCTCCACCTTGCTACCAGTTAACTGTTTTACCCAGCTGCCAATAAGTTGTTTGTAGGTTTGTTTTGTTTGCTGTTCCCCACATCATCCTGACCACGCTCCTTTCCATTTTCAGGGCTTTTCTGCCTATTTTGTGGAGTGGTGGAAAGCTGTGGTTTGAACTCCAGAGGAAGGGCTAGCCAGCCTGTCTTCTTGTCAATCACCACATTTCAGTTACACTGACACTTCTCAAGTTTGGACATTTTGTTTTCCTACTCAGTCAGATGCCCTCCAACTATAAGCAGGAGCAGTCATAGAATCATTGAATTATAGAGTTGGAAGAGACCACAGGGGCCATTCAGTCCACCCCCCTGCTAGGCAGAAACACTCATCAAAGCATCTCCAACAGATGGCCATCCAGCCTTTGCTTAAAAACCTCCAAAGAAGGAGACTCTACCACACTCCAAGACATGATATTCCACTGCTGGACAGCTCTGACCATCAGGAAGTTGTTCCTGAGGTTCTGGTGGAATCTCCTTTCCTGCAGTTTGAATCCATTGTTCCTTGTCCTGGCCCCTGGAGCAGTGGAAAAGAAGCCCGCCCCCTCCTCAACATCCCTTCAGATATTTAAACATGGCTATTAACTTTCCTGTTAACTTTCTCTTCTTCAGACTAAACATACCCAGCTCCCTAAGCTGCTCCTCATAGGCCATGGCTTCCAGACCCTTCACCATTTTGGTCACCCTCCTCTGGGAACATTCTTTCAGGCATCCCCAGTTTCTCTCTCTCCCTCCCACTTCTCCCCTTTGTCCTCAACTTACTTCAGTTGCTGCAAACTGAATTCAAAGTGCAAAAGTAGTTGGCATTCAATTAATTCAGTGGTGCGGGAGAAAACAGGAGGGGCAGAATCTTGTCCTTTCATGTATAGTCAGGCAAAAGGATACTGCTGCAGCTTCTCCCAACCTGTGTGTTCTTCCTTGTTAATATTTGCTGCCATCTTAACTACACTCTAATGTTGCTTGGCGACACACATCTGTGGCCATTCCTGCACTACACTCTTATAGCACTATTACTCCACTTACAACATCCTCTGGAATCCTGGGGTTTGCAGTTCCGGGAGGGGCCTCTGGAACTGCAAACCCCAGGATTCCATAGGATGTTGAAAGTGGAATAATAGTGATATAGCAGTGTAGTGTGGAAGTGGCCCCAGTGTTTTTCTGTGGAATTTTGGATTTATGCAGTCACACAATAATAATCTAAATATTAGTCTTTGGGGCTCTGCAGGTAGGATGGAAGATAGTGGGGAGGGAAGGTTGCATCATTATGATTGTAGCTGCTGTTCAACTATATTCTGAATCTCTTTTGCAACTACCGAAAGTTTGACCTGATATGTTTTTATTATTGGATATATTATTGGTGTATGGTGTGTTGAAGTGGAGTTTAGCAGTGCCTATTAATGGTGTTCTCTCGCTTCTACTTATTTTCTTGCCATCCAAAACACATTTTGTTTCTTGCATCTTTCCTCTGTACATGGATTTATTTTTCTTTATTTCTTTATGAGGATCGGTAAAAATAAGCTTTTTGAAAACTTATTCAAGCACAAAAATGGAACAAGGGACAAGAACTGAAATCACAGAGACATTTTTCTGCTTCACTTTGGAAAAAAATAGTGTAATAATGTAAAATAAATTTGAACTCTTAGAATTAACAAAAGTGTAGTAAACATTTCCTTTTCAAATTAAATGGAAGAGAGAATACTTTTAGCATAAGCCTACCGTAAAGATCCCTTCTCACAAACTTTTCTGTCTCTGATACATATCCAGCTCATACTGGGATTACTTCTTCTAGCCAGAAATTCTGTAAGCTGTCATTCAACCCATTATTTCATCTAGTGCAGTATTATCATTTGCATTGTCTGGCCGTGCCTACATCCCTGTAAAGTTCCTTTCCAGCCCTTTCTGGAGATGCCAGGGACTGATACTAGCTTTTTAATGTAAAGCTTGCATTCTAACATTGATCCTCAAAGTACAAAGCAGAAAGCAGGAAGACATAAACAAGTGAAGGCTTCACAGTTCATGGTCATCAGATGCACCTTTATTTACGTATGAGAAAAATGTAAAACAGTATCATTAGACTAAACTTAGGAGGTTTTGGTATAAACTCTTGATAGTGGTGTTGGCAGGATGGCATTTGTCCCTGAGATAATATTTACTGCAGTTGCTGCTTTTGAAGAATTTTGTTGAGACCCACAAATTATGCATAGCTATTGTGGAATATACTGTCATATTTAATTTCCTTCTGTTATGTATTTAAAGAGTTGTCCTGCAGGAGAGAACTGTCTTGTGATTTTTGACAGACCTCAAGGAGTGGCAAGAAAACTCCTTCAAGGTTTTCAGGCAGTACATTGTTTGTCCCTACATTCCTAAACTTCTTGAGAGTTTTATCCTAAAAACTGTTTACTTTCCTTTCAAAAGTTTTTTAAAAATATTTTGTTACTTATAAAATTATAAAAGTGGGGACCCAGAAAATAGGGGATTTTTTATGTTGCATATCCATCATAGCCTACTTACTTGATTCTTATTTAACTTTCCCATCTCATTATTCTAAAGCTTTCAAATTTTAATTTAAAACAAATTAAATGTCCTGTTACACTGACATGGCTCTGCTTTCTGTTTCTCCTTCTAGTACAGTGCTGTGTCAGCTTGGTTTGCCCTTTCACTGACAGTTCTAATTCAGCGAGGCAGAGTAGCCCGGACAGCAATAACCGGACTTTATAAAGTAAACAAAATCATTCAATGGAGCTGTGATTTTCTGTTGAAAGGAAGCCACCTCTGTTTTGGAATGGGGTTTGGAAGAGCTATCAAATCCTCTGACCCACCTTTTATTATTAACATTCCACTACATAGTCATGAATGTGTCCTTGGACTACTGTCAGAACTATAATTTAGGGAACATTAAAAATTAAAAGAAGACCTTGG
This sequence comes from Ctenosaura bakeri, assembly GCA_948474755.1. Taxonomy (NCBI): domain Eukaryota; kingdom Metazoa; phylum Chordata; class Lepidosauria; order Squamata; family Iguanidae; genus Ctenosaura; species Ctenosaura bakeri. The sequence continues at coordinate 276,656 of CAOLHI010002000.1, read as the reverse complement.
TTTGGGTCCTAATTTTCCTTCCATAAATGGGAAAAAGTTCATAAACCAGGGTTTCTAATCTCCCTCTTCCCTTTGCACTCCTTGCTTCCCACCAAAACCTGTTCTTAGGTATTGGGGGGCTCTTTATTTAGTCTTTTTGGGGGGTTATACAGATGGAGAGAGAGTTGATGGAAATTGTCCCTCCTTTTTGCATGAATAAATAAGGAGAACTTGTAAAATTTACCTTTTTGATCCTTGACTCCCTGAATCCTCTAGCAAACCTGGCACGGGGGTTCTGAATGTTGTGCTACCAAAATGTAACTTTTGCAGACCTTATAGATGAACAGAAATGAAAAGAAGAAACAGAGAAGATATCAAAACGAAAATTATGTTAGTTGTTGCCACTATGTTGCTGTTGTGTGCCTTCAAAAGTTTTCAAAATATTTCCAATTTATGAAGACCCTAAGGCAAAACTATCACAGAGTTTTCTTGGCAGGATTTGTTCAAAGGGAGTTTGCCTTTGCCTTCTTCTGAGGCTGAGAGAGTATGACATTGCTAATCTGCATACATACTATAGTTAAGAATACAAGAAATATTTGCTTTACCAAACCTGCCCCATGCTCATGTTAAATAACAATAAATGACATTCACATTAATCTAAGAATTGACAGTGTTTTCAACAATTATTTTAAATATGGAATAAACATACCTGTCTGGTTTTGATGTATGGATAGCAGGCAATCCAACATTTCACAGATGAAAACCAAGACATGTGGCCAAGGAATATCATGCAGTAGTCAAGATGGCAAAATGGCACTTTGAACTCAGTGTTCAGCAACCGAAGTAAGCCAGAGACAAAGGAGAAAGTGGGAAGTGGAGAGAGAAACTGAGATATTTTAAAAGCAGCTGAAAAAGTGTGAGGACAATGAATTAGTCAAAATCCCAGATTGCGACTATTGGAGGGTATGAAACAAGACTCATAATAATACAGGCCATTTCCACACTGGCCTGTTATAGTGCTATTATTCCATTTTCAACATCCTATGGAATCTTGGGGTTTGCAGTTTACGGAGGGGCCTTTGAGACTAGTGAGGAAATGGCCACAGTTCTCCACATTCATGAGTTTGACTTTGCGAATTTCATTATTCATGAATGTCTCCTCCCCATTCTCTGCCTCCCTTTCTTTGCAATTGCAAAGAACTCACACCAAGGCAAAACAGAAGGGAATGGGGGTTGAGGGAAAGCTCATACAAGCCTTCACTTCCCCCCTCCAGAGCTCCCTCCTTTCCCTTATCATGCAAAACAGAAAGGAAAGGGAGTGGGGGGAAACTAGTACAAGGCTTCCTTTCCCCTTCTCTGGAGCTCCTGTCTTCCCCTTCCCATGCAAAATTGAAGGGAAAGGGGGTGGGGGAAGGCTTCTGCAAGCCCTCCTTTCCTCCCTCCAGAGCCCCCCTTGCCATTCCTATGCATTTTGCCCTGGCATGGAGAACTCATGGCAACATAAAATGGAAAGGATTGGGGGGGGGGGTGGAGGCAAGTTCTCAGCACTGGAGCAAAATGCATAGGAATGGCAGGGAAGCTCCAGAGGGGAAAGGAAGGCTGCTGTAGCCTTCCCCCCACCCCATCCCATTCCCTTCTCCTTTGCATGGGAACGGGAAGGGAAAAGCCCTGGAAGGGAATGAGGGGAGTGGTGGTGGAATTATTTGCATTTTTTCTAGCCCCTGAACCCTCGTGAAAGTGGAGTGATGACTGTACACCCTTTCTCATGTCTGAACCACCTTCACTAACCTTTATTTTCCAGTTTCTTGACTTTCTAAAGTCATGCATGTTTATTAATGTTATAATCTTCTATTTGATTTGAAATGTTGAGCGATATACACCAAGCTCTGAATTATTACAGAGAAAGATCTACTTTCTGAATCATGTGTTTTGACATGAGAGGTTGCTTGGTTCTGGGAATTTTCTGGTGATAAAATGATCATCTGAAGCAATCCAGTTTGAAGAAGTACATGTGAGTGTATCCTCCCACATACTTAATTCTTCTTTTAGGGCTTGGTATTTGAAATGGTTAAGAATCATTCTGACATGTTTATTTTGGTGTTGGAGACTTTACTGAAAGATATCAGATAAGATAATAGAATTTGTGCAGGGAAGGTGAAAAAAAAAGATTAGTATAAGCTGAGGTCTTACACTGATTATCTTCTGATAATGGTACAAAATCCATTGGATTCAATGCAGATTCTTTTGGGGGGGAAATTAAGATTTTGGGGCACATTCTGGGTTTCAACTGAACTGTGATAAAACAAAACTGTTGACTAAAAACACAACCTCAGAAGAGGACAATGAATTAACTGCTCTTTCCAATTTTAGAGTGGAAAAAAGGGGATTAAATATCTGGGAGTCACAATTATGAAGAATAATTCATAATTATATAATAATTCATAAACTATCCCCCTTACAAGAAGTGCAATACCATTTGTACAATGGCAGAAAGAAATTTCCAGACTTGTTTGGCAGGCAAGGAAACTCTTCTATGAGTGTGGTATAAATACAAGACTTTTTCCCAAAATAATATTAGCCACCTCACTTTTTATTTAAAGAATGACTTAAACATCAGAGGTGGTTGTTGCATGATGACCTTTAACGCTTTGACCAAGACAGCTGGGATTTTAAATCAAATGGGAAGTTTCTTAAAGAAGGCAAAGATCTCAATCAGTTTGCTTCTATGCAATTTAAGGATAGATTTAACCAAATAAAACAGATTTATCTATAGAGGTTGGAGAAAATGAGTTTTATTTAGAGTTGTATATAGAGCCAACATGGTATAGTGGTTTGAACATTGGACTACAACTCTGGAGACCAGAGTTCAATTCTTGCTTGGCCATGGAAACTCACTGATTGACCTTCGGCATATCACACACTCTCAGTCCCAGAAAATCCTGTGATAGATTCACCTTAAGGTCACCATAAGTTGGAAATGACTTGAAGTCTCACAACAACAAAAATAAACAAAAGAAAATGACCTTGTAATTTAAAACTGTACAAATATCTTTCAAACTAAAGTCAGCAGATGAATCTGTAAAAGAGTTTATGATAAAGTGGACCCCAAATTTTGGACACAATGTCCATGTGGATGTATGGGGGAAATGTGGTCTAAAGATATAAAATGTACTATATGCAGCAATTTAAAAGAAAACCTGTATAAGATTATGTATAGATGGTATCTAACCCGAGATAAGCTATTGAAAATGTCTAAGAATGTTTCAGATCAATGTTGGTTGTGTCAGGATAAGAAGGGCTCTTTTTTCTATATGTGGTAGACTTGTAATAAAGGAAAAAATTATTAGTCTAAGATTTACATGTTAATCCAAAAAAATTTCAAAGTTGATTTTGTAATGTCATCAGAAATGTTTTTGCTAGTATTATGGATAAGTAAATGAATAATAAATATGGATTATCTCTTTGATGTATGATAGCATCAGGGGAGAGCTAGTGTGGTTTAGTGGTCTGGGCATTGGACTATGACCCTGGAGACCAGAGTGTGATTCCCTGCTTGGTTATAGAAACCCACTAGATGACCTTGAGCATGTCACACACTATTGGCTTCAAAAAACCTGTGATAGGGTTTCCTTAGGTCACCATAATTAGGAAATGGTTTGAAGGCACACAACAACAACAACAACAACAGCAACAACAGCAACAAGACCATTGGTTGTTGTGGGTTTTCTGGGCTTTGAGGCCGTGTTCTATTAGTATTTTCTCCTGACGTTTTGCCTGCATCTGTGGCTGCCATCTTCAGAGGATCAGATGCTAGCCACAGATAGAGGTGAAACATCAGGAGAAAATACTAATAGAACACGGTCTCAAAGCCCGGAAAACCGACAAGAACCAGTGGATTCCGGCCATGAAAGCCTTCGGCTTTACATTGAACAAGACCATTGTTTGCTCAAATGGATCAGTGATGGAAGAATGTATTATTAAGGTTGCTGAGTTAACCCAAATTGCCAAACTAATGTAGGTTTTAAAGGAGAAGCCAGTTAAAGATTTTATTTATGTATTTATTTATTTATTGAAAAATTGCAAACCATTTATGGCCTTTTTGAGCAATAAGAAATCTAATAATACAATAATCTGTGGCTATGGTTTCTAGTAATTTTAGTGGATCTGTACTGGTAGAATCATTTTTTTATTTCTTTTCTCTTTCATTACAGTTTGGCTGGGGGGGTCAGAGCCCTTTTGAGTTTTGTTAAGTTAGTGCATAGTGTTTCAGTTGTTTGTTTGTTTTTTAGTATTAGTTTTAGTATTTAGTATTTAGTGTTTTAATTTGATGTGAATTTTAGCTCTTATTTGTGAACCAGATTGTTTGTGTTAAAAATAATAAATAATTTAGAAAATCGTTCTGACATTATCTGGAGCTGTCAGCTGACTTAGTCAGTAGAAGAATTACGAACAATACAAGATTTCACTAATTGATCCATTTAGCCAAATATTCTTAAGTTACCAGGAAAAGCCTATCTAAAATTCCTGTGTTTTGTTTAGCTTCAGCTAATTTGCTATTGCCACCCAAGAAGACACAAAACATTTGCCATGGGAAGGAATTGTTAGATGAAAGGAAGACTGTTTTGAAAGCCACCCAAAGTGTATCCAATGAAAATCCCATGCTATGTTCCGAAACTCAGTATAGTACATAAGACTAGAGGTTTGAAGCCAACGTTTCAGCTCCTAAATTCCATCACAGAGAACTCTGCCCCCATGACAGAATCTCTTTCTCCTCTTCTTCTCTGAGGATGTTTTTGATACTGCCCATCTTTTACTTTCACCCACCTTCTATCCACACTGTCTCTATCTCACATGCATACTTCCTGTTCATCTCTCTTTGGCATATATACACTTCACATCTTTCTCACACATGCATGTACACACATTTACACACACACATACACATAGATCTTTTCTTTCTTGCACGCTGCTGCTTCTTCCCCCTGTCCAATCTTTGCATTCTTTCTCTTGCTGTTTCCTCCCATTCTCAAATGCATTTTTTCTGTGGTGGCTTCATAAGCACAAATGCAAGATGCAAGACACTTTATGCTTTTTGTGAATTATAGTTCTTCATATATTATACATCACTGTTCAATCCCACTCTGAATTTTGTTCACAATGTAGTTTAACAAAATCATCATGAGAAATTGTTAATAGTCTTGCAGATTGCAGAGGCTTTGTTTGTAATGGAAGCAACCAGTTTTAAACTGTTCACATACTGTCTAATATTTCACAGATGAAATTTAGGACACATGTGGCCAAGCAATATCAGAGTTTGGTCATGATGGAAAAAGTTATTAATCAGGGAGCATAGAGAAACTAGGAGAGGATGAAGCCTAAGTCTGTTTGTAAGGCAAAAATAATAATAATAAATATGCATGAAGTGACAAATAGAGGGGAAAAAATTCTTGCAGCTAATTCTGAAAGAAGCCGAAATCATAGGTCATACAATTTGATATAGTGAAGCTGGTTCCTTCTCTCTGGCCAAGAAAGTTCTATTCTGGGGAGAAAATAATTTGTTGATGAATGGTACTGCTAAGTTTCTGATGAGAATACAGATGCATCAAGTCAGGCTTCAGGGAATTTTGGGTGCTAGGATATGAATAAATGTAAATGTTTAAATAGATTTTTTTTACACAGAAATATGAGGAAAAATAAAAAAGTAAAGATTAGTTTTTTTTAATGAAGGAATGGCTTATAATCTTCAAAAACAGAAAGAAAAAGTTATGGCTATTTATTTTTTAAAATTTTTCTTTTTAGAACTGTGTCTGCAAGGGAAAAAGCCACTGCTATTGTGATGGAACAAAGGGCGATAAGGTAAGAGGATGTATGCATTTTCCCTGTTGTTCGTCTCAAAGATCAATTTAGGTTATCATAACTATTTGTAATTCTATAGATAAAGAGCATTCACCATTTTTTAAATACAAGATAGTAGTGTGCTCCCTCCAGTGACAGATGCAGGAATAGCATAGTATCTTATTTTTTTTTTCATTGAATAGTATTGCTAATTTATTAGTTAAGAAAATAACCGAACAACGCCATGCCTACATTGTGCTAGGGGATGAGATACACCACTGCTACTCATGTGGACCACTTCTCGCAACTGCGCAATGCTCCAGAGGCCCTTTCGCATGGCAGATGCCATGTGAACAGGACCTGGATTTCTCAACCAGGTTTCCCTGGAACCTTAGCATTCCACAAGAGGTTGCTACAGGTTTTTCATGAGATCATGTGAAAAAAAACCTCTTTTTTTTGTAGCTGTTGATATTTGAATTTGATATTTTGAAAGCTGTTGATATTTGAACTGTTGAATATTTATGCACAAGTTCCATGAACTAAAGATTAATTTCATGGTTCCTTCAGGATAAAAAAACTTGGAAAAAACTGTTTAAGGTATCCAAAAAACTAACCTCTTGTTCTTTCAGCTTAGCTTTTGTGTGCACTGTTTTTTAGTAATTAAACAAATTTATATTAAATGTTAACTGCTATTGCTATATGGGTTCACAACAGTGAAAGCAAATCTAGTAGCAGCTTTCCCTTTTTTTTTTTTTTTTTTTTTGATGCGGTTCTCAAATGATACTGAATTTTGAAAAGTTGTCTTTCAGCAGATCTCATAAAAGTAACTTTTTGGAGTGAACTTTTCTTTAAGATTACAGTCAACCCTCCCCATTTGCAGCTTTGACTTGGATGGTTTTGATTATTTGTGAGTTTCTTCAACCCGTTCCCCCCACCACCTCAGGCTCTTCTTTTCCAAGGGAATCTTCCACTCATGGCTCCAATCAGGCCATGCAAGCCCTTTAAAAACCTGCCTCTGGTCCTCCTCCTCCTCCTCCTCCATCAGTCACCATCTGGCTAGCTAAGGACACCTTGTAGCCCAATTTCTCAGCATCACAAATCCTCTCCCAATGCTGCCCCTACATCTAGGGAAGGAGATGAGTGTGAGAGAGGAAGTTTAGGGCCACCATGCCAAGCCACCCCCTTTCCCTCTCCTTCACTGATGTGCTTTGGACTCTGAGTGCCTGTTCTCCCCACTATGCCTTAGCCCCCTTTTCACAGATCACACACATTTTGATATTGGTGATTTTTTCACTTTTGCAAGAGTTTTCAGTTCCTAACCCTAGTGGATGTGCAGAGTCAACTGTACTTCTTTAGCCTACAAAATGTGTTTTGGGGGGCTATAGCTCGAGCTCCATTACACCAGCATTGGTCTACAACCCTGTAGACCAGGGTTTGATTCCCTGCTTGGCCATGGAAACCTACTGGGTGACTTTGGGCACATCATACACTCAGCCCCAGAAAACCCTGTGATAGATTCCCGTTAGGGTCACCATAAGGTGGAAATTACTTGAAAGTGTGCAACACACAACAAATAGTGAATCAGCCAAATTCTGCCTTTTAGTGTCTGTGAGTCCCTATTAACTGAAGTGTGTGTGTGTGCAGATGTATGTGCTTAAGGACGAAATGAATTAAACTTCCATAAGTATGCAAAAATGAGCAATAAATTTTTAGCACCAGGAAATTTCAGAAGAAGAAATTACAAATATAAAGGCTTATGCCAGTGGTTCCTAACCTTGGGTCCATGAGGTCCACGATACCCACAGATGGGGTCTACAGAAGGCTTGAAGACCTGTCTTTTCCCCGATAATAGAGTAGTGACATGACAGGAACCAAGGCAAAAGGAGGTAGGCACACAGGCAGACTGGCTGGCTGGCTTGCTGGACCTGCTTGTTGCTTGCCTCCTCCCTGCTATCCTTTTTCAGAGCTGGATGCCCTGCAGAGTGGAGCCAAGTGAGAAGAGGGGTGCTGCTGTGGCACGTGCCACTCCCTGGCAAGAAACTGGAAGTTAGAGTGACACATCACTGTTGACAAAATAATCTGCCATTTGATTCAGATGAAAGCATGCACATTTATGAATGGAAATGGGAAGTGCGCTCAGGTCTTTTATAGAGAGGTTGTTTCAACCCCCCTTTTTGAATCTTGAATTAAGTCTTGGGGGTCCATAGCAACAAAAGATACTTAAAGGGGATCCCTGGTAAAGAAAATGTTAAGAACCACTGGCTTATCCCAATTCTTTTTACAGGGTGAAAAGGGGTTTCCTGGTTATCCTGGCCCACCTGGTCAGATGGGATTCCCGGGTCCAGAAGGTCCTCCTGGATTGCAGGGACCCAAGGTATGTTGTAATGTGATCAAAGTTACTGAATTACAATTAAAGGAAGGTTAATATGAATAACATTGGAAAAAGTAAAACTATACTGAGCAGGAAGCTAACAGTTTTATCTTTTCACCATAACCTGATGTTATTGATGGCTCAGGTGAATTAGGTAGTACCAGAATTAGCCTTCACCAACCTTTACCCTCTGCACTGGTGGTGGTGACAGTGGAGCTTTTGCTGATGGTAGTGGTGGTGATGACAATGGCTCTCCCATGGCTGAAGTTCCTGCTGCACCCAGGCAATTAAAAAGCAATTGTTAATAACTTCAAGGAGAAAATCCTGAAAATGAGTGCTCCAGAGACACCTCAAGGGAATGGAATATTAGTAGTTGTGGGTCTGCTTTGATATCTCCTCAGTTGTCTGTACCTTGGTTTTGTCAGCCATGCCAGCCTTGAATTGTAGCAAAATGGGAGGGCAGAACACTTTCCATCTTCTACCCTGGCTGGCATGAGCCAGAAGGTTGTGAAATACAGTGCTGTTTCTACTCCTGGTCTCCTCCTTGGGTCCACTTTGGATTGCCCTCCCCATTGTGTCAAACGTACATATTTTCAAATTTGGAATAGATCGGTCTTATTGGCAGTACTGCATGCATTTGAAAGACTAGATTTGAATTCCAGTCAAATCAGCATGAACTCCAAAATAAATAATTCAGTTTGATGTACAGTGGACCCTCCGTATCTGTGGGGGTTCACCTCTAGGAACCCCACAAATGGCAAAAAACATTCATTATTATTAAATGGCAGTGATCTGCATGAGGACACTTCAGTGTATCTGTGTTCACATCACCACCATTTTATGTATAGGACACAACACTCCATGGTTGCTGGAAATTACAGATCCAGAGGTCACAGATATGGAGGGTCCACTGTCCTTGTCCATAACACACAGCAGAATACAAAAAGATAATCTATTTTCACTGTATTATGTCATCCATTTGGCAATTTTAATGATTGTATTGATGATTGATGATTTAACAAACATAAATATATCTCTTAGTTGTGACCTATAAATTGATTAAGCGTGCTTAACTTTGATTTCATATAAATGAATACTTTTCTCTTCTGTTCAGACAGTTAAATGCGTAAATGGTGGATCATACCAACAAACCTGACTCACAAAACTGGGAGATTTCACTAGACTGCATGGTGCCTATACATATACCACGTTCATGTGTGTAGGCTCTATGCATAATGGAGAAAATTTTTTTGCATGAATGTATGTGTTTATCTTGTACTTGTAAATAGCTCAACATGAATTAAATGAACCCAGATAAAAGCCTTAAGTTTAAAAGCTAGCCTGCAAGCTTGCCTTATGAACTAAATTTTTGTAGTCAAGATGCAGACTAGAAGAAAATGGGAACTACTGTATAGATCTGGGGGGCTTAATCATTGCCGTCACATCATACCCAGCTCAAAGATGATCAGAATGAGACAAAGCCATTGATGGTAAAGAAAGATTGACAGGTCATCAATGGATGCAGCAGATGTTTCATAGCAAATATAATAATGGTTGGTGGAGGTGGCTCATATTGTGCTTGATATTTTAGTTCTTTTAATGACTGGAACACAATGGCTCATGAGAAGAACAAATGAATTGCTTCTTTGGATCGTCTACGAAAAGATGAAACTTTGATATAATTAATCTCATTTTTCTTTTGTTTTCCAGGGATTTCCAGGGCCAGTAGGCTTTCCTGGGCCTAAAGGTTCAAGGGTTGGTATTTTGCTCATTAATATTCTCCTTTTATGTTAAAAACTATAGAAATTATCTTAAAAGTGCATGTTGACCTCTTTCTGCAGCCAACTATAATTGAATATTGCAAAAACAATCACAATTTGAGTTCCAGCATATTTTAGCAATACAGAAAATTATATATGAAATCTAACACATATACATCCTCCCCAAAGTTCCATACATCCAGTGAGGTGCTGTTACTTGATTGCTGGACTCTTCTGCCTGTGCTGCTTAGTAGTACTGCAATCTTAAAGCTCTAAATGAAAAATACAAAATGGATGGAAATCCACAATCACACTGTAAATTATTTACCCTTTTATTCTCTCCTAAATATATAAATAAAGTCCCACTACCTTATTCAAGGTGAACCACACAGTTTAGAAGCAAACTGTATAAAGTAGGTCCTTGGTATCCATTAGGTTTTCGTTCCAGGATCCCCTGTGGATACCAAAAGTTGTAGATGCTCAAGTTCCATTATATACAATGGTATAGTAAAATGGTGTCTCTTATATAAAAGGGCAAAAGCTCAAATGAGTGTCAGAGGAGCTGTGAATGGTGGGAGGCTATAGCAGGGTATTCTAGCACATCAGTATCATGCTTGGCACACAACAAAATCAAGGTTTGCATTTTGAAAATTTTTTCCCAAATATTTTCGAGCCATGGTTGGTCGAATCCATGGCTACAGAACTTGTGGATATTAAGCACCAACTGTATATGATGGGATTTCTCAATATTGCTAAAAAGTGAAATGTGACTATCAGAGTTTACCAGTTTTCAGCAAATGGTTCTGGGATTATATTGATGTTTAAACCAATAGAAAAGACAACAGTACTTGGCAAGATGGAAGGCAGCAGGAAAAGAGGAAGACCCCATTACTTTTGGATAGACTCAATCAAGGAAACCATACCCTTGAAACTGAAAGACCGGAGCAGAGCTGCTCTCGTTCTTAAGATCCCTATAAGTCAAAGTCAACTTGACAGCATTTAACAACATCAAAGATTTTTGGGGCAAGGGGAAATTGTAACATGGCGTATCAGATTTATGCATGTTTGTAATGGATCATAACCATTCATGTTCTGTAATAATTACCATTTTTATAATGGAATTCTTTTAACTTGAACTAATGAATTCAGCAACTACTTTATCATGGAGAACATGGAGCAATGCACATATATGTATTAATACAGGGTGCTTTCCAAAATCTAATGGTATGAGGAGTAGACATCTTACTCAAAGAAAACAAGTACAGTTATTTTAGATATTAAAATCTTACTTCTTTAAAGCAATATCATCTTCCTCCAAGTGATTTATTTATGTTATTATCAAACCAATGGAAAGTGGGTGCAGTAATTCTTTTCAATAGTCTTTCAAACCACTGGTGCACTACCAGAAGTTCAGATTTCAGTGATCTCATTAGTGTTATCTACTTTGGTTTTATTCTTAAATAAGAAAACTTTCATAAAACAAAGTCACCATAGTCAACTGTCTGAAATACTGTGCACCATTTCAATGATGAAAATATGGTGACTTTCAAGTGATGTTTGTATTGTGAATTTGCCCTGCCTCCTCCAGCGAACAGGAAAGGTCCAGACAGACAGCACCATATTCTGTTTGTAACCCTCCTGCGTTTATCTCATTTATTCTATTTTTTTAAAATTACCCTAAGAAATCTAGTAAGACAAAATGTTTGTCCAACAGCATTTGATCAGGAGCACTCAGGAGCCATCTGTCTGGAAGTACCCTAAAAGCAAGTTTTTGATACCAGAGCACAAGATAATTCTGCATATTTCCTTTTGCACCTAAAATTGTCCTGCTCTACCAAATGAAACAATTCCTAATTTTATAAGGGTCCTTGTATTAGCCCTAACAAAATATTTGCTTTTGTACCATTCTCCAATTCTGCTGAAGATTCTTGTTGCGTTTAATCAAATATCATCTGCCAATTTCTTCTTTTGTTTTTTCTTATCGCTAGGGTATGCCAGGAGTCCCTGGTTATTCAGGTCCCCCAGGACTACCAGTAAGTGTAATAAATTCCAGAATGATCTTTACCAGTCTTCTTCTTATAATTATTAATTCTATAAATCTTAAAGATGTTTACTGCTCGGCTGCAATTGCATTCAGTTTTGATAAATCAATTATGTGTGAATAATGGTAAAATTGTCGTAATAGTTACCTTGGCAATCTTGTAACCACTTCTAGGGTGAACCAGGAAATGTTGGTCCTCCAGGACGTTTAGGTATACCAGGGTGCAATGGGACAAAGGTAAGAATAAAACAGAACTAATGGCAGCCTGCCCATTGGGTGCAAAGTTGGTAAAGAATCATCCTATGGCATTCTCTATAATATTCTGGGGAAAGTATATGTGAGTGGAACAACCAAGAATATAATTTCCATAGCCCCACAACACTTAGCTTCCTCTGTGTCAGATTCTTTTTCACTATATCTTTGCTTTCCAGGGTGAGCAAGGATTTCCAGGGCTCCCAGGACAAGTGGGATTTCCAGGGTTACCGGTAAGTCCTTGAGCCTTTCTTCGCTACACTGTCATAGTGCTATCATTCCACATTGAACATCCTGTGGAATCCTGAGGTTTGCTGTTTAGGGAGGGGCCTTTAAAATTCTCAGCCAGAAAACTCTTTGGCCTCAATAAACTAGTAAACTGCCCCTAAACTACATGCACTGCACAGTCTGTCAGGAAAAAGGAGTTGGCTGCCCTGGCCAGACAAGGAGACCATGAACATTTCCGCATGACACTCTTATAGCGTGATGATTCCACTTTCAACCTCCTATGGAATCCTAGGGTTTGCAGTTCCAGGACGGTCCGACTGGCCCCTCCTGGAACTGCAAACCCCAGGATTCCATAGGAGTTTGAAAGTGGAATCATCGCGCTATAAGAGTGTTGTGCGGAAATGGCCCATGTGTAACAGTACCCATCTTGAGCTGCAAAATTGCTACTCAGTAAGTCAGGCAGTTACATTTCCTGCAGTTTTCTCTTTCCTCAGAAATCTAAGCTGCAGTATCTCAGCCTGTTTTCTGGCCCTTAGAAATGCTGCTGACTTATGGCAGGTCCCCCCATTGGCTTCTGCAAAAACTCCATTGAAACTGGCCACTGCAATTCAGGAAACAAACAAAAACACTCTGTCAGATTTTGAAGTTATCTGCCACAATGTTCTAACAAGTTATGGCCCACCCATTCTTTTTTTAAACTTCTAGAAAGCCCTCCTTTGGATTTTTGACTTCTTTTAAAGGCAGGAACAAATACTGGAAAGCATGTACAATGATTCATCAGAAAAGACGGGCAGAGATCCACGTGCTTATAGATGGAGAAAATTTTATTCCTTTTATTCCTACATTTTTTAAAAAAAACAAATTTTGAGGAATATAATTTTAAATCTCTGAGACTGTACACCTTCACACTAACCCGAGCTTCCATCCTGTTACTTCAGTCCAGTGATGCTTGCTTCTTAATGGACATGTACAGAATTACATTGCACATTCACAAGATAATTCTGCCATTGCAAGCCAACTTAGCAGCTGCAGGTCCTCTATAATTTTGAACATTTCCTGGGCTGCACGGGCCCTATTTTATTATTTTGCTAAACTTCTGACAGTATATTTTATGCATTTGTGAATTTTAATATTTTTGTACCTAGGGTCCTAAAGGCACCAAAGGAGAAAAAGTAAGTCAGCTTTCCTGTAAAACAATCTAATATTGCTTTGGTTTATAAAATGTTGTCTTTTGCCCTCTGCATTTTAGATGTACAAATTTCTCAGGATTTTAATTCTGTTTCTAAGAGAAACTGAAGCATTTAGAATCCTTCACTTTTCAGACTATTTAAATACAGATATACCTCAGTGATCAAAGTAGATTTACTCTTGGGAATTACTTCTTTTACAAAAAGTCTGATAGCAGAGGCAGAAAAAAGGTAACACAGAAAAAAATAGGGATAAGGTCTTACCCCACAAAAAAGAAAACAATTCAGCAAGAAGTTTCAGAAAACTTTTTATTTGGAACTAATATGCATATGTGAAAGGAAACAACCAGGTCAAGCAAGCCTCAAATAAGTAAAAAGAAACATTTTGAACCTTCTAGAGACCACTTGAAGTTGTTGTTGCTGCTGTTGTTGTATGCCTTCAATTTCTGACTTAGGGAGACGTAAATAAACCTATCCTGGGGTTTTCTTGTCAAGATATGTTCAGAGGAGGATTGTGTTACCCTGTTTACTGGGGGTCCCGGGAGGGACACCTATATGCGCTCTCAATTAACTAAGTTTGGGGAAATTAGCTAGAGCACAAGTTAGCAATGCGAGAGGCAGGGCAATGCAGCAGAATCTTTTACCCAATGTCTACGCGGTCAGGCCAAGCCAAGGAGCACACCAAGTTATAAGGATAATTGAGATTTTATTAAATACAGACAAACAATGTAGGCAACACACACACTCAGATAACTATAGAAAATAAAGGTTGGAGTGGTATAGAGGGATTTTTGAGAGGGATTGTTGAATTGGGTGATACGACACCTGTCCTGAAGCCCAGGTAGTCTGCAGATTGAGTTTGGAGGTATGAAGTCTCAGTACGTGGGACTGAGGGGACAGCTCGCCAAGTAACGTGGCAGCAAGGTGGGATGGAAGTCTGGAGCCATCCGAGGAAGGTCTCAGAATCAGGGGTTTTTATAGGGAGAAATGTAACTGCAGGCTATTCTGTACTTGGGGAAGACAATGAGTTTCGGGTGCGAGACAAGGCTTTGGAAAGGTCAGAATTTAGCATGATTGAGTTAAGTCCGAATTGACAAAGGAGTAGCCAATATGCAAACGCAGAGTGCTTGACAGTTGAGGATTCTGCTAGTCAAGTTGCCTGCTCGGGGCAGGGAGTTCTTTGTAAGCAGCGTGCATACATAATGAGGGTGTTTGCAGAGACACAGCGATCTGGCTATTTCTGGCCTGCCTGGGTGGGGAATGGAACGTGCAGTGATTAGTGGCTGAGCCTAGTTCTGTGCTTGTCCAGGGGCCTCACAAACACGTGGAGAGGGATGGTGGAAGAGAGCCAAATTATTGATATCAAAATGATATCCAGCATCCCCAAATCCGAGCCAGCAAATGCAGTAACAGTTGCCTTTGCATTCCTCTGAGATTGAGAGAGAGTGTCTTGCCAAAGGTCATCCAGTGGGTCTCCATGACTGAGCAGTGATATAGACCCTGGTCTCCCAGAATCATAATCCAACAGTCAAACCATGCTGACTCTGGTGAGGACTTCTTCCAAAGTGCATCCAGGGGTGACTTCTTTCCACCAGACTCTACTTGTCCTAGGATTTTCATGGTGGTCAGACTTATAGATCCAAGGCTGGTTCTTTTAGCATGTTGGGGATAAAGGCCAAAGCATGCTTATTTGCTCTTCCTTATTTGCTCTTCCTTATTCTCTGCTTTGCTGTTCACACATGCTCAGTAAGAGATTCTGGAGGAAGCTACCGTTTTCCTGTTCATTTGTAATCTAGCACATATGCCTACAATAGTATCAGAGTAGAATCCCATTCTTTCCCAGCTCAAACTGTGTTTATTGCACTGTTTACTCTGGACAAGCTTCTGTAATATGAGATCAAAAAAGTCTGTGTTTCTCCAGCCCTCCTTCACTATATTCCTAATGCCAATGTTACTATAACCCTTCCAACTAGACAGACGATATGGAGGGGGAAAAAGGAAACTAGTGATATCAAAATTTGTAAAAAGGACCTTCTTTATCAGGGGCTTTGTTAACTGAAGTATGCCTGTATATACAGATTTTATATACTTATGTGTGTATGCTGGTTCTTGCAATTTTCATTTTATTTCATTCATTCATGTCTCCTCCCTACTACTTTGCCCATACACATGTACCAATTGATAAAACACCTCCCATTACTACATTGTGATTCTTACTGCACAATGTTCTGTTGATGAACACATGCATATATTTCTATTGCTAAAACTCTTGGAGAAGAAAAGAAATGTGTATGATTGTATATATTAAGGGTGGCAATCATGTGATCATCCAGATGTTGTTGGACTGCAGTTCCCAACAGCTCCAGCCAGAACAGCTAATGGAAAATGCTGGGGTTGCAATCCATAGGGCTGCATGATTCCCACCCCTGATGGCAGTACCTTTCTGTCATGGTGAGATTGCATGCTCCTTTGAGGCAAGAAGCTATGCTGATGGTAGCAGTACTGCTAGTAGGGTCTCCCATGTCAGACAGGCTTTTGCTGAGGAGCCAGACTAAATGTGCCAAACAGCTACTGGTCAGCTGCAGTAGTGGCGGGTGACACTGGCAGAGAATCTCTCAGAGACAACAGCAGTGGCACCAACGCTAATGATCGGCACCTCCTTTGCAGAAAGAGGCTTGGTAAATGGCAGTTAAAAACAACTATTAAGATTTTTCATGTGTGATAATTTACCAATGTACTGGAGCACATGTGCTCATCAGTAACTCACCATACAGGAAGCATTTTAATGCAATCATTATAAATATGATCACATTCAGATACGATTTTTTTCCCAAGCAAAGTGAATATCAGTGTGTGTCGAAGGGGTCATAGGAGTGGCAAATTGAAGGAAATGAAGGGTGCAGGAATGTGCCTGTTTCAATTTTAGAATGAGCAAATTAATCTTTTTTCCCCCCTCTCTCTTTGTGTCTCATTTAATTACCAAGGGATGTTCTGCAGTTGCATATGACCGGGGTTATAGTTCCCAAGGGGATCCTGGATTGCCAGGAATACCTGGGTTTCAGGTAAGTTTGACAGCAATTCAGTTCAGAGAATAATTCTTTTATGTATGCATAAGCTTTTAAGTATAGGCAGATCGAAACATTTTGAAAATCCAGAGAATTTGCTCCCTATAACAGAGCAGCAAACATCTGAAGAGCCCCATCTATGCAGTTTAAAAGCCCTGGTTTACTGCTTTTCAATAAATAAACTGAAACCACCGTTTGTTATTTTGATTGTGATTTTGATACTTGTTCGCTAGCAAGGAATATGGTAAAAAGTAAACAAAACAGTCAAGTAAAAGTAATGAAAGATTTAACTACCTTTGTTTAAAAAAAAGGGAAGAAATATTTGTATATCTTTTTGTAAAGGGTGACCCAGGACCTCGAGGGTTACCAGGACTGCTTGGTCCAGAAGGCCCTCCAGGATTTCCAGTAAGTATAAAGGCTGAACTGCTTTGCTGTTTAAATAATGACATTATTCAAAGAACTTCTATGACCTTATATGACATTGCATGGAGGAAGCAACTGAGGAGATGGCCCCAAACTGATAAATATTTTCGTCTTAGTTGCTAAAACTTTAGTTGCAGCAAATTAATACAGTCATTTTTTTTAAATGGCTGGAGAAAATATGTTAGTAGGTAGCCAATAGATAGGTGGATAGAATTATGATGTCGTAGAGTTGGAAGGAACAGCAACGGCCATCTAGTCCAACTCTCTGCCATGCAGGAATACACATCAAGTTCTGCTTAAAAACCTGTGAAGAAAGGGAATCCACTATCTTGGAGGCAGTCTATTCCACCATTAAAACAGCTATTACCATCAGGAAGTTCTTCCTAATGTATGTGTGAAATCTCTTTTCTTGAAATTTGAATCGATGCTTCCTATCTTAAGTTGTGGACAGCAGAAAACAAGCTTGCTCCATCTTCAGCATGACATCTCTTCAAATGTGTAAAGTAAAAATGGTTTGCTCTGGGAAAGTTGTGGTGTAAGGCAGTTGAGGTGCAAGATACTCCAAATTCTCTTCCCTTAGACCAATCCTCCCTTGTCAAGAAGACCCTGTGTGGGGGTCTACGACGAGGAAACACACAATTAGCAGTTTACTACATCAGCATGACATTTGGGACCACTAAGGCTGGTGTGCCCCATTCTGCTTCAGTATGGTCTTTTTCAGCACAGTATAACAAGCAAAAAAACAAAACAAAACTCACCACCACTGTTTAACTCTCAGGGCCTTTTCGCATGCCGTTTCTAAAGTGAGAGGGCCCCTTGAGCGTTGCATAAATGGGAGGAGCAGTCTGCACAAAGCACTCCCATTTACACGACGCTCAAGGGCCTGACGCGGACCGCGCACACACCTTTTCATTTTCGGCTTAAAGCTGAAAATGGTGCTTGGTCACGCAGCGCTCCCGGAGCCCATGCGCACTTACCTGGCATGCGGTGCATCAGGAGCCGGGCTGGTCGCGTTTCCTGCCTCAGCGCTAGCCTGCAATTCCCAGGTTGCGCTGCGGTAGGAAGGGGCAGGGGCGTTCGCGCGGCGCTCGCGTGACCAGGAAACTGCTGCAGAACTGAAGCAGCAGGGAAGCGGCAGTGTTCCTGCTGAGGCTTCTTGCGCGAGCCCCTCCCCCCACCTCCGTGAAAAGGTAAGGTGCGAAAAGGGTATCAAAGATGTGGTGGTAATAGAAGCCACTCCACATGTTCTATAACTCAGTAGAATCAAGATGCCCATGTTAAGAAACAATAACACCAGGCTATGATATGTATACATAGGTGTGACTGTTTGTTTGTTTTTGAACAAAATGTATTTTATTCTCAGTAACTACTTTTTCAGAAATACATTTTTATGCAAGATGAAAACATAACCGAACCTTCCTGCATTTTTATATGTGTAGTAAATTAAATGTTAAAAATTAGTATTTAGGCACATCTCTGCCAATTTATTCAAAATACAGTAGCTGTTTTTCATGCATGATACATTTTAAGCACAAGATTTTTTTTTAATTTTTTTGGTAATCTATTTTTGCCTTTCAGGGAGCACCGGGAATGCGAGGAATCCCAGGTCCCAAGGTATTTTCAGAGTTGTGATATGAACAATGCTGAACAGTCTTTGGCACACTGCCCCCCAGTACTAATCACACCACTTCTGTAAATGTTTACAGAATAGTTTTGTTTTTTTTAAAAAAAACACATTTTGCTTGGTTTTGTTTGTAGGGCCTCATGGGTGCTAAAGTCATTGGAGCAAAAGGAATGAAGGTAACATTTAGTTCCATGTATCCATTTTTAAAATTTATACTTTGTGGAGTTGTTTCTTGCTTTTTTTGTTTTGTTTGTTTTTGTTTTATTTTGTTTTGTTTCTACCTCCCAACGTATCCTCCAAATGTCCCAGCATAACAGGAACAGCCTCAGTTACTCCTCCATCATCCCACTTTCTCAGCTGCTTTCAAAATGTCCCAGTTTCTCTCTCCTCTCAATTTCCTGCTCATTCTGGTTTATTTCAATTGCTGTAGACTAAGTTCATAGTACAAAAATAGTTTTCGGTCAACTCAGCAGGAGAGAAGGAAAGGAGAGGTGTGAAAGCTTTCCTAAACTCAGTGCATAAATTCCAAAGTTTCTCTGCTTCAAATAATAGCTTTTTTGTTATTTCTCATTAATAACTTTTGCCTTCTTGTTGCCTGGCCACATCCTTTTGACCAGAGTCTGATATTTGGCCACAAATGTCCCAAGTTTCCTCTGTGGAATATTGGAGGGTATGTGTCAGTATATTGGACTTAGTGCATCTCCTCCTGCATTATTTATACTTCTTCTCTAGGTATGTTAAGTCTGAAACATATTTGAAAACACGATATTTTTAAAGTTACCCTTCCTTCCTGGCTTGGCTGCTTCCTTGTGCTTTTGCAATTGGAGAGTTAATCCTTTATGGCCTGATTGGCTGTTTCAGTGTACTTGCATTTCAGTTGACTTAAAGTCACTGCAACAGGCTCCCTACTCTTCCAGCATGGGCCATTTCTGCACTAGACTGCTATAGTGCTATTATTTCATTTTCAACATTCTATGGAATCCTAGGTTTTGCAGTTTAAGGAGGGAACCCTAACCCTAACCTGCAAACCCCAGGATTCCATAGGATGTTGGTCTAGTGTGGAAATGACCACAGTTTCAAAATGTCCCAGTTTCTCTCTCACTACTCTCATAAGTAAGTCCAGTGCCCAAGAACCCCATTTACTTTTTTGTTCCATTAGTTCCTTTGATGTAAAGCAAAAGTCTGTGCATTGTATAGAGTTGCATCTGGTTGCTACAAAGTAACAGGACGAACTCCTATTCCAAAGACCAGGATCCAATTAGACAATTCTGCTTCTAGAAACACTTCCCTCAGTAGACTGGAGAAAGAGACCCCTCTCTACCTGTTCTCTTATATATGCAGTAAACTTTTTCTGGAGGGCTTTTCAGGATTTTGGGGGGGCATGGGGGCAGAACCAAGGGTTGTAGAAGGCAATAGAGAAGAAAATTTAATTATGCTGGCACAGCATTACCATTACAGCATTGCATTGTTCCTTTTAGCAAAATCTGCTTGTGGCCTAAATCCAATCTAGAATGATTTCCAGTTTTATGTCACTTGGTTAATGGAAGGTGTCATTCCATCAGTGGAATGGGAAGGGCGAAATGATGATCCTAGTTTGCTAGTAATGTGAGAAGTCATAAGATCTCAATTCTGATATAGGCCATTTCCACACTAGACTGTCATAGCGCTATTATTCCACTTTCAACATCCTATGGAATCCTGGGGTTTGTAGTTTAGGGAGGGGCCAGCTTGAAAGTGGAATAATCATGCTATAAGAGTATAGTGTGGAAATGACCATAAACCCATTGGCAGAGGGAGCCAAGCAGGAGCAATTGTACAGTGTGCTTGATCCTTGCTTGATCTCATACTGCCAGGATACTGGATTATTGTTATTTGTAAATTGACCCATTTTGTTAATTTGCTTATGAAAACACAGTCCTATGCAACTAATTTCCCCACTGTTCCACTGTGGGTAGATTTCTTATCTCTGCTATTTGGCATATATGATCCCAGAGTTTGTAATCATATATGAAAATAATTTTCAATTACTACTATTTCTTTTCTTTTCAGGGTGATCTTGGAATAATGGGCCCTCCTGGACCAACAGGAACAGTTATTGTAACACTAACTCGAGCAAATAATACAACGGTAGCAGTATAATGACTTTCATAACAAATATAAGTATTATAGACATAGATGATGTAGATAATATAGATGATATATGATATAGCAGAGAATCAACTCAATTGAAATTGTAGTGGTGGAGGAGAGTACTGTGGCTACCATGGACTGTCAAAAAGATGAATAAAGGACAAATCAAGCCTGAATTCTTGCTAGAAGTCAAAGTGAGTAAGTAAACTTAGGCAATCGAACTTTGAGAAGATATGACTCATTGGAAAAGATTATAATACTTGGTATAGTGGAAGGCAAAAGGAAAAGAAGAGGACCACATTACAGGTGGATTAAAAACCACAGTCCTGAGTTTGCAAGACCTGAGCAAGGTTATTGATGATTGAGGTCTAAGGAAATCTCTCATTGAAAGGGTTGCCATAAGTCAAAGCCAACTTGACACAAATAACTACCACAACAGATATCAAATCAAATCAAATTTATTACGGCAAACAGCCAGCAAACCCACAACAGATAGATATAGATAGTTCTGCTCACCAGGACCGTCTCACTATGTAACCTGTGTAGAGATGTGTGGATCAACCTATGTCCAATCCATGTCACTTTCTTATGTGTGCTTATAATACCATTCCATTCCATTTTCAAATTAATCTGTCTTTTTGAAACCTGAACCAAAATTCTAGCTATTTGTACATTTACTTTCTCTCAGAATATGCATTTGTAAAGATATCTTGATATCACTATGTCGGAATACTCAGGAAGCACAAAAGCCCATGAATAACAAAGACTCAGCTTCTGTATTACTCTGAGACATGTGCATTTTATCAGTTTGTATAGGAATTTGCAAAGACGGAATTCATAAAGCATTCCAAATGTATCAGGCCACCAGAACTCCTGCGCTGCAAGGAAGGAGCCAGAATAAGGATTGTAAGACACTGTAGACCTTGTAAATCAGCGTGTAATGGCATAGTTCAGTACCCATATTGCTCCTGCACATCAGGAAGGTTCTGGAATAAGCAGCAGCAAGTGAGACCAGCAACAGAATATTGCAGTTTGGGCTGTTCCTTTTTGTTGTTCTGTTCCTTGTGAGTCAGACATGCCCTTCGCCACAGTACTTCATTATATGCCATTTCTGTTTCTCAGATGGTATCTTCCCGGTCATGGCTACAGAGCAATCCAGTCCTCATGTGGGCTTTTTTTCTTTTTCTTTTCTTTTCTTTTAGTTTTGTTTCACTTGCCTGGATATTTCCTTAATATTTGTTGTAGTTTTAAAAACATTGGGCTTTTCCTGAGTCTACTGATCTTGTTAGTATATGCTGTGAACATCAGAAATTTTGCCAGCAACTGCCCCAGAAACCACCAGTATACCCGTCTATTTTGAATTCCTTTGACATCAAATCACCATTTGGTAGGATCGTTGCTGTTTGGAAAGCTGCCTCCATCACATATACTATTTTTGACACCCTGTGACAATTCTTCACTTGCCTTTCTTCTGCTGTATACAGTATTGGACAGCACCCAGCAAGGAATGGGCAGTTGAACAAATAGTGCATGCATTCAGTGCGACTTATTCCTGAATAAGTAGGTCTCAAATACAGCTAATATGTCTAGGGACCCTTTCATACTATAGTTATAACATTAGTATTCCACTTTAACTGAAATGGCAATATCCTATGGATTTGTGGAGTTTGTGGTTTGGTGAGGCACTAGAACTCCCTGCCTGAGAATTCTACACACCTTTCCTTAAAAATTGCAAATTTCAGGATTCCACAGAATGCAGTCATGAGAGTTAAAGTGGAATCATACCCCTGTAATTGTGCAATGTGAGAGGGCCCGTGTTCTTGTGCCTCTTTATCACACCTGGGTGGACTATTTTAACAAACATACAGGGCTTTGTGTTGTGTTGTTTTATTTGTTGCTTAGTCATGTGTTTTTGCAGTGGGGTTAAAATTATTACATATATTGAAAAGCATAGGCTTTCTTTCTTTTTTTATTTATTCAATTAGCAGATACTGCTTTTACATTCTGATATTTTTGTGACAGGAATTAAAAGGTGATAAAGGAGACTTGGGTTCTCCAGGACTCCCTGGACCTCCAGGAGCACCAGTAAGTGGCACTGAAATCAGTCTTTCAGACTCTAGCTGGAAACTAGAGCACACATTGCATGCCTAACTATACACCTTACTTATGTCTTTAATCATCAACACATAAATACTTTTGCTTAAATAACCCTTACTTGAAGTATCCACTTCTTTTTCTTTTTTCCTTGCAAGTTGCGAAACAGATAAGGGGATGTCATATATATCCCCATTGCCCAGGCAATACCCAAATTCCTTGGGCAGTTGCCAAGGACCTACTCTCAGGTGGGGCACACTGGCAATTCTTCCTCCCTTAATGCCTGGGTCTGTAAACCATCATTTTAATTTCCCATGATGCCCTGCACTTATGTTTGCTCTGTGGGATCCTGAGAAACTTAAAGGGGGCCCATGTGCTGTCACAGAAACCCACTCGTATAAGATGAGGCCCACTAAAAGACTCTGTTCTGAGAGACTCCCTCAAATCTGACTTACAGCAGTCAGAGCAGGAGATGAGGGTGGCTTTTTTGCCCTTCGCATTCTGATAGTTAGTAATTAGTTAGCTTCTTTCCTTAATTCATTCTTTCACTCATTCATTCATTCATTCCCTCCATCCCTCAAGAAATCAGGAAATCCATTAACAGAAACTTTACTCTGATAGTGTATGTTAAAATACTATAAGATTATCTTTGTTGCATATTCATTATTGCAACATGATTATTATTTTTAAAAAATAATATTGTAGAAAGGTATTTCTGTTCTAGGGTTTGCCTGGCAATTTTCAAAGTGTACAAGGAGATCCAGGAGAGGCAGGACCTCAGGTATGTAACCATTTTTGTTTGACTCAGCAAGTTTTTCTCTGAACGCTGTCTACCGTTGTATACCCTGCAGCTAACTCAGTCTGGCAAGGACAGTCCTGATTAATCTTTTGCTGTCCCACTATTCCATCTGCTTTTATTTTATTAGGGAAAATGAGAAAGTAAAAAAAAAGATATAAGATATTTACATCAATGCTGAGAATAGAAATTTACTAAATTTACAAAAATGCTGGTAATGAGAAACCTCAAAGTATACAATAACATGGAACAATGACAATATTACATATTTAATTTTTAACTACTTAGTATTAAACTATTATATTACAATCAAGTATAACATAAGAATCTTTTGATTATTAACATTGGTTGTGTGTGTGTGTATATATGTATGTATATCTATCTATCTATCTATCTATGTGTGTGATTCTTTAAACAGGACTTTTCTTACCCTTTATTCAACCAATAAAACATTTTAAATGATTGCCAGTTGTTTGTTTCTAAACATTTTTGTATCATCTTCAGATTTCTTCATCCACCCTCTAGCTTCCTTTTCTAAGATTAGGAGTGATATGATATCTCTTCTTGTCCCTCTGATTAATACACACACGTACGTACACATATGCACACACACACACCTACATACATATACATACGTGTGTGTGTTTTCTAGGTTTCCCTACCATATCCAAGTAATAATATTAAGTGCATAACGTATCAAATACATATTCCTTCTATCATTGATATAATTGTTTTAATTAATAGATATTCTCAGAATATTTATAAAATTTAAACCTTCTGGAGGTAAAAAAGTAATAAAGGATTTATGATTTAATCAGCCACTCCAGCTATGGCTAATTTTCCCCAAGTTTTCTCCCATAAGGGAGTTATCATACTCCCTATGTCATGAGATTGTCTAGTGGACCTATATGATAACAGTTCTGTTAGTTTGTCCAGTTCTGCAACTTCATAGAGTTTCCATCTGCTTTTAAAATGCCCTTGTTTCTCTTTCATTCCACTTTCTCCCTTTGTCCTCCACTTACCTAGTTGTTGCAAACTGAGTTCAAAGTGCGAAAGTAGCCTGCACTCAGTTAACTCAGAAGGGGGAAGCTTGGTCAAAAGCAAACTGTTTCAGTCTCTATTAGTTTGCCTGTTCTTTCTCATTAATAATTTTTGCAGTCTTGACTGCACTCTGATATTGTTTTGTACACATGTGTCCCAGTTTTCTTTTGTGAAAAGTTGGGGGGGTATGGTGTTGTGGAAACCTTTTTTGAGTCCCAGAACATTCTGTTTAAGTTCCATAATTTGAAAATATACTTTTTGCTTATCAAATCCAAATGGAAGTTCGTTTGTTCTATTTAAAAGAATGCAGCCAAGAGCACTGGATTATAACTTCCACCTATTCACTTTTATTAAATCGTGCTTTATCTGAACCAATATATTGTATAATTTAAAACTATTTAATCAGTCTTGTTCAATGACAATGATTATAGTATGTTTAATTTTAAATTATTGCTTTCTGTTTTAATTTCTTGTTTTGTGTATCAGGGTAGACCTGGAAAAGATGGCCCTCCTGGTCCCCCTGGCTTACAGGTAATGTGAAAATCTTTAAGCAAGTTTGTGTCATACGTAATAAGTATAAGTGCACAGCTTTGGTCTGAGGAGTTTACATTTAAAAAGTGTGGCCTCTGGGCAGAAAGGAATGATAGTGGTCATCTTACAAGGACTAAATTCATGGAGGAGGGTACATGCTGGGGCAAAAGCAAGACAAGAGTGCAGACTCCCCTCCCTTCATGAGACTTTTGGCATAGCAACTGTTCCAAAAGGAAAACAGCACTGGTGTTCAGAATCCCACAGTTCAGAACAAAACCAGCAATTCAGGACCATTGAATAACACAGAGCTAATCCAGTGTTTGTACCCTTAAATATTATACATTGAATTAGTGTTAAATCCATTTCACCCTTTATTTTGATAGTATCAGTCAGCTACTGAAGGTCTAATGGATAAACTTAAAGTTATAGGCAGAAATAAAGATGTGACTGATTTAAAAACAATGCCAATTTAGCATCAAAATAGGTTGTATTTGGTTTTGCAATCCCCAAAAAGTTGCCAAAGAGCTCATCCAGAAGGGAAAAAGTCTCTGGAAGTACTGAGAGTTTCCATTTCTTTTTGTTTTGGTTTTACCTGCATATTCCCAAGTTTGTATCCAACCCCTTTCTTGAACTATCTCAGGTATTCCTCGCTCCCACTCCCTTGTATTGTTCATTCTCCCCCTCCCACTGATCATATGTCACATCTAGACACCTGCAACATTTCAGAAGTTGATTTTTACCAATTTCCAGCTAGCCGTTTTTTATGATTATTCAGGAGTTATAGTCAAAGTGCTAAAGTTTTTTAGCAATATTAAACTAGTTACCCATTATGGATCATTTTGGTGCAAACATTTGTATTTCTCTTGTTGGATCTCTGTTGGATCTGTGTCCCAGAAACAATAGCTGTATTTACTGGCAGTGGGCAACTTAACTAGTTCTAGGATAATACTAAGAGGCAGCCAAGTAGAGATACATTTCATTTCACAAAATACTGGATTAATTTAAACTAACTGGGAAGTAGGATGAAGAGTCTTTGGTAGTGGTATGAGTTCCCAAGAAATACTTCAGGAGGAAGAAAATGTCATATGGATCTCCAAAATAAAATAGGTTTGTACAGGAATAAAAGACTTGTTTTTTATCTGAAAAAATCCCTTTGGGGTATATTATTCCAAAATGTTAACTTGTATTTTTAAACGAAAATATAAACACTGGCCCTTTCTATTTTCCTGCGGGTCCAGGGTGCAGAACCGTTGCAAATGTGGGGAAGAAGTGAATAACTCCCCCAAGATGCCCCTCTCATTCCTTTTCAGAGCTCCCCCTCCTATCCCTTTGCCTTTTGCAATCTAGAGCCACAGGCAAGAGAATTGGAGAGAGAGCTCTGGAAGGGTGTAGGAGTTCTTGTGTGAGCCTTCCCCCGTCCCCATTACCTTCTCTTTTGCCTTGGCACAATTTCTCAGTGCTGGGGCCAGAGGAAAGTGAATGAGAAGGGGAGCTCCAAAGGGGAGAAGGAAGTTGTGCAACATGCCTCCCTCCCATTTCCTTTTCTTTTGTCCAGGTGCTTGCCTTCCTTCTCTGCTCCTGGCAAAATGCAAGGGAATTCAAGGAGGAGAATAGAGGAGAAGGCACGTGTGTGTCTCATGAATAATCAAATTCGCAAAGGTCAAACCTGAAAATGTGGAGGGATGATTGGTGAAATCGTAGCCTCATATGCCTCACTCCAACTAGTAGTCACAATTAGAGTAAACCCACAAGTGGAGTATTAACACTCATGCAAATCCCATAAACTGATTCATGGAGTCTATTCTAGTTTGGGATAGCAAATGGATTTAAGCCAACATACATGAAAAGAAAGTTCAATTTACCTCAGTTCCTAACAGGATTGTTGTTACTTTTACATTGCAAATAAGTAAGCAGTGTTGCAATCTTGCCTTGTGAGAGTGTTAATCACATTATAAGTTATATTATGTCTCTGCAGGGAGAAAAAGGAGAACAGGGTTTCCCAGGATTGCCTGGAAGGGATGGTCCAAAGGTAAAAACACAAAAATGTTTTAGTTTTTGTATATTGTATTTTACTTTTTTTTATTAACAGTGTTGAAAACTGCATTGTCATACACTCAGTCAGGCTTCCATTACCAAGTTAAAAACAAGGAAATACAAATTTTAAGAATAAGTAGATAGCTAGAAAATGCAGATCATCTCATTTAACAATTTTATTGCGTTTTTCCAAAACTTTAGGGAGCTTACAACAGGAATGTTAAATGTCATTGAAATATAAATTAATCCCTTGACTCAGCTAATGTATCCTTTATTTGGCCTTAGAAAATGATTCTTCATTATAGGCTTTATGAAGCCGATAACTAGCCAGAACTATGATAGGGAAAAAGGTCACAAGAATGTCTTCACTACTGTTCATCCTAGTATACCAACCTGTGAGGACGTTCTTCTTGTTGCAGAGTTTAGTCCCTATGAGGGAGATGGGAATGCAAATGGAAACCCAAGAGGTAGAAGAAACTGTGGAAATTATAGGCAATGCCTGAAAGTAAAAATTGATCAAAGCAAGAATGTTCAGATTTTATTTAAATTTAGATTTGTTTTGCATTAACATTGTAGGTAACTATCCAATTATTTTTAAATTATAACCTAAGTGGCAACTAATTTTACATCCACCAGTAGTTTTCAACTTCTTCTTAGATTTGAAAAGTTACTATATTTGTCATATTTATTTCAACAAGACCAGTTTCCATTTTCTAAAACAGGGGATAAAAGGTGAAGCTGGCCGTCAAGGAATTCGGGGTCCAGTAAGTGTGCCTCAATATTTAATTTCAAACATTTTAAAATGAATAGAAAATACACAGTAACAACATGTTGATTGATATGGGGGGGGGGGTTCTGCTATTAGAAATATGTAGCTAAAATATATTTAAAGATGGCTTGCTGTTTTCTTGCTTTCCCTGGAAAGCAATTCAGGTAAGGAAAACCAATTTAAGAATTAGATGAAATTCTCCTTAGAATATTCATTGTGAAAAGTGAGTCATCACACAGTTACAATTTGCATGTTCTATGCTTTTGCTACTGGCTGCAGTGCCCTTCTCTTCATTGTTGTTTCTTTCTCCTTCCTTTTTCCCCCCTTTCTGTTGCTCTTTTTATTTAAGACAGAGTATTATGAGGAAATGCCTGGTGAAAAAGGAAATAATGGCTACTTAGGACTGCCAGGACCTAAAGGCCAGCCTGGAGCACCTGGTAAGTGACCGACAAGAGATTAAAACAAAATGGCAGGAATTTGCTTTGCTTCCTGTACTTGAAAGAACCCTTTGAGGAAAATGATGTAGTTTGAGGAAGGAAGTAGAGATGGAAATGACAGGTTTCTGTAAGTATTTTGGACTAAAATTCCCACAGTCTCTTACCATTGACCATCCTCTATGGTACTGTTGAGAGTTTGGAACTATAAGGATGCCAAAGGTTCTCCACCCCTAAACTATTTGAATCTCCCAGTCTTGTACCAACAATATTTTGTGGTTAATAGATTTTTATTAAAATAAAGTGATGGAGTCCTAAAGTGACTAAGTGGGCTGTACCACTTCTGATTGGATTGGGGGAGTGCCATTTTTGAACAGATCCATATGAAAATACAAAGTAGCATAGCATATTGGCCTGAACTAGAATTTTCCATCCTGAAATGCTAAGTTCTTTTTTAATTGAAAGAAGACAGGAAGGGATTATATGCGGGAACACTAAAACTTCAAGCAAGCATTATAGTTTTAAAAAAAGCGGGGCGGGGAGAATCATTTCCACACGGGGGTAATAAAACGGTGTAGCGCGACCTCTGACGGAGGTAGTCTACACCGTAAAGTGGATTGGGGCGGACTACTTTAGCGTAGTTTCACACCCCAATCCGTGCTAGGGTGACCGGAAGTGGTAGCACTGCATGCTTTTTAAAAACCACTTTTCGGGAGGTTTTTAAAAAGCACGGGGCGTGCAGCCACGTGCAGCCCCGTCGCAGCGCCCGGTGTAGATTTGCAGGCGCGCACAAGTGCGTGCCTGTAGGTCTGCCAGGGGTGGGCTTTCTGGCTGGCGAGCTTCTCCGGTTGGTGGAGAGCCTCCGCCAGTTGTAAGCCACCATTTTGGACACCGCAGGATGCCAAGGAGTGTGGAGCAGCGAACTCGCGCTGCTCCACATGGCGACGGACTTACCCGGCTTCAGGTAAGCTCCGTTTCAGCGTGTTTCTTCCTCCTCGTGTGAAAAGGGCCTACATTCTGTTAGTTCTAGGTGCAGAAGATTATATGCATACAGTAGTATTAAAAAGCATGTTCAATGGTATTATTGTCTACTGTCTCCTTTCAAGCCCATTCTTGTGATGTGTGTGAAAGGCAAGTTCATTTTAAGTAATTACTTCCAGTTATTTGTTGCAGTACAGTGGAGCACATCAGTGCATTAACATCTCCCTGTGGTAGCATAACATAGATACAACTGGCCATAACTGTACTTCATGTTCTAAAGCAGCTAACCTGATAGCTGCTTGAAATACACATTACAGCAGCAATTGATCAGGTATAATTTATTTATCTAGCTGCTTCTCTGGTGAGCAGTGATAGGGAGCAAATGGTTTATGTTCAATTTGGTAGTTAACTAATTGTTCTGTTCCCCAGAGCCTTTCTTAGCTTGGAAACACATGTTTTGTAGGCTGAGGTGTACATGTGGCAGGGCTTTTTCTGTAGCAGCATCCTGACTGTGGAACTCCCTCCCAAGGGAAATCAGGCTGGCTCCATCCATTCTGAGTTTCTGAACAGTGAAGACTATGG
Organism: Ctenosaura bakeri; assembly: GCA_948474755.1. Classification (NCBI taxonomy): domain Eukaryota; kingdom Metazoa; phylum Chordata; class Lepidosauria; order Squamata; family Iguanidae; genus Ctenosaura; species Ctenosaura bakeri. Next base: position 246,499 of record CAOLHI010002000.1, on the reverse strand, counting down.
GCCTTTCCACATTAGGCTTTTCCACACTACACTGTTATAGTGCTATTATTCCATTTTCAATGTCTCGTAGAATTACTGAGCCCAAAGAGCTCTCTGGCTGAGCATTCTAAATGCCCCTCCCTAAACTGCAAAGTCCAGGATTCCATAAGATGTTGAAAGTGGAATAATAGCACTATAACATTGTGGGGCAAAAATGGTCTATGCTGTTTCACTTGACTTTGTTTTTTAAAAAATTACAGGTGATAGCTTTGGCTGTTTTCATTTGTCCATTATTTTAAAGCTATTTTTAAAGAGAAGTTTTAGCCTGCTTTCAAATGTTTATGTAATTTAGTGCATTAAATGTCTTTATCAGTTGTACATTGTCTTACGGGCCTTGGTAGATTGAGAGGAGATAAATGCGTGCCTTACATAACACATACATTTCAAACAGTTCTAGATCCACCTAGATAAGCCAGGGATTAAACTTCGGACCGTCTTCATATGAGATGTGTATTCTATCACTGTCTTATGACTTGTCACCATGGTATGGTAAGGATGGTTGGATGAAAGTGAATGATGATGATGATTAAAAGAAACCCTCACATTTTCTGCAGTCTGGGACTCAAAGTGGGTTACAAAAGTTAAAACAGCTATAGCTAAAAATCTATACCATACAAAAGTTAAAAATATAAACTATCAGTGACATTAAAAACAGTTAAAAAACATCAGTTAAAAAGAACAATAAACAACACAGTACATCAAAGGCCCTTGTCCCTGAACAGCCAACCCTCAAAGACTTGCTGAAGCAGAAAGTTTTTCACCTGCCTATGAAAGGATAGAACGAGGGTGCCATTCTGAGCTTGCTAGGAAGAAAGTTCCAGAGCCTGGGAGCAACCACCAAAAAGACTGTGTTCTCAACAGACATACCTGTGAGAATGGTGAGACAGAGAGAAAGAGCTCCCCGGAAGATCTCAAAACACAGGCAGGCTCATATTAGGGAGATACAGTCATTCAAATCACCTGGATGTGAAATGAAGTAGAATTTAAGTGAAACAGTCCTAACTGAATCATTTCCAGAGAACAAAGAGCTGAACTTCTCTTGGGAGGGAGTTCTATAGCCTGATAACAATCACTGAGTGTTGGGGAATTGAGAGATTTTGGTCATGAGGCTCTCAATCAGCAGAGTATCTTAGTAATTGCACAAAACCAGAAATTGAACAGATTACCAGTCCCACTTTTATCACTCCACCCCAAACACACTTAATCTAGCTCAAAATAAACACAAAAACAGTTTGGTTAAAATATAAAAGAGTTTACTCACAAAATCTTGTGCATAGTCTACACAAGTTCAATTCTTGAAGAAGGTAGGAAGAAATTAAGCACTCACATGCTTGCTGAAAATAATCCCTGTTAGGAGATCTCAGAGCATGCTTTCAGGACAAAAGATGAAGACAAAAGGAAGATGTAAATGGCAAGAGAACCTTTTTAAGAACAAAGAATGTGTGTGTGATGGAGGAAGAGGTGTTGACCAAAACAAACAGGAAGTTTTCTCTAGGCTATCTTTCTATGTCTACAATAAACATGCAAACTAACTAGCCAGTTAATTAAGCATGCAAAGGTTGCCACTCCCAACACTGAGAAAGCTCTTTCCTGTGTCCTCATCAAACAAGCCTGTGAGACCAGCTGGACAGAGAGAAAGCCCCCCCCCTCCAAAAAAGACTTGGGCAGGTTCTTAGAGGGAGATACAGGCTTTCAGATTGTCTAGATCAAAGCCATATAGGACTTTAAAGGTCATAATCAGCACTTCCTTTGGTTCTGTGGATCCACTTATAAATGAACATTCACAATGGTTTGAACAGTTTGCTTAGAAATTACTGTAGGCAAGTTCTAAGCCTTAATTCAATATAGCAAGGGTCCAGTTCTTATAGGCAAACACAATTCCTCTCCTCTCCAGCTTTTTCTCTAAGCTGAATTGATAAGTATAGCCCCTTTCTTAGGCTTTCCCTACCCATTTGGCTATACCAGGTTTCATAGGGATCGCATAGCAATCTATTGGAATATGTTTTGTTTTGTTTTTCAGTTGAGTTTAATTTAATTTATTTATCAATTCTCAGCCTGCCAGGGCTCCCAAGGCAATGTACAGCAAATAAACACAAATAAAATAAGTAAAAACATTAATTAAAAATAACTTTGTAAAATAGTTTTTAAAAACTGTTAGTTTGAGATAGCTAAAAGGCAAATGATAAAGCACCGTTAGGGAATGAGGCATTGAAACTGAAAATTTAAAGTAGTGTGAATATAAATTGATGTGTAATTAATATGTTGTTTTTGCAGGGCCACAGGGTCCCATCGGTGCCCTTGGTAGTCCAGGTATGTGTTGTACTAGAATGGGAAAAAATTCCAATGAGACAACTGTTACTAACACTGTACCACCATCCCTTTTGTGTATTAGAAGACATTCTCATAGAATTACATAATCTTAGATTTGGTAGGGACTGCAAAGGTCTTGAACAGCTCTAATAGTAAAGAAATACTTCCTGACTTTTGGGAGGAATCCCTTTCTGTGACTTTTTGTTCTGGCTAAAATAAAATCCTTATAAATAAATTGGAAGCATTGGTTTACGAAATATAACAATAGATGTAAAATAATTTTTTTAATATATAGCAATCATCAAATCTTGCCTTAGGTATTTCAAGACCTGGTCCAAGAGGTTTTCCAGGCTCTCCAGGTCTCAAAGGAAGAAAGGGAGATAGAGGACAACCTGGCATGAATGCTATTGGACCCCCGGGATCTCCTGGAATGCCAGGACAGCCTGGCCCAGCAGGTTTACCAGGTCTTACGGGACAACCCGGTAAGAACAGTATATCTGTATTATTGCTTGTATGTATAGTGAGAACATTTCCAGGGCATACAAGTACTGCTCTGGAGTCACTGCACTGGACCTCTTCCAAGAAGGAACCCCCTCCCACACCACTGCCATTGCTGACTTCCTTGCAAATAAAAGCAAACAAGAAATATGGTGAAATTTGGTTAACTATATTGCATGCTTTAATCCAATTATGAAGTCCTTGTACTATTTGCATTTATGTTTATACTCTCTGTTTTAGAGTAAGAGGCTGGCCTGATTCAGATTATCAGATATCAATAAATTATAGATGAACATTTCACTTCTGCACATAGCCATTTTCCCTTTCCCTTTGAGTGCAGCTGAAGGAAACATGTCCTGGGAAGGAGGTTGGGAGTTGAAAGGTATTTAATGATAAAAGTGCCACTCTTGAATCCCTCTACAAATGATGATTTACTGTTTGGGGTAAAAAAAAAAAAGCCTTATGAAACTGGAAGGGTGTGGAGGCTTTTGGAAGAGCTTTCATAGTATAGAATTACAGTATTATAACCCCACTTTAACTGCCATGGTTCCCTGCTGTGGAATCTTGGGCTTGGCAAATTAGGGAGGGGCATTTAAAATTCTTAGTCAGTGCACTCCAGTGCCTCACAAAACTACAAACTCCAGCCAGCCAAGAATAATTGAACCTGATGAAATAATGGCATTTAAAGTGGAATAATAGTACTATAAATTGTGTAGTGTGAATGGCTCCCGGGGTAAGCCTGGTGAGGCACAAAAAGCCCCCTTTTCCTCACCAGAGTCTTAACCAGTTCTCAGCCTCTGTGTCTCTCCACTTGCCTCCCCAATTCCCACAGTGTCCCGATACCAGTGATGTATTTAAGTCTTTTACTCCAAGTCTCCAGTCTCTACCTTCAAGTCTCAAGTCCTTGCAAGATACTTTCAAGTCAAGTCTCGAGTCAAGTCTCAAGTCTGCAAGCCAATTTTATACTCCAACCTGCATTCCAGAATTTCTGGACAGAGTTGAATTAAGTCAGTTTTAACAATTTGAGTAGAGTCAGCCTTCTACTTTTGTGATTTTGCCATCTGCAGCTTCAGAAGTGGGGAATAGGATCATTCCTAACTTCCCATTTGCAAAGCTGGAAGCTTTTTCAGAAGTGAGAAATAGGATCTTTCTTATTCCTCATTACGGAAGCTTCAAGAGCTTTAGAAGGAAAGATCCTTCCCTCTCAAGCCCATTGCCTAACACATTTTCTGTTCTCCTATGAGATACGCATTCTGCACTCTTGGCACTAGTCTTACCTTCTGCTCTTAGGAAAAGTTTTAGAAAGCTTCTCCTATATGTAATGGGGACCAATTGCTGAGCGGACTTCAACCCCACCTCAAGCCCATTGCCAAACCCATTTGCTGTTCCCTCTGAGAAATGTGTCCATACTTTGAACTTGAGACAGATTATCATGTGACCAGTAAGTTGTAAGGTTCCTGGATGAATGTGTAATGTTACTGAACCAAGTGCAGCAAGTCAGTCACTAAAAATATGCAAGTCTCAAGTCAAGCCGAGTCAGTGTGTAATTTTTGCCGAGTCAAGTCTAAATGGAGTCACTGAAGTCACTTAAGTCTGCCTTGAGTCCAAGTCAATCAACTTGAGTCTACATCACTGCCCGATACAGCCTTTGTCCTCATCCTGTTTCTTCCTTCCTCCTCTCTGCCTTTCACAAGCACATGCATCCTCACAATTTTCCTTATTCTGTTTTGAGTTGTTGCTGGTTTGTTTACCTTCTTCAGAGGGTTTTGGAGGGGAGATGGTGGGGGGGAGAATCCTCCAGCATACAAAGACCTCTCTGTATTACATAACCATCCAGACTCTTTTCTAAAGATTGGAAATAGAATATATGACTGACATCAGAAAGCTTTATTTAAAAGTGACCCATTTTTGTTTGTGTTTTTCTCACTGTAAAACTTTTATTTTCTCCTATGTTAATGGGAACTGGCCTAAATAATCATGGAATTGTCATAAGTCGAGAGGCAGCTTAAAGGGATGCGCATGTGCACGCACGCACACACACACACACCACATTATTGGGATCCACATTAAAAAATTTTTTAGAAAAGTAATAAGCAATCCAAAGACACCTTGTAGCTTCACTGATATTTGCTATGATTGTCTGATTTTCCTTATCATTCTTCCAAAATATTAAGAATAACCAGCAAGTGTTGATATTTCTGTAAGGTACATTTTTTTTCCTTTAGTTGTGTTAAGGCTGTGGTATGAATCCACACTTAAAGGGAGGTCCTAGCCAAAACCTAAACAGCTATCACTACTTTTATCAGCAAGATAATGAAGCTCTGTTTCTCACCCCCTCTCAACTGTAAACAGGTACAATAACTTTTGAAAGAGGCCCACAAGGAAGCCCAGGAAGCCCAGGATGCATGGGGCCTCCTGGCCTTACAGGAGATATTGGAGCAAAAGGTCAGTTGTTTGGCTTATGAATAAATGTTCCTATCTGGTAGAATTTGTGGTCACCAAGGCAGAGAACAAAAACCTTTAGCCCACTTAAAACTGATAGAAAAAACAGACTCTACCAAGACTACTTACAAAAATATTGTTCTTCTTTTTCAGCAGCCTAAGAGTAATTGAACCTATTTTTTTTACACAGAGATGGGTGTATCCCACAGTATCATGGTCTGTAGCATTCTTCAAAATACTAATGATGATTGTATACACAAAGTGCAAATCTGTGTAGCAGTGGCAGCTAGCTCCAATATCAGTGATATGCTGAATCTGCTCTGGGTTTTAGTCTGAACTTTAAAGAGGATACTCAAAGTTTTCAACCCTGTCCCCAAAATATGTATACTACCCCAGCAGCCCTTTTAAAGTGGGAATAAAACCTCAGGTTCAGTACACCAGTAACATCAAGCTCATCAGTCACAACTGAGGTATAGTAGCCAGAGGTTCTACAGGCAGAAGGGGGGGAATGTTATACTGACTTGTTAAACTGTTAATTCATTAGTTTCTTCTTCCACCCCCCCCCCCAATGTGGTTAAATTACATAAATTCCCTGATTAATATTGCAAAGCATAAATAGCTATTTTCAGATGTTAGATTCATTAACAAATGAAGTGGTGCTCTATATGATACAATAAGACAGGATGGCTTCAAGAGAATGATTAAGATGGGAAGAAATGCACCATATGTCTCACTGCTGGCTACCATGTTCTAAGTTGCCTGATACCTTATGGAGTTTATAAAGAAAAGGATGGAGAGGAAGAGAAATGGTGAGCTCCTACCTGGAACAGAGGGATAGATTAAATGAAGAGGAGAGGAGAAGAGAAGAGAGGAGGTGATTTATTTGCTTGCAAGGAGGGCATCAATAAAAATTGTCCTCTGGTGTCCGCAAATGTCAGCTAAAGAATGCGGGGGCTATTTTACCAATTTTTGCCTTCTCCTCTGCTGGGTTTTAGGCCCAGAAGAAGTCCTTTTGTACAACAGGAAAGGACCTAGAAGTTGTTAGACTGCAGCTCCTAGTATTTCCTCAACAGAAGCTATGCTAGCTATGATTGCAACTGAGTTCAGCAACATCTGGAAGGCTACACAAGTCCTATCCTGGTTTAGTGTAACATGTGACTGAGGCCAGCATCTCTCATCATGGCTTGTATCACAAATGTGCCAGAGCAATATAATAATAAAAAGTACCATATATGTCACCCTGAGCTCTTGATAATAAAGATTAGCTAAGTAGGAAGATAAGTCAATAAAATTACCTGTAGGGGTTATCTGTTTCTCACTATTCATTCAAGATTGCCTATGTTTAAGGGACTTTTCTAATGTTTATAGATAAAGATTATTTATTAGGAACAAAATTCTCTCTCTATGCTCCTGGGAGTTACCATACTGCTGAGCAAAGTTTATGCTCTAGTGGATTAGATCAATATGATTTCATTTTATCCACTTGGATGATTAGTACACAAGCTTGCCTGAAACACTTGTGTTTATTATACACCACTATTCTGTCAATAAAAAAGGAATAATTTTATTACAGGTGAAGAAGCAGGCCCGTGTAACCAGTGTACCTACATTACGGGAGCACCTGGCCTTCCTGGTATTCCTGGGGCAGAGGGACCACCAGGAGCTAAAGGTAAAAGGTGGTGACAGTGTCTAAATATTACTAAAATATACCAACACAGACTAGGGCAGTGGTTCTCAACCTGTGGGTCACGACCCCTTTGGGGGTCGAATGACCATTTCACAGAGGTCGCCGCTCCTCATCCCACCGTGCCCCCTTTTGAAAGAAGGCGGCCTCACAACCAATGGGAGCGCTGTTTCTGAGACCCCGCACTGGGAGGAGGTGAGAGGAGGCATGCTGGGCACGTGTGGAGACGTTTCCCCGTCTTTCCCTGCCGGGCGGGGCAACAGAGGTGGGGAGACTGAGGGGGCTTGCAGGTGTAGCGTGGTTGAGGGGCTACAGCGGGTATCGCACCCCACTCCTGAGCCCTCAGAGGGACGAAAAGAGGAAGGAAGGGGCGACTGTGCAACGTGGGAGTGAGAGTGTCCGAGCAGCCACGCTCCCTTTAAGGGAGAGAGGGAGGGTGGGAGTGAAACAAAACACATCTGCTTATGCCGCCGCCATCTTTCCTCTCTCCTTGTTCTTTCCTTCCTGCGCCTCGTGTAAAATGTGGGCTGTTTCAGCATTGCCTTTGGGAGTGACTGGCTTTTTGAACTGTGGAAACCTAACATTCAGAACTAGAACTATTGCCTTAATTTTGGCATTGATGGACACTTTCTGTGCTTAAAAAAAGGGGGAGGGTAACCAGTTTTTAGGCATTAGAAGTCTATCCAGAGCGGTGGTTTAGGGCAGTTGTTTCCAATCTATTCGATGTTGGAAATAACTAAGTAACTAAATAAATAAATAATAAATAAATAATGAAAATAATTTTATGGTTAGGGGTCACCACAACATGAGGAACTGTATTAAGGGGTTGCGGCATTAGGAAGGTTGAGAATCACTAGACTAGGGAGAGGGTGAAATTTTCCAACTGATATATCTTCCAGTTTATAGAGTATTTTACCCCCTACCTGATAGTGTCTACCATTAAATAGATAATAAACCTTATTAAAACAAATGTATGCCTTACAATCCACAGCTATAATCCTGTGTTCTGGTTACCAGTATACCCTGTATTAAAGTTGATTGGCAGTAGTTTCAGGATAGGTGAAAAAGAATATCTCAGCAAACACAACAAGATTATGGCATTTGCTGCCTTAAGACACAGTGATGGCTGCTAATTTAGAGAGCTTTAAAGGGGCATGTGAAAAAAATAGAGGATGTCTAACCATAAACAATTTGTAATGCCAAAACAAATGAGAAATAAATCCTGCATTTATTTATTTTTTTAAAAAGAAAGGGAAATGTGAAAGTAGACTCACTATCATTCTTGCTCTTCTCCATGTTCTGTCCCTCTCTGCCCATTACTCTGGTCATTTCCACACTAGCCTGTTATAGTGCTATGATGTGCTGGCCAGCTGGTCCCCCCAAAAACTGCAAATCCCAGGATTCCATAGGATATTGAAAGTGGAACATAGCGCTATAACAGGCTAATGAGGAAATGGCCTTTGTACTGTGTGAGGGGCAGGATGAGAACATGCAGAAAAGCAGGTAAAAATAAATAAGAAATTTCACTTGGAAAATAACAGAGGAAGAGGGAAAGAGAGAAGATTCATTGCCTGTATAAATAAAAGGATTTCGATTCAGATTTATTTATTTATTTCATTTATATCCCACTCTTCTCCTGACAATGGGACTCAAGGTGACTAAGAACATTGAGACAATACAAATTAAAGTGCACATAACAGCATAGACATAAAATTTAAAAAACAACTAAGCAATTTATAAAGTTAAAGCATTACACATTAAAAATATTAAATACATTAAAATACGTATTAAACTATGTTGTTGTGTGCCTTCAAGTCGTTTCTGACTTATGGTGACCCTGAGGCAACCCTAACACTGGGTTTTCTGGGGCTGAAAGTGCTTGATGCACCCAAGGTCACCAGTGAGCTTCCATGGCCAAGCGGGGAATCAGACCTTGGATTTCACAGTAGTAGTGCAATTGTTCAAACCACTACATCTCTCTGGCTCTTTGAAAAAACTATACCACCCTTGAAAAAGAACAGCACAGTATTTAAAAGCATACCTGGTAAATTTATAAAAATGTGATGGCACAAAAATGTTTTAATCTGTCATTGGAAGGAGAGCATGGATGAAGCCATCCTGGCCTGTCTAGAGAAAAAGTTCCAAAATTTGGGAGCAGCCACCAAGAAGGCCCTCTCTCTTGTTCTCACCAAATGCACCTGAGAGGGTGGTGGAACAAAGAGAAACCCTTCTGCAGATGATCTTAAAGAGGTCCACTGGGCTTATGAAGGGAGATATGGTCCTTCAGATAACCTGGACCCAGGCCATATAGGGTTTCATAGGTCAGATGTTTAAAAAGAGGAAAAAAAGGTCACCAAACTGCTGGGATATATAAACAATTATTGCAATACTATGATGGAGTAAAGTAAAGAAGCAGATGTGGAATTTTCTAGGCATGAATGGTACCTTTCAACAACATTTTTATTGAAGGCAGCTTGATTGTAATATCCTTAGGAAGTGAAATACATTAATATCCCTGGAATCATCCTTTAATTTCTTGCTTTCAGAGCCAGTTTGGTGGTATCCGTTTTAAACAGCTGCTGACTGGGGATAATGAAGATGTACCCACTTTAGGATAGATTAAACTTTCAAAATAGCGGTAGTAGTTGCCCAACTAATTTAAGCTGTTTTCCCAGCCCATGTCATCAAAGTCATCGTGTTTCCTTTACAGGTGTGGAAGGAATATTTGGCCCTAAAGGATCTCAAGGGTCACCTGGGCAGCAGGGACCTCCTGGAGGTCAAGTAAGTTTCAAGTGAAATTGCTTTTATGTTTTGTGTGTGACCTCAGCTCTAAGCAATAGGCCTTTCTGTTCTGGAATGACAGAGTTTTGTGGTGTCAGTAATAAAAAAAATCAGTCCATTGACAAGTGGGTGACCTTTCCTTACTTTGTTTATAAAGCTCCCCTATAAATGTTCTGGGAAGCTCACATCAAATATAACATTAAAACAGTATTAAGATATAGATTGTAAACTAAGAGCCCCCACTAGATAACATCTTAATTTGAAGGCCCATACCCTCCAACTGTTTTGAGACCAAGATATTCCCAGTTAATCCTCTGTTATTCTGCTTTTTAAGCTGCTTTCAAACTGGTTTGATTTCTCTCTCCTTTTCCCACTATTCCCCTTTGCCCTCTGTTTACTTCAGTTGCTGCAAACTGAGTTCAGAGTGCAAAAGTACTCAGTAGGTGGAAGAGGAGAGTGGAGGTTGAATCTTGTCCTTCTTAGGCCGTTTCTGCACAAAGTCGATACTTCGTAGTCACCTCGAATTCTTATCCATCAGTCTGCACATTATAGCATTGTAGCATCATAGTTTTCCTCATGGTTCTGCACATTTTCAGCTCCTAGCACAGTTCACTGCAATGAGAAACTGCTGTATCTGAAAACTGGAAAAACTCTGATGTAAATCTCCCAAACTGGTTCTGCTTCATTTTTTGCCTACATGCAGAAGTATAACATCGATTCACAGCACAAAAGTGGCTGGCTATGGACATTCCCAAGCTGTCCTTTCTGTCATTTCCGTCCCTGTCTCTCTCTGCTCATCAAAAGACAGGCTGCCACCATTATTGTCTACATGTGTTAAATGGACAACAGGAAGAGAGTGGATCTGGCAATGGACTGTTAAGATGTGGGGTTTTTTTCCATGTATCAGTGAACATACATACATATGCACAAACATAGCAATGCAGAAATGTGTTTTAAAATGTGTTGTTTTTTTAAAGAAAAACAGACCAATTAGCAATGGCGGGGCAGAATGAGGGAGGAGAGTGGGAGTGGCCAGGGACTTGCTGTTGCGGATGCAGCAACTACTATTCTCCACAATAGTACGATATAAATGGAAGGGGGGTTGCAGACTTCAGTTTCTGAATTGGGGTATAAAACACCGCTTTTGACTTGCAGTGAACCACTTCTCTTGTCTCATGTGGAAATAGCCTCAGTATGCTTAGGCAAAAGCAGACTGCTGCAGCTTCTCCTAGCTTTTGTGGTCTCCATCATTAACAACCTTTGCCATCCTAATCACATCCTGATGTTGCTTGGCCACATGTCCCAATTTTCCTCTGTAATTACATGGGAGAGTATGAAAGCCTGAATAAATAAGATGGTCCTGACCCATTGCTGAGAATACCATAAAGATGGCCTTAAGCAAATCTCTCTAGGATGGATAAAAAGAGAGAGGAGAAAGGAAGAATCCAGTAACACCTTTAAAACTGATACATTTTAGCATGAGCTTTCATGGAGTTCAATCCTCTTCTTTAGGCACAGACATCTTCACCATGTCTTCAGTGCATCTGAAGAAGTGGTCTGAAATCCATGAAAGCTCATCTTAAAATAAATCAGTCCTAAAGGAATTTCTGGATTCCTTTATCCTCCAGAGCCACCTTTTCATGCTATGACCAAGTAACATAGCTCTCCGGGAAGGCTTTCCCACTTTTAGAGTGCCACAAACAAAAAAAGACCAATTCCTAAATATAGTGATATCTAATAAGGGAATCTGAGATGAGATGTTCAGGTAGATACATCTATGTGAAAGTGATCTTTCACATAAATTATTCCTAATCCATTATGGCTTTATAAAGGTTAAAACTTTAAATCAGGCCCTGAAGTGGACTGGGAGTTAGTGCAGCTGACAAAACACAGTGACAACATGGGAAAAACCAGTTCCCAGCAATAACCTTTCAGCCTTATTCTGGACCACTTCAGAGCCATTTTTAAAGGCAACTGCACGTACAGTACATTGGAGACTATTATCAGAGCTTAGGCGATTGTGAGTAACTTCTCCTACTGTAACTGGCAATGGCAGAATCCAGCTTGCATGTGGAAAGTATTATTTTGCCCAAACTCAGCATTAGTATATTGATTTTGTTGTACCTATCACAGGTTTTATTAATGACATTTGACCTAGGGCCTTCCAGGTCTTCCAGGAAACCAAGGTCGTAAGGGATCAAAAGGTGTTCCAGCATATGTGCATCCGGAAGGTCCAAAAGGAGACAGAGGAGAAACAGGTCTCAGAGGAAGTCCTGGACTAAAAGGGCTCGATGGTTTACCGGGCAAACCTGGATTGAAAGGTGCAAGAGGTTCTGTGGGAGTGCAGGTTGGTCTATGCTACGTTTATTAGTAATTATATATTGCACAGCATTGTTCATTTCTTCTTTCTCTTTAAATTATTGAAAAATACATGTAGATATGTATTTCATCCAAATTATCTATGTCCAAGCACTAGGAGTGGAAAAAGCACAAGCTTCAAGTTCCATGTGACTCTAATTTCAATTTCAGCCCCCTCCCCAAGTCCTGCTGAGTCCCACAAAGCCCTCAGTTTCTTGCAGAAAGTTAAATGTTTTTAGGGTAAAAATAAGTGCAGAATATCAAAAAAATCTAGTCTTTTGCCTTAATTCTCTCCACCTACTTCTTTCATGAGAAATCAGCCAATTTATTTAATTTGTTATTTATTTACTCTGTGCTGTAACCCTGCAGTGACATCTGAAAAATAGGAAAAGGCACACTTCTAGGGGGTGCATGTGTATGATGGTTAGTGATTTATATTTAGATTTGGTCATACGGCTAACTATATCATCCTTTTTCAACAGGACCGGTCTTACTATTAGCTTAGTGGGCCTTTTTTTTTAAGCAGCACACGCTAGTGTCTTGACACTATATTCTCTATTATTATTGTGTTTTTACTTCAAGAGATAGGAAGAGGTGGTTTGGGGATCCTTCACTTCTTCTGGGATTCTCTGACCTAAAATAAATTGACTGCCATTGGGTACAGTGCACCCTAAAATGGATGAATGTAAGAAGAGATGTTATTGCTGTTCCAGCTTGGGGAGCAAAATATTGGGCGCTGGACATCATTATTTTTCCTAATAATCTGTCACAGTTGACTTGAAACAGCAATGTTATTTATTCTTGCTTCATATGCCATTGTAAAATCATAATCATGGGGGGTGGTTTTAAGTGCAACCTGTATTATGCTCCAGATTATTTACTCTAGCAGTGAGCATGCAGAAGACTTCTGCCAATTTTCTCACTTTGTTCCAGTTCAGGCTATGAGTGCTAACAACTGTGTTCTGCAGTACCATATAACAATTATTAGTTTCCAGTTATTATAAGAATTATTTGCTTTTTCAAAGCTTAAGTAAAGCGTTAATGAAAGTTATTTGAAACAAGATCAAAAGCACATTTTTCAGCATAGCCATACAGAGCTCAATTGAACTTCATAAATATGCAAATTTGTAAAAGCCCAGCTTTAGGCAGTGCATATTTTGTGTGAAGACAAGCATGGAATGTAGATATACTTCATATCATGTTTCACTGTTTCTTTAAGCAGGATGAGAATATTTATTTTCTTGTAAATATATTAGATTTATATTCTGCGTTTCTCTAAAAGTGGGACTTGAGGTGGCTCAGAGCAATATTAAATAAAAGAATATAATTAAGAAACAAAAGAACAACTCTTAAAAGAGCTTGAATTAAAAGCTTAACTTAAAACACAGTTTAAAAACATATGCCTAAGAAAATGTGGCAAATTGTCTAGCCTCAGGAGTCTTTTAAAATAAGGTTTCTGTCTCTGCCACCTCTACGCTTTACTCATATATTCCATCAGTTAACACCAGTTTAATACCAGTTTCTCTACAGTCATATTCTGGTGAGCATTAAGCTCAGTTAACTTTTGAGCTTAATGCTTACCAAACTATAACTGTAGAGAAACTGGTATTAAACAGGAGACATTCTTTAAGAGATTCCTTCAAAGAGCAATCTTATTGGTACACTAAACTAGCATAACATGCATTATAGTGCATTTTTACCTGGTTGCCTAGCACTGCAATATAAGATAGGCAGATTCTTATGGTCATCATCTGAAAAGAAGGCTGCTGGCTCCAAACAGCTTGTTTCTCCCATGGCAGTGTTGGTAGTAGGAGGACAGTGGTTTGCAAAGTTGTCTGTGGATAGGCAGTCTTACACACTTTCCTTCCCAAGATAGCTGGGAAGTTCAAAGGACTTACTAATTCCAAAGACCCCAGCAGAAGGCTGGCCTTGGAGAAACAGAGTGCGCCACAAAATATATCCTTAGTTCCTTCCTTTACAACACTACACTTATTGTGATTTGCTTGTTTTGCTCCTGCCACCCCATGCTGCCATAAGATCTTGGTCTACATGTTCTTTATCATACAGTAACATATTGTGAATTGGTATAGCAAGCAAATATACATAATATATAACCAAGTGTATTTCTCAGCTATCTGCCTCTGAGAAAGGCAAAGGCAAAGCCCTCTCTGAACAAATCTTACCAAGAAAAGCCTGTGGTAGGTTCGCTTTAGGGTCACTGTAAGTTGGAAATGACTTGATGACACACAACAGCAACAAACCTTTACCTGCTTACTAAATCTACCTTTGTTGTAGTTGTTGTGTGCCTTCAAGTAGTTTCTGACTTACGGAGTCCCTTAAAAAAACTATCATGGGTTTTCTGGAGCTGTGTATGTGTGACGCACCCAAAGTCACTGAGTGATTTTCCATGGCTGGGTGGGGAGTTGAACCCTGGTCTCCAGAGTTGTAGTCCAATGCTCAAAATACTACACTATGCTAGCACTGGTATAATGACTTGTTCTACAGCGAAGAGAACTATGTCCTATGGTGTATTTTTTTCTCTCTTAAACCTGGTTTAGCTTACATTTCCAAAGAATGCAACTGGTAACTCTCCTAGTACCACATTTTTACTTATCCATAATCAGAGTCTCAGATTTATTAGTAACGAATAATATCTAATACACTATTTATCAGGCCAAACAAGATAATTTTAATTTCTTCATATTTTGTGTTCTTACCACCTTTGATATTCTGCAGATTATGATTTCTCACTTTGTTAACTACCTAACAGCAGAGATCTCATCTCAGCCTCTCATATATTTAAAAATTAACAAAAGGGAATAATTTGAGATGGATTTTACTATCTTATATTTGTGACAAGTTTTAAGGGTGACATAACAACAGCTTGATTGTGAATCATTAAGCATTTTCCATTTTCATTCCCTGCCTATATTGGTTTTAGAAGACATGAGTTAACAATCTGTCATTAACATCTCCACTAGATTAATACAAAGACTAAGAGCCACTAGAGATAACAAAGATCACTCCAAATTCTATGCAACTTGGTACACATTTACAGTATCAGTTGTGCAAATGAAAATATCAGTTTTTTTCTCTCCTCTCTCTTTCTCTCTTCCTGACATGTTGATTTTCAAAAAAATACTCTAATTGTTGTCATGTTGGCTGGATATTTTTTAGCTGGATAGTCAGGAAGCACAATGTAAGGAACCAAACTTATTTGCCTCGTTCCATTTGTGCCCAAATGGCAGGAATGGGATTACAAGACCAGGGCAGAATGGTGCCAAATGCCACCTTCTCTTTCCCAGGAGCCCTTGCAATTTTCATGGATGTAGATAATGGGAAGTGGCTGCCAATTATCAGCCAGAAGGTCCTGGCTGTGGGGCTAGGACTGAGCAGGCTGGCCTGATTGACAAAATTTCCAGTCAGATCTGCCTTGTGAGCATAAAACTGTCATCCCGATGCTGGCTTTGTCAGTCTTCTTTGGAGCTGCTTCCTTGCCCTCCTTCCTTGTATTGGTGGCAGGTTATAAATTGTTCTTTGAGACAAAGAAAATGTTAAGTATATTGATTACACTTGTCACAACTCTGGCAGTTTGTCGTGGGGCTGAATAAAAGTTGGGTATTTGGTTTGATTACCCCATTGTAGAGTGGTAATGAGGGTACTCAAGGGGATGTTGGGATGAGGTATTCAGGAACACCCCCAGCTCAGGAGGGAAATGTGTCCTGGCCTCAGTTCCAGGTGGCAGGGGAACCATGCAGTGGCTTATGTCATGTGGGAACCTAGTTTCTTTCACTTAAAGCTTCCTCCAGCAGTTGGGCTGGCAGGGTGGTGGTCTGCAGTTGGCTGACACTTGGGTCACCCAGTATTGGCATCCAGCCCTGTACCAAGCCAGCCTTCCCTCAGCTGTAACTGACAAAAGATGTGGCCAGTCTCATTCCAAAGTAACGTGTGTATTGTTTTCACTGAAGTGTGCTGCCCCAGCTCACTGCCAAGGACTGCAGGCTCAATACAGCTCATTGTGCTGGATCTCTGATACTTTGCTGGTTGTGCTTGTTTCTGTAAATTATTAAAACACTGGTTAACATTTAAATACTAATTAAAATACTTTAAATATTCTAAGAGATGATATACAATTGAATAGGGGGAGTTGTATAACAATTAAATTTAAAGGACAAGAGGCTGAAAAATAATGAGGAAAAAGTGGTCATAAATATATTAAAAGCAGCACAAGCTGTATTAGCATTAGAATGGAAAGATAAAACAATTTGGAATATAAACGAAGTCGATAAATACCTGAACATTTATTGTTCGATATTCTGAGGGAAAGAAGATTAAAGTTTATGGGAATACTGAAGGAAGCGGTGTGGAAGTCAGGTTGGGAACTATTGCTTATAAAGATTAAAGCGGATATGGAGTATGGTGAAATCAATAATTTAATTAAATCCATATCCCATATTCTGAATGAAGATTTTTCAATATGAGAAGAATTAATTAAACCTTTGCTAAGCCATTGGGGGGAGGGGTGGGGGGATTATACTATTTTATAGAATACTGTTAAGGAGAAAAGATATGTTAAAATATGGATTAGACTGAGATATAGATAATACGGCAGACATTAATGAAGATATATGGTTAATAAGATCAGAGAAGGAAGTAGAAGGGTGTAAGTAAAAGAAGAAAGCAAGTGAAAGTGGATGATAGGAATGTGATGGGTGGTAACCAGATGGAAGAATGAAGGAATGACGGAAGATTCTAGATGGGGATTGGAAGGATTATGAAAAGATGGTTTTGGAAAGTAATGTCTGTGATTTGAATGTTAATCTGTTTTTGTAACTTAAAATGCAATAAAAATAATTAAAACAACAACAAAAAATATTCTAACAGATGCCATAGGAAAAATGTGTAAATCCAGCTGGTAACACACCCTATTCCTAGCAGTTTTTCCCCTCAAAATTCACACTTCATCCATTTTTCCCCCTAAGTTGCCACAAATCACTTCACTGCTGAAAGAGACTACACTGTGCTATTACTTTGGGATTCCGGCAGGGAATATTAAGCAATATTTTATGTATTATTCCCAGGGATCTGATGGTCCAAAAGGAGACAGAGGTGCACAAGGATCAGTTGGTAGACCAGGTCTTCCTGGAGAAGAAGGGTTACCTGGGCCACCAGCATACGGACCACAAGGAATGGAAGGTTCTAAAGGCTCTCAAGGAAATTCTGGGTTGCCTGGGTTGCCTGGAACAACTGGTTAGTAGAATCTCACTTTACTGGAAAATGTTATCATTCAAAAGTATTTGCCTGTGATGTCTGGTAGACCTGAAAGCAGAGGTGATAATAAATGCAGCTATCCTTATTGTTAAACATCACTAGAAGGCTTAAAATTCCATATGGATTCAATATTGTTTCATTTTTGAAAAGTTGTCATTTACGGTGTGTTACTTTATCACATGTATATATTGTCTTTGTTCATAAATTACATTATCATTATGTCTTTCTTCATGAAGATATTTGACATAACCATTCAATAAGTTTTTTTCAGTTAACATGTTAGCCTGTAAGAACAATCCTATGGTCTCACAGACAACAAGGCCCTTTTCACATGGCATTTTTAAAGCGTATTAGGCATGTTCCCTCCCCCCTTCATGAGCCGCCGTACTGCATGATGTTCTGGCAAACCAGGTGCTATCACAGCCATGGATAGTGCTGATAGCGCATTTTCTTATTTTCGCCTGAAAGGTGAAAATAACCTCCCTTTCACGCATCGGTCGCGCGACCAGAGGGCCTGCGGAGCTATCATCCGGTGTGCTTCCGGGAAGGACGCAGGGTGTGGGGAGTCCCTGCTGCCTGTCCCTCACGCCGCAGCTCCCAGGGGACACTCCACCCAGCAGCAGGCCAGCCGCTGCCCGCATCGCAGCAGGGAACACTGCATGACACATCGCCGCGAGAGGCCACCCCGGGGCTGCGTCACCACTCACACTTGAGATGACAGCAGCCCCCGGGGTCCAGCCGACTGTGTTGTTGTTTTTTAAACCCGGCGCTATCGTTAGCACATTACCAATGTAGTATGAAACAGCCTGTTGGCAGGTTCTATCGTGCTAACGTTAGCACGATAGTTGATGAAACAATAAAAAAAAGAAAAGCCACCAACCAATCAGGGGTGGTGGGGTGGGGACAGGGGGGACCTGGGCATGGCCCAGGATGCCGACATGTGGACAAGGCACCGGGCGGGGACTGGTGCTCTCTCCAAATACCCTACCATGTGCAGACTGCAAGGGGCTCTCTACTGGGCCTCTTGCGATATTGGCGATATCATGAGGGCTCTAGTTCGTTGCACTATCAAGGTAAGGTGTGAAAAGAGCACAAGTCAGAGATGTCAGGAAGGTTTGGAAATCCATCTCAAAGGTCTTAGACAGAGCTCTGACCTCAGAAGGGGAGATTTGTCTTGAATTTCTTCTCTTGGTCTCTCTTGACCACCAAGAAGGTTCCCAAAGTAACTTATTCTTGTAGTCTGTGACTCCAGTCTTGCAAACTTGGGAATGTGTGGTGATAGCAAGGAGGGAAAGGGCATGGAATTGCTAGGCCCTTTTCGCATTGAGGCTTCTTGCGTAAGCGGGAGGCAGCTCGCGCGAGAAGCTTCTCCGGGAGGCTGCCGCTTCCCCCTCCTTCCTTCCGCAGGTGAAGGAAGGAGGGGGAAGCAGCAGCCTCCCGGAGAAGGCTTCTCGCGCGAGCCACCCTCCCCCGCGCGAAGCAGGAGGCTGTCGCGTCCGTCGCACTAGCGCCCCGCCCCGCCCCTTCCTTCCGCAGCGGTGGAGGGAAGGAAGTGCGACCCGGCCGCCTCCCCGACGCTCTGCACAGGAGGCAAGTGCGCGTGGGTGCCGGGAGCATTGCGCGAGCGTGGGTGATTTTCGCTTTGAGGTGAAAATCAAAAAACCCGCGATCGCGCCACTGCAGCCCCGTGAGTGTGGTGGAAGTGGGAGTGCGTCGTGCAGAGCGACGCTCCCACTCCCGCGAGGCTCATGGTGCTGTCGCGCGACAGAAAGCCCGTGCGAAAAGTCTTCTAGTTACAAGTCTTTCAGCCTCAGCCATGCTGCCACCATTTAGACCTGAAACCGTTATTGTTCAGAGTGAGAGTGAATGGCTAAAAAGACTTTTTTTTTTTTAAGCATCTGTGCAGAATGAGGGGGGCAATGCTCTGTCATTATATCTCACCTGCACAAGAGCCCTGAAGGAGCTTGGATAGATCAGAGGTTTTGATATTGAGTCTCTCCATCCTTCAGGCTGCCAGCCTTCAAGATTGTTCTCTAAGGTGCTTGTAAATAAATGCTAATGTTAGATTTACAGTTGTCTTCCGTAGGAGCAGAGATAAAATATATACCCTTTCCCAAATTTCTTCTTCCTCAAATATATATAAGACTGTGAGATGCACACTGGCTAATTAAAACTGCATCATTATAGATATTCAAATGGAATATAAAATAGTGAGCAGGGAAAAGACATTCATTTCAAGGGTTTATTACCTTATAAAGATGACTGGGATTAGGTCCTAGGCAAGAAAGAGGAAATGAATTTTCCAAGGCATTCCATTTCTGATTAGCTGAAATACTTGTGTCTGTACATAATAGCCCAAAGGTGGTCATCAAGCCTCTTGTTTTCCCTTCCTCCCCTTTTATTTTTTTAACCCCAGAAATCTTAGGAGTGCCTCAAAGAGCTCTCTCCTCTTTTTAAAAGCACTTTTAAACAATTCCCAGTGAATTATAACAGCCCCTTTTTCACTTGTAGAAAGCCCTGTGTTCATCTGGTTTACTAATTTTGACTTGAAATTGTCCACAGGAATGTGAGTGATAACCTAAAACATCTGGTAAATGTTAAATGTTGAAATATCTGTCACAATATCCTAATGAATTATAACGGGCCTCCCTTTTTCAACTAGGAAGCCTCCAATTTGGTTTTTAGGGTAAAATTGGGCAGTGCCACTTGATTGATAACCAAAAACAATCTGTCAGATATTGAGTCATCCACTTCAATTTCCTGATGAGTTGTAAGTTGTCCTTTCACTTCTAGTGCTCCCCCCATTTGGAATTTCAATTTGACACTCGATACTGAAACTTGGATGGCAGCCAAAACATTCTTGTCAGATTTTGAGGTGTCTCACACAATGTCCTGATGAGTTCCGGCTGCTATGTACAGATAGAATAACAACACATAGAGAAAGAGATTCTCTTATATTATAGATTACAATGTGTTAGAGTTCTGTACTAACTGGCAGGGAAGCAAACAAGCTGGCACTAGGAAAAAGATCAACTGTATTTCTCAGTGTGAAGCATAACAACTTGCACATCTGGACTAGGCTGCTGGTGCCACTGAATGCTCTAATTAATTTCAGTGCCAGTTTGGTTCTATCAGAACCTGAGAGGAAAAGATCCAGGAGTCATAAATCCCAGTTAGGTTCAGGAAGGCACTACTGCTCTTATTTTGATACCTCAGATTTCTATCAGCCTGCATTCATGCAACTGGTTGTCCATCTGATTGCTGACCTGCAAGAATAGAAGTATTTAATTGAGCATCTTTTTTGGTGTGCAAATGATCCATTATTAGTTCAGCTTTATTAAAGCTATGAGACTAATACATTAAAGATTTATAATGTTGGCAAGCATCGTTGTTCCCTTAAAAATAAATAGCATTGATATATTCAGCTGTTGCTGCTATTCACTTTAAAGGTCCTAAAGGTGAGCCTGGTAAGGTGATTACAATTCCTGGACAACCTGGGCTTCAAGGACCAGATGGCAGACCTGGCCCACAAGGAGTAAGAGGTATGATCTACTTTTTCAGACTGAACTCACAAAACTATCCAGGTGTAAAGTTCTCGATGAAAAGAAAAGGCTGCAGCTTGCCATGTTCAAGTGAACCATATAATGACTGCTATCCAAAGGAGTAGCTCAAAGAAGTATAGAAGACGAAGCAGGGCCAGACCAATTTTGATAGCAAGGAGCAAAGGCAACCCAGTTAATATCCAGGACTGAGTACTTTCCATAAGCAAAGATCAGAATGCAGCCCTTGGACCATATGCAGCCCTTGGGACCCCTAAACACAGTCTCAGAGTCCCCCTAGAGCACCCACACTCCCCAGTTTTCTTAAAATTTGGGGGGATACTTTCAGGCAGTATTTTTTGCCCCATATGAACCAAAAAGCTGTTCAAACCATCTGAAAATATGGCAGTTTGCTTCCTTTAACCTTCCTTTAATAGTGTGGTTTCCTCCAGCCCATAAAATTTGCTTTCTTTAACCCTCAGAGCCCACTAAACCTCTCCCCACTCCACCCACAATTGGTCGAAAATCAGACAACATGGCAGCAGAAAGTGATGTAGCATTACTACAGATGCAGTGAAACATGGTGGTATGGCCCACCAGATAGATGCAGGGGGGAAAATGGCCCTGTCACTGCACAGTTGCCCACCCCAGCATAGATAGATGGCTTTGCCAATTAGAGAAAGCATAATTTGAAAGTGTTCCTTCATAATGTTCCTTCATAGACCAACCAGAGATTATTCTTGAAGATGTCCTTGAATTAAAACTAGGAAGTTATTTGTCTAACCCCATTGTACAGCAAGTTGCCTTCCATACGTGGATTTGAAGGGATCTGTATTCTGGAAAGGGTGAAACTAGAATCTCAGTAGAGATGTGATTCTTCATTAAGTTTCTTCTTGGAGATAGTCATGAGTAGTTTCAGCAATTTTTTCCTGCTGTGCAATTTTCAAAGGCCATTCGCAGGTCAGGATTTATTCTGCACAAAATTCACATGTGGCTGTTTTGCACAGAAGATGATATTTTCTGCACAGAAAATGCTTTAATTGGAGATTTATACTGTATAAAATTTGCACATGGTGGATTTGCATAGGAAACAGCATTTTCTGCATGGAAAATAATACTTCATTGCAGAAATATTGATTCCTATGCAGAAAATGCTGTTTTCTATGCAAAACGAAGTGCAAATTCTGTACAGAAGAAGGCAATTTCCGCTCCACCCTCCCAACCCTCTATATGGACAGGAGAAGGACAGGACCACAACAATGCTTATGCATGACATCATCATGGTCCCATCCTTTTCCTGTCCCCAGGCAGTGCAAATGCATTGCAAATCATTGATGAGTTTTTCCTGTCCATGACTGTCAATTGTGCCACCATCCTGCCACGCACCTGCACTTATCTTCCCTCTGAAGGCCCTGGTAGTGCAATGGCTACACTTCCTACCCTAGCACAGCCTGGGGCAGTACCCAGCTGTGCTTTGACAGGAAAATGAGTGGCCATTGTGCCTGGATCCCAGAGGCAGCTGGTGTAGAGAGGAGCACTCCTGCTGTGCTTTGCTCCTGGCAGGACCCACACCAGATGTCTCCACAACCAGGTAAGATGAGAAACAGGCCTAAGTCCCAAACTCTGAAGATTCTTGTTAGTCCACGATTCTTCTTGTCAGGTTTTCTCAATACTTGAAGAACATGTTTTTTTGACCATTTTCTGAATATTTTTGAATATTCTTCCCATCCCTACATCTGATTCCTGCCAGAACTACTGTGCATTTCTTGACAGGTAGTGTTGGATCCAGAGGACAGCGTGGTGACCCAGGCCTCCCAGGACCAGAAGGTGATCCAGGCCAAATACGGATTGGATTTCCTGGCTATCCTGGTCTGAAAGGTAACTTATTTTTCTTTTGTTACTTAACAGCTATGACAGAGAGAGAGAGAGAGAGAGACTTTAACACAGAATAACAAAAGAAATGCAAAATTTAGGAATGTATGTATAGACTTGAGAGTCAGCCTGGTGTAATGGTTTGAGTGTGACTAGGACACCAGGCAGCCAGAGTTTGAATCCCTGCTCAGCCATGGAAACCTTGAGCAAGTCACAATCTCTCAGCCTCAGAGGAAGGCAAAGGCAAACCCGCTCTGAACAAAATTCTGCCAAAAAACCTTAGGGTTATCATAAGTCAGAAATGACTTGAAGGCACACAACAACAACATGTAGACCTAGAGATCTTCAGCCCAAAAGTTTCATACAAATTTTCATTGCATTTTAGACCACTTCCATTGCATCCCTTTTAAAAAAGGGAGAATTGCTAGCTGTTTTACCTAAAATGCAGATGGGATACAAACTGAGAGTACATCCATTTTGCAGAGGTCCCATTCAGCAGATAATGAATTCACTACTTCTAAAAATTAACATCACTGGTGTTTGTTTTACCTCCAATCTATTTTCTCCTCTTTAAAGTCTTTGAATTACATCCAAAATGGCACTGGAGTTTGAAAGGGAGATTTCTTCCCTTTTGCCCTACTCCCATTCCTCCAGAGCTATTTTGGAGGGTTTCCCAGCCCCCCAGATCTATATTGGGATGAACAGAAGGAAGGAGGGATCCATCCTACCAGCTTTTTTAAAAAACTTATTTCTGCTTTGGTCAGTGGAGTCTTCTCTTGGATCTTACACTTTGAGTGCAATGAAATGCACATCTGCTGTGGAATAAGACCAGTAGTATACAGTGGGACTTTCTTCTAAATATTCATGCATAGTACTGTACCATCAGTTGATGCTTCTTGTTTGTCTATTCTCATCCCACAATTCTCATGTTAATTCTAACTCCATTGATATTGTCTAGACTGACACAAAAATTATATTAAGTCTTTCAAAATCTCTTGTGTTTGTAGGTGTCATTTCCTATCCGCTACTTGCCAAGAATAAGGCTATGGATTCATGTAGCTTGACCTACATCTATGGAGACATGAGTCAAAGATCAATATCAAAACAAAATGAATGAGCAGTAAGACAGAAAAGATTAGCTGCCTAATTCACACGCACTCAGCACTCAAATATTAACAAGACAAGATAGGAAATGCACAAAATTAAAAGCTTGGAACAAGATTCAAGTGAAATCTTAAAGACAGGCAAAGAGTAGCCATTACAATGATTGTTTTTAAATGTAATTTTGTTTGCCACTTGTTGTTGGACATGTTAGCTTCAAACTGGAGTACAATGGATCTTACCTTGTTTTAAATAAATAAATAAATAAAATTGCTGTGGGATCTATTCAGGAATGGGTAAATACAGAAAAATACACTAGAGAATTGGGGAGAGGCATTTGGAAGCAAAGAAATGCTTGTAGCACCAGCAGTAGTTTTGAGTTCCAGGTTGCATGCCTGGTCAAAGACAGGCACAAGTAAAATTTTCATTGTGGGTAAGGTTCTTCTTTTAGCTAGCAATAATGTAGCAGAAGGAACACCTTAACTTCATTGCTGTGGCACTTTCCTGGAACTGAACAATATCACATCTTTCTGTGTGTCAAAACTTAATTGATGAGAAAAATATCACAACCTCAGCAGGTATGAAGAGAAACAACATAACTTGGTGAAAGCTTATCACTTAACATTTGTTTGCTTGTTTGTTTGTAGGAGATAAAGGCCTTCAAGGATCTACAGGACTACCAGGTTGTCCAGGAAATTTAGGGGAACCAGGCTTCCCTGGAAAACCTGGAATTCCAGGAGAAAAGGTTGGTTTGACAAGCAGTGTCACTGAAGGGGGTCTGCTACTTAGAAAAACCAGTAACAGTCTGAAAAAGGGCAAACCATGCTTATTTAAGCAGTGTCTCTGTGTGGCAAGACACTTATTTTGCATTTCTCCAATTCTGATCTGACAGTTATGATGGGCATTCATTACAGCCATCTGCTTCCTGCTTTTCCAGTTATGAACTTAAGTTTTTAAAATGTTTGTATCCAGTGAATTTGCAAATTCTTCTTCGTGGTCTCTGTGCCTTCATACACTAGGAGCTTTAGCGCCTGCGCGGTAGCGTTCGGAAACTTCTAGAGCTTGTTCGCTTGGCGGGAACCCCTCCCCCACGCCGGTACTGCGCATGCTCCTCCCGCGAGCAACGGTCTCTCCTCAGTTCTTTCTCGTCCGCCGCCGCGTACGGAAGGTTCTTCAGTTTGTTCCTCTCACGTTGTGCTTGGCTTGCTGTTTTTCACGGTTTTACGGACTTTCGGACTGTCTTTGACCTCTCTTTCGGACTCCCCCTTCGGTTTTTCGTCTTTTTGTATTTCGGAGTTTGGCGTTCTTCGTCTTATGTCCGCGCTCTTTAAAAAGTGCGTGTCCTGCGGCCGCAAGGTTGCCCTCAACGACGGCCATAAGGAGTGTCTCTTCTGTTTGGGTGAGTCCCACAACATCCGGACTTGCCCAATTTGCCGGGATTTTACTCCCCAAACTCTCCGCAACCGCTCCGCGAGACTCAAATCTTATTGTTGGGAGCAGTCTCTGCGGGCGATAGACGAGACCTCCACTTCCAAGATGGCCGACAAGAAGACGACCACGCCATCGACGGTATCGGCGGCTGCCGTCCGTCCACCTCGTCGGTATCGGGCTCGGTACCGGCGAAACGCCGATCTCGGCGCTACCGAGGATCCCGAAGCTGTCGGCGGCTGCCAAGTCAGCAAAAGGATCCTCGACGGCGAGGAAGGCTGAGGCTCCCCTTACGGAGACGCCTGCTAAAAAGCGCCCTGCTCCGGACGGAGGCAAGGGCAAGGAGAAGGAGAAGAAGAAAAAGAAGAAGGAGAAGAAGCGCTCCCCGGCTGGGGACGTTCGACCTCCTACTCCTCCTCCTACTCAGCAGCCTTCCAAAGGGCGAGGCGAGTCCGTCGATCTCTCGGAGGATGAGATCGAGGACGTTCCCCAACAGCGCCCGGACTCGCCTGTGGCAGACCCTCCAACCCTGGTGGAGGAGCGCCACCGCCCTCTTAGCCGTCGCAGGTCGGCCGACCTGCAGCAGAGGGAGCCCTCTGCTTCTCCGGAGCGGCGTTCGACCTCCTTTAGGTCCCGGTCCCGCTCTTCCGAGCGTCCGGTGGCCTCGCCGCCTCCGAGGGAGACAAGAGAGGAACAACCTCGCTCGTCTACCTCCAGATACACCTCGGCGTCCTACGTGGCCAGGTACGCGAGGGAATCTGAGTGGAGAGAGCGCCCGGCCTCCTATCGGTCGCATTCGCCATCGTACCGGGATCGGTACCATCGTGGCCCGAGTCGCTGGGAGACCTTCCGGAGGTCCCGGTCACCTCGTCGACAGCGCGAATCGCGCTCGCCTAGAGGGGACGAGGCTCGGTACCATCGACGCCGAAGCCGATCTCCGTCGGACCGCCGCTCCTTCAGCCGCTCTCCCTCTCCTCGATATCATAGGGCGAGGGAGCCTTCACCACGGTATCGGGCGATATCGCCACCTCCTAGGGTCACGGCAATGGCGACGCGCCCTACGGAGTCGGTGGTGACTGAGCGGGCTACGACGACGTCAGCCTGCCAGACTACCCCGGTCACCACCAAGAGGGTGAAGTCAGTGGTCAGCCATCCCAAGCGGGACGCTGCTGCTACCACCGCCCCGGCTGCGGAGAAGCCTAGGAAGGCAACACCTGCGGCGACGAAGGAGCCGGAAAGCGAGCGGCGAGAGGACTCACCGAGCTCGGAGTCGTACGACTCGAGCGCGGAGTCAGAGGTGTCTGAGGCGGCCTCACAGGAGTCTCCTCCGCTGGGATTCGGGGACCCGATCCCAGATTCTGCTCCAGAGGACGTCCACCAGTTCTCTGCGATGCTGCTCCGCATGGCCACTACCCTCGGCCTTAAGATCGCCGATGCGGAGCCGGAGGACGACGATCCAGCCTTCTCCGTCTTCGAGGAGAAGCGACCTTCCACGGCCCCGCTGCCTCTCCTGCCCCGGGTATCCAGACTGGTGAAGGCCGCCTGGGATAGACCGGCCTCGGCTCAGCCGATACCGCAGCGGTTAGAACACCTCTACAGGGTGCAGAAGGATAACGCCGGTTATCTCTTTAATCACCCTGTACCGAACTCTGTGGTCGTCGAGTCGGCACAGACAAAGGGCTCCGGCAGGCAACATACCACCCCGCCGGACAAGGAGGGCAGGAAGTTGGACGCCTACGCAAGGAGGTTCTATTCAGCTGCCTCCTTGCAGATCAGGCTGTCCAACACTCAGGCTTGCCTCGCGGCATACCTGAAAAAAGTGCTCGATCGCCTGCAACCGGCGATGGAGGCGGTACCGGAGGACATCCGCCAAGCCTCCTCCGTGATCTTCAATGAGGCTATCTCCATCGCTCGGCACCAGATGGCCTCCTCCCGGCACGCAGTGGAGATCGCCTCCCGGGTCATGGCGGGATCCATCGGCCTTCGCCGCCATGCTTGGCTGCGACCGGCCGACATCCAGGAGGACACCAGAAGGAGGATTGAAGATCTCCCCTTCGACGGTGAAGGCCTATTCAATTCGTCCACAGACGAAGCTTTGGACAATCTTGTCAAGGCGAGACTGACCGCAAAAAAGATCGGGCTGCAGCCGGCCACGCAGGCCCGCAGGGCCTCCACCTTCCGCCCATCCTGGCGACGATCCTCCACCTCGTCGTTCCAGCGTTCGGCCCAGTCTGGACAGTCGAGACCGTCCTCCGGCTCATCGGCCAGACGCACGATTAGGCGGCGCCCGGCTTCGTCGAAGAAGCCCTCCTCCGAGACAAAGTCTCGGTTTTGACGTGCCTGGCAGGACCCACCAATACCCACTCTTCAGCCTACCATCAGCGCTCGGAGACCGACCGACTCTCGCTCGACACCTAGCGGAGTGGCAATGTGTCACTACGGACTCTTGGGTGCTTTCCATCGTCCGTCTTGGCTACGCCATCGAGTTTCTCGATATTCCTCCTCGAGGCGTTTACTACTCCACGCCGTCGAGTCCGGCCCTCCTGGAAGAGATCCAATCCCTCCTCCAGAAAGGGGCGATCGAGCGGCTCCCGCAAGAGGCCAAGACCACCGGCTTCTTCTCCAGGTACTTCACGGTACCGAAAGCCGACGGTACCCTCCGGCCGATCCTAGACCTCAGAGGGGTGAACTACTACATCCGCCCCAAAAGGTTCAAGATGGTCACGATACCGTCGATCCTGCCCTTCCTACATCGAGGGGACTGGTTCGCCTCCATCGATCTCCGAGACGCATACTTCCATATCGCCATTCGCCCGCAGCACAGACGGTACCTCCGCTTCGCAGTCGACGACACCTGTTACCAGTACAAGGTGCTGCCGTTCGGACTCTCGACTGCCCCAAGGGTCTTCACCAAGTGCATGGCCCCGGTGGTATCCTACCTGCGGACGAAGGGTGCTTCCGTCTTCCCCTACCTCGACGATTGGCTGTTGGTGGCGTCCTGCAAACAGAGACTTTACCACGACGTCCACATGACGTTGTCACTTCTGACCCGCCTTGGTCTACGAGTGAATCCGAAGAAGTCCCACCTCGAGCCGGCGAGGATCTTGGACTTCATCGGGGCGACGCTCGACTCGACCTCTGCCAGGGCGTACCTACCAGAGTCTCGAGCACAAACCTTGATCCGGGCCGCCGCTCATGCTCGTACGGCCCCGACGTTATCTGCGAGAAGCGTCCAGCAGCTCTTGGGCTACATGGCTGCGACGACCGCTGTGACATATCTCGCCAGGCTGAGAGCAAGACCTCTTCAACACTGGTTCGTCCGCATATTCGACCCCCTGCGAGACGAACAGACACTCCGACTGCAGCTGCCGGGAGACGTCCGCTCATCCCTCCGATGGTGGCAGTCGCGATGCAATCTCATGTCGGGGATGCCTTTCCAACAGCCGACACCGAAGGTGACGGTAACGACCGACGCCTCCCTGTATGGATGGGGTGCCCACTGCGGCGATCTCAGAGTCCGCGACAGATGGACCGACGACGAGACCGCTCTCCATATCAACGCGCTGGAGCTGCTCGCCGTCTGGAAAGCCCTACGGGCGTTCCGCCATGCCGTGGCGGGGCGCACGGTCCTGATTCTGACGGACAACACCACCGCTGTCTGCTACATCAACAGACAAGGTGGGACTCATTCCACGACCCTGCTCGACATCGCGCTCGACCTGTGGGAATGGTGCATTCGCCTGCACACGCATCCCGTGGCGGTTCACCTGGCCGGGCAGGAGAACACCACGGCAGACGCCCTCAGCAGGGACACCTCATCCCATCACGAATGGTCTCTCTCCGGAGAGGCGTTCAGACTGATTCGGGACCGCTGGGGCGAACCATCGATCGACCTCTTCGCGACCAGGGAAAACGCGAAGTGTCGCCGATTCTGTTCCAGAGCGGGCCACGATCGCGCCTCCATCGGGGACGCTTTCCAGTTTCCGTGGACCGGGGAACTCCTCTACGCGTTCCCGCCGTTCCCGCTGCTCGGCCGGACGATATCGAAGATCCTCGCCGACCGAGCCGACGCGATCCTGGTAGCCCCGTACTGGCCGAGGCAACATTGGTTCGCACCCCTGCTACAAGCCGCACGAGACGACCTGCTCCGGTTGCCACCGACACCGGACCTGCTCTCCCACTCCGGCGGCCGAGTCCTCCATCCGGACCTGCCACGCCTGGCCCTCCATGCCTGGAGGATATCGCACTAGACGATCCCGTGCTCGGTACCGTCCTCGTCGCGGCCAGGAAGGAATCCACCCGTCGCAACTATCAATACAAGTGGCGACGCTTCCTGACCTTCGCTAACGAGAGGAGTGAGCCGGTATCGCCCGCGGGGCTCTCGACCGTCCTGCACTTCCTCCTGCACCTCCGGCAACAGGGCCTGGCGTTTCCATCCCTGAAGGTGTATCTCTCCGCGATCGTGGCATACCAACCGCCACGATCTGCTGCCTCGGCCTTCTTCAGGAACGATACCGTTAAGCGGTTCCTGAAAGGACTTCATCATCTCTACCCGCCGGTATCGCCGCCGCTACCGCCGTGGTCCCTCTCGCTGGTGCTCTCGCAGCTGACGAAGCCGCCCTTCGAGCCGATGGCGACCTCGGATGACAGGCTCCTGACAATGAAAACTGCCTTCCTGGTGGCGGTGACCTCAGCGAGGCGAGCGGGTGAGATCACAGCTCTTCGTTCCGATGAGCCCTTCACGGTCTTCCACAGGGACAAGGTGGTCCTGAGACCTGACATCTCGTTCCTGCCAAAGGTGGTGTCCAGTTTCCATCTCAACCAGGACATCATCCTGCCTGCCTTCTTCCCGAACCCGACGACACCGTTGGAGCGGTCCCTCCACTCCCTGGACGTGCGTCGGGCATTGGCTTTCTACAAGGACAGGACTGCTTCCTTCCGACAGACGCCGCATCTCTTTGTTTGCTATGGGCGACGTCGGAAGGGCCTAAAAGTGTCCACCCAGCGCTTCTCCAAGTGGGTGGTGAGGACTATTGAACTGGCGTATGAGCTCGCGAGGAAGCCTCCGCCAGTCCTGCTTCGAGCCCACTCCACCAGAGCTGTGGCTACTTCTGCGGCCCTCCTGCGAGGAGTTGACCTGCATGAACTCTGCCGTGTGGCGACCTGGTCCCAACCATCGACCTTCGTGCGCCACTACAGGCTCGACTGCCGGTCGCGCAGAGATGCCCGGTTTGGACGTGAGGTGTTGGCTTCCGTGCTGTAGGACCTGACCCGCCGTCCGACCGGTAAGCTACACAGTCTCCTAGTGTATGAAGGCACAGAGACCACGAAGAAGAAGAACAGGTTGCTTACCTGTAACTGTGGTTCTTCGAGTGGTCATCTGTGCCATCATACACACCCGCCCTTCCTCCCCTCTTTCTCAGGTCCCTGTAGGTTCTACGGCGGACGACAGAACTGAGGAGAGACCGTTGCTCGGCGGGAGGAGCATGCGCAGTACCGGCGTGGGGGAGGGGTTCCCGCCAAGCGAACAAGCTCTAGAAGTTTCCGAACGCTACCGCGCAGGCGCTAAAGCTCCTAGTGTATGATGGCACAGATGACCACTCGAAGAACCACAGTTACAGGTAAGCAACCTGTTCATTGTGCCCATGTAGCTATATCCTCTCCTCTAAATTTTATGTACCGGTAGTATGTTGAGGTGGGGCAGGTATCTTGAGGAACAGCAAAGTGCTAGCAAACACCACAATCTTATAGCTGTTGCAGCTTACACTCAGAGCAGAATTTCAGATGGATTGATTTAAATCAAGGTAACGTAAAATGTTATTTAAATCAAGCAAGGCAAAAAACCAATTTTTAACCATTAAGTTATACTAAATTTTCCCCAGTACTTTTTCCACATATTTCTTGAAAAATAATACAAATCCAGTCATTAAAATATGTTAATAGGTAATTTACAATTCAATAGATTTTATGACATCGAGGAAAATATAATTTGTGCAGTTTTTAAGATAACTTTCTTTATATTAGTAGTACATAATAAAGTATCTGTGTCAGGCTGCAGTTGCTGTATATCGGTACATTTGGAATGATAAGTATATTGCTCACACAAAGATAACAGCATTTATTTTATCAAGCGGAATCTTGGATGTTAGATAAATGTTTCATGTTTGCTACTGTAGCCTTGTCAGCTCTTAGCTCTCTTTAAAACATGTATGCATGAATAGCAGCCACTGAATCAATCCAATCGTGAGTTGATTCAGTAGGTGAATTCTAGCTGAGACTAACAATTGAATTTTGGCCATTAATTCATCACTTGTTCATCAAACTTGTATATATCTGAGCATGGGCTGGTTTAATCCAAGATGAATAATCCAAGGGTTTCCCTTTGTAGCATGTGTATTTGTAAAGAGATTCACAGTACCAAAAAAAAAAGCTACAAACAGGAATTTCCAAACATGAGAAGACAGATAAGTCCAGTGCTAAGCTCATATCTCCCACCATTTTTATTGACAGGAAAAGAAAGGGTAAAAAGATGATAGGAAAAGCATTTCAGACATGTAATTTTTCTTGCTCTGCATTTTAGGGTGAACCAGGTCCGATTATTCCTGGACAACCAGGTAGTCTGGGTTCACCAGGTGAAGAGGGTATGCCGGGTGAGAAGGGTGAAAGAGGATTCTCAGGACCACCTGGACTTCCAGGTCAACGAGGTCGAGATGGTGTTGATGGTCCAAGAGGTAGAGCTTCCTGACTTTGATTCAATAGAACAGAAAAATGTATTTGGGATGTAGTGTGTTGTTTGTTATGTTATCAGTCAAATGTCTGCCCTCTGAGACATTTTTTTTTACAAAGATTAATTTCTCCAGTTGTGCTTCTTTCATCAATCCAGCTGAATAGTAGGAAATTTAAGACATAGAGAAGGAAGTACTCCTTCACTCAATGCATAGTTAAAACTGGAATTTATTACCATAAAATGTAATTATTGTCACCAATGTGGATGACTATAAATAGAGGTTAGTTTGTCTGTGAAAGGCTATATATTTCCTCTAGTGTCAGAGACAGTATGCATCTCTGAATGCTAGTTACTGAACAGTGTGAGCAGAAGTGTGCTGTTGCCCTTATATTCTGCTTGGAAATGTCTGGTTGGCCACTGTGGGAACAGAATGCTGGACGAGGTAGTCCCTTGGTCTGATCCAGCAATGCTCCTTTTATTTTATTATGTTAAAATGGCTTTGGCCAGTTGAGGGTTCTCTGCAATCGGTTTTAAATTTCACATTTTAAGATACAATGGTAAGATGGGCACAGAATATTGGACACTCAGTTGAACTAGAAACCTGGGAGGGAGTATGGAAAACTGATATAAAATTTACACTAAACCTAAATCTAAGAGAGAAATTTTATAAAATACTACACAGATGGTACATGACCCCAGAAAGATTACAAAAAATAACTAAAAATGGAAATGTAAAATGCTGGAAATGTGATGAAAAGGTGGGGTCTTTCTATCATATGTGGTGGACTTCTATCATATGTGGTGGATAAATTCCTACAGTAAAATATCCTACAGCAAAAAAAAAATTGGAAGGAGATACATGATGAAATTCAAAGAATTTGTAATTTGAATTTTGAAATGAAACCAGAGTTTTATTTGTTAAATATATTAGGGCAACAAAGGGAAATAAGATGTCATCAGAAGATATTATTATATTTAATAACTGCTGCAAGGTTGACATATGTGCAATACTGGAAAGAAAGGAAATATATTGATATAGAACAATGGAAGGTGAAAGTTCTGGACATGATTGAGATAGAAAAATTAACATTCTCTTTGAAAAATAAACCTATCCAGAACTTTGAGAGGGAATGGAGAGAAGTTTCGGATTGGATAAAGATATAAAGGTATAAGGAATGAAAGAAGGAATAATGTAATTGCTCTTTTTCTTTGTTAAGCAGAAACTTATGGCCCCTTCCACACGTGAAGGAAAAAATGTCCTGAAACGAAGCTTAACTGAAACCGTCGCCATGTGGAGCAGCACGTTTTCGCTGCTTCACACTCCTTGGCATCCCGCGGCATCCTGCGGTGCCCAAAATGGCAGCTTACGACTGGCGGAGGCTCTTCACCAACCGGAGAAGCTCGCCATCCGGAAAGCCCGTCCCCGGCAGATCTGCAGGCATGCCCTTGCGCGTGCCTGCAAATCCACACTGGGCACTGCGACGGGGCTGCACGATCGTTCTTTTTAAAAACCACATGAAAAGTCGTTTTTAAAAAGCACGCGGCGGCGCCACTTCCAGTCACCCTAGTGTGGATTAGGGTGTGGAATTACACTAAAGTAATCTGCCCCAATCCATTTTACAGTGTAGACGACCTCCGTCAGAAGTCATGCTACACCATTTTAATACCCCCGTGTGGAAAGGGCCAGTATGTAGGTAATGAAAATAAACAGATTCAACTGGAAAATGTAAGCTTGGAAGTGGGAAGGGGTTTTTTATTTTCAATTTAAATTCTCAATAAAAATATTTTCAAAAAAAATCACATTTTACGGCTCAGTGATCTAAATGTGTGAAGTGGATGCATGAGTGAAATGTGGTTGAGGGGATATGGAGGTGAAAATATGCCCTTAAAATGTGATGTTAAATTAGTTTAATGTGATTAATGCTGTATTTTAGGAGATCCTGGGTTCCCTGGAGTTCCAGGAGAGAAAGGTCTTCCAGGCAAAATGGGTGACTGTCTTGTTGGCTTACAAGGACCACAAGGTCCATCTGGAGTAATAGGTCCACCAGGTAAATCCTGTAGATAATTACTGATCCCTAATCCAGCATGATGTAGTGGTTTGAATATTGGACCAGGACTCCAGGAGATCAGGGTTCTAATCCCTGCTCAGCCATGGAAACCTACTGGGTGGCTTCAGGCAAGTCACATTCTCTTAGTCTTTGGCCATTTCCGCACTAGACTGTTATAGCGCTATCATTCCACTTGCAACATCCTATGGAATCCTGGGGTTTGCAGTTTTGGGAGGGGCTGGCTGGTCCATCCTGAAACTGCAAATCCCAGGATTCCATAGGATAGTGCAAGTGGAATAATGGTGCTATAACAGTCTAGTGCGGAAATGGCCTTAGAGACAGGCAATGTCAAACCTATTTTGAATAGATCTTGCCAAGAAGAAGGCACATAACAACAACAGTAACAAACTGAGCATACAAAACACATAGCCAGATAAATAGTGGACATTTTGGTCTAACACCCAGACCTTAAAATCAAACGTGTAAAGCAAAGATAAGTTGTGTTCAGGTGCAAGAGCTGTTCATCAGTGCAAAACTGCAACCATGCTATTTCACTTGTATTTTAATAAGCACCCAGTTTGTTTGGCAGGATGGTACAGACATGCTATGCAAAATCTTCCACCAGTTGAAGCTAGAGACAGGACTAGTGAGTGCTATTTCCATGATCATCTCTATTTATGTGAAAACAATTAAAACCACTCTCTCTCTCTTTTTTCTTTTTTTTTCTTTCTCTCTCCTAACACCATGATCACAAAATATAAATACTAAGCTGAAGAAGGGCAACACAAAGAATCCCCACAAAGTATAGCTAGACAAGTAAACATGCTATACCTGACAATAAGCATGCAATATACTGAGAAAAACAAACAAGTCCTCCTCTGAACTATATAGTCTTAGAGGCCATGAAATGTATATAGCCCATAGGCTTATCTGTGTGTCTGCTGGTGCAAGAGTACTGTAGGCACCCAGAGAAAATCGTTATTCTACCACCAGAGAAAAGTTACGTGAGATTATACAGTCCTCCCTCCAAATCCATAGGTTTGACCTTCATGAATTTGGTTATTTGGAAAGCATGCATGTGCCTCCCCACTATTGTCCTCCTCCCATTCCCTTGTGCTTTGCTAGGTGTGGAGGAGGAAGGTAAGCACCCACACAAAAAGCAAGGAAATGGAGGGGAGGAACGTGTGTTCACCTTTATTCTCCCCTCCGGAGCTCCTGCTCTCATTCCTTTGTCTCTGGCTCTGCATTGCAAAAGGCAAGGGAATGGGGGGAATCCCTGGGAGGGAATGTGAGTAGGATCATGGAGGGGAATTATTCACATTGTTTCCACTTTCACAAAGGTTCTGTGCCCCAACCTTCACAAAAGTGGAGGGGCACTGTTCAGGGCTTCATCACGGTGGATCTTGCAGTAAAATCTTCTTCCTCTTCCCCTTTTCCTCTCAATCCTCCTTCTTTTCTTCCAAAATTGGGACTCTGAGTTTAGGTTTGGCTAACTGAGTTTAGGTTTGGCTTTATCCAATAATGGGACAAATAATTTTGCCTGCAGTGACAATAATTAAACAGGATATTATGCAGGTGTTATACCAGTATAAAGTCTAATGTAAATTATGCCCACATTTCAATTATCTGCTTTCTTTAAAGTCAACTATTTTATTTTACTGAAAAACATAGAACAAAATGATCCAGAGAAATATAATATTTAGAAGTACAAAGTATTTCATTTAAATATTTTGCTTGCTCTTTGAAAGTGACCTTGAAAACAGGTTGCTTGAAATAGCTTTTACTTTGGTTCTCTTTGCTGTGTAACCTTAGGAGGCCGAGGAGCAGTAGGAGCCAAAGGAGACCCAGGAATCCCAGGATTAGATATTCCAGGCTTCCCAGGACAATTTGGGCTGCCTGGAATTCCTGGTCCACAAGGAAATGATGGGTTGCCTGGCAATAAGGGACAACCTGGCAGGCCAGGAGTGCCAGGTATACCAGGTAGGTGCTCCCTGAAAAGAAAACATCATAGAGTTCTTTTTCATGTTTAGTTGAATTTCCGTATCTTGCAGTTTGAATCCATCGGATTCAAAATACATTATTTTGTTTTGGTTACTTTCCACAGGTCCAAGAGGAGAACTAGGCTTGATGGGTCCTGTAGGTAATCCTGGATCACCTGGTGTCTTTGGAAATCCAGGTATCCCTGGAATAAGGGGTAAGTTATACAGCACTTGCATTATTTAGTCATTACTTATGCAAAACTGAAGATAAATTACATGTGTGAACATGCTGGTTTTGTATGATCTGGTCCTCAAAATGTAAAGCAGAAGTTTTTATGGAGAATCAAATAATTGCTTGAAGAGGCATTATAATAAATAAACAAGATAATTTTATTTATTAACTATATTACTATTTAACTCTTCATTGGAAAGCATTCAATTAACAACTGAAGCAATTGGTAAACTGTAGACCATAACATTTAATGTTCAAGACTGTGTACTTGCCAAGTTTGTTATCTGAGCGAATTGCTGGAAGTAGAGGATAGCCTTACTTTTGGCAGGTATTTTCCTCTTTCTGTGCATTCCTCTCTTCTTCAATCACACTGCAAGTTCCCATGGCTTTATTTCAGTCTTATTTCATTGATAAAAGACAGGTAGGAATAACAGTAAAGTCTACCAACAGATATGCCCTTCTTTTGTGTCACCCCTAGTGATTTATTTGCAAAGTAGGTTCAAAGTAGCTTAACTTGGCACAGCTTTTCCCAAAAGTTGTCCGGATAATGGTATTTATATGTGTTATGAGTGTACAGTTCACAGAACTTTGGCTTACATATTTCCTTACGTAAAAGCCAGATCTTCTTATAAGTGGTGGGTTGCATTTTGTTTTCCTGTTCACTCTGATTCGCTGTTTGGTTGCTTTCTTCTCTAGCTGACCAAGTTTAAGGGAGTGCTCAATATAAGGCTACATCTGTGCCTTAGCAAAGAAGAGCCATGGTCCCTACTTGCCAGTAGGCTGGAAGATTATCAGGACTTAATTGCTGCTTATGGTCATGTTTCTTTGGGATATGGTCTAATTTGGGATATTGCTTACATATGAAGATGATGAAGGTGACATAGCACAATAGTGTGATGATAAGTGGACCAGTATATGTATTCAAAACCTCTTGTGGGTCTGCCTCTTAAAAGAGAAGGAACTTTGTGGCACAGATGAAACCTTTGTATATGTGAAAGAAGAGGAGCACATGCTTTGTTTTCTGTCTCTTGGCTATCATGCTGTTGCTTTTCCTTATATAGAAGGGGAAGACATCAAATTGTCAGAGATCTTTCAGATTTGGATGGGGGAAAAAGAGATTTAAGATAGAAGTATGAAGCTGCTTTTAGTATTGTTCTGCCCCAGTTCATGTACCTTAAAAAAAATAGTTGCCTATGCCTGGTAATGGCTAGTAATTTTGTTTTGTCTTTTGTCTTTTAATTTCAGGCTCTCCTGGCTTTCCAGGACTAAAAGGAAGAAGGGGATCTCCAGGGGAAAATGGTGAGCCAGGTGATAAAGGTTCCCCTGGAATATCAGACTCCATCATGAATTCTGGAGATAAAGGAGACAGGGGAGCTAAAGGTATGTAGCAGTTACTAATACTAAAATCATTATAGCTAATCCTCTATCAATAGAATACCAAGTTATAATTTCAAGAAAGGCCAGACAAAAATGGTGGATGTTCAGTACCAGCACTTGTAAAGATACTTTTCAAAAATAATTTAGAAGAGTTATGATGGCAAGTCCCTCCCCTCAAGTATTTAGTCACTGTTATCTTTTTGATTTTTAAAAAGTAACTATTCACTTCCTCTTTCTCAAAAGCAATGTTCTAATGTCTAACTGATAGTGGGGATGACATTCCAGATCCACCATTCCCATATAAAACTTTTTTTCACATATTATTTGGAGGCTAGAATTATGTTAATACTTGTTTTCATTGTAATTCACATAATTGACACTTGTTTTCAGTTAATCCATCTCATTGTTTCTGTAGGATTTCCAGGAAGAATGGGACTCAAAGGAGAAAAAGGAGAGCCAGGTGCACAAGGATGTGTAGGTCTTAATGGTATACCAGGAACACCAGGTCCACCAGGTATAAATCAATAAGCTCTATCAGCTACATGGATGAATCCTGGATCATAATGAAATGATTCAATCATGGGTCATTACTAGGAAGACAGCAACTAGCTAATGCAAAGGGAGAAAATGTCTCAGCATGATTGCAGTTTCCCCTGGCTGAATGAAGCAGTTTCTTCATACAGAGGCTTCATGTTGCAGTATCTGCTTAACTTGTCAAAAAGGCATCTGAAGGACCGTTTGACACAAAATGGATAATAATATAGGAATGCCTTTTAAAAATCTTAATTAAAAAATAACCTCTACATTTTAGGGAAGCAAAGTACCATTGGGAAAATCCTCACCACATGCTCATGTACTGATTAGTGGGATATTTAGAGGACGTAGCTATTGCCGGGGGGGGGGCAAAACAAGGACACTACCCACCCAAATAAAAAATTTGCCCTACAAATGAATTCCCTCGCTTGCTCAAATTTCTAGCATTGCAGAGAATGAGATATTGAAACTCATTCAGACCTAGAACTCATGTTTGCTATATTCACATTTCCTTGGTCACTTTGCTTGCCCCTTTTCTTCAGATGCCTAAATTATATTTCTGAATTCTCAGCTGAACTTTCAAGTTAGTACAATGTTAGAAAGTTATGGACTGAAGGAAAATGAAATTTGGCAGGCAGAATTCTTACTGAGGAGGGCAGTGTCCTCATTTTATCCTCTTTCCGTAGCTCCACTCATGGGATAACTTCAGAGAATATGACCCACTCCCCAAAATCTGAGTGCTGCTCTATTCCAGTGGAAGAAGCAGGAAGTGGCAGGATCTAGTGGCAATAACAGTACAGACTACAGAGAAAAAGGACATTCTGATTCTTTATATACATTCTTAAAAAAATAAAGTATAACGTAGACTTTCCATGATAAATGTTACAGTTAATTTTAAAGAGTGGTAAAAGAAAACCTTCTCTGTGTATTGATTTATACTTTCAGGTTCCAAAGGGGAAAAAGGACTTCCAGGAGTCCTTGGCAGACCAGGGTTGCCAGGTGTTCCAGGAGACAGAGGAGACATGGGAGTGCCAGGTGATCTCACTGCATTATCTGAATGGTCATAAAAGGGGTAGCAATGTAATAGCTACCTGGATGACAAAAGTAGCCTGAGTGCATGACTGATGTGTTTATAAGAACTAAAGGACAGCGAAAATGGCATTACAGTGTTGCTATTTTCATTGTTGTTAATTATGAAACAGAGTCGTATGTAATTGAGTAACAATTTAGGAAGACCAAAGAATTGTTTGCAAACATATCCCTCATACTTTTGTTGTTTGGTTTCTTCCTCTAGTCCTCTTAAAGAGCAAATAAAAATGTTTGGTTAACATGTATTAACTGCAAAGAGCAGAACAGAAAGAAAAACCTTCTTGACAATTTGAACATGAGGGCTGATAACTTTTGGCAAATGAACGCTGGTGGGCTGGACCATTACAAGAACAGAGATTTACTTAGGGAACCCACATTTGTGAACTTGCAGATCACAAGATAGACATGGTTTCTGTACCATGTATTAATATAATTTTGGGATGCAATGTTTTTTCTTAAGCTGATTGCATGTAAGAAGTGGGAAACACATCTCGTATGTTTTGTTTAAGAATTGCATGACTTGGTTTTTGGTTTGTTGAGTTTGGTTGTGCTGTTGCTGTTGTTGCCACCAAATAAATAGTCTAAAGTTTGAGAGAATACTTGTATCACTTCAGGTCCTAGAGGGCAGCAAGGTTCTGCAGGTTTACCTGGATCATCAGGTATACCAGGGCCACCTGGCTTACTTGGCATACCAGGGGATAAAGGAGAACCAGCCTGTCCAGGAATTGGGCCTCCAGGAAACCCAGGACCCAAGGTATCAGAAGCCATCAATATATTCAATGGGATCACCTTCTGCTCAATAAGCTGGTCTCATATTTGTTGTTAATTCCATATTTCATTGACAATTTGTTAGGGTGATGCTGGGCTACCAGGAGAAAGAGGACGGAAAGGTGAAAGAGGATTACCAGGCCGGCCAGGGCTGATAGGGGAACCTGGCCTACAGGGAAATAGAGGAGATACTGGTATACCAGGAGTTCCAGGTGAAGTATGGTTAAAGTCCAATTCAAAAATCTATATTGTGATAATACATTTTTTTGGGCCGATCAAAAAGTCACAAAAAATCTCTGCATGGTTTTGAGACCTTTGGTTTCCTTCATGGGGCAAGAGATTGTATGAATCAGGCAAAGGAAGTAAATTAAATGATTTGATCTAAAGTCGCATCCTCTTTGTGTTGTGCTGAACTGCAATGAAGTGCCAGCATTTTGTAGTGGCTTGACCCTGGACTATGACTCTGGAGACGAGGATTTTAATCCCCACTAAGCCATGGAAACTCACTGGGTGACTTTGGGCAAGTCACACACTCTCAGCTTCAGAGGAAAGCAAAGGCAAATCTCCTCAGAACAATTTTTTTCAAGAAAAATTCCATGCTAGATTTGGCATAGGTTCACTGTAAGTCAAAAATGACTTGAAAGTACGCAGCAACAACAAGCTGCAGTGATGAGAAAAGAACTGGGTGATGTTGGGCAAGAAGGCAAGGGCAAACTTCCTCTGGATAAATCTTGCCAAGAAATCCCTATGATAAAGTCCCCATAAGTTGGAATAGATTTGAAGGTACATAAACGACAAATTTAGGGGCATAACATTAGAGACCAATGCAAAGTATTGGAGTAGTAGAAAATTTCTGACTACCCGCAAGACTGCTCGTGGATTAATGGCTTTCTATTCAAGAGGTTCTAGATAGCACAGAGACATTGTGGCACAGACAGTATTTCGGATATGCATCCTGCTGTTCCTGCTTAATCTTGATCTTCTATGTGAACTACAATTGGCCCTCCTCATTTGCTGGTTTGACTTCCATGGTTTTATTTGTGTGTTTCTCCAACTACTGCTCCCCCCCACCTCAGGCACTCCTTTTCAGGGGGGACCTTCCCTCTTGGCAGCTCCGATCAGGTCATGCAACCATTTAAAAACTCACTTCTGATCCACCAGTAGCTACCTAGTCAATTAAGAATGGTTCACAGCCTGATTTCTCAGCACTATAAACCCTCTCCCAATGCCACCACACACCCAGAGAAAGGAGATGAGCAAGAGAGAAGAAATATAGGGCCAACATGTTTTCCCACCCCCTTCTCCTCTCCTATCCCTTACCTGGTTTGGAATCTGGGTGTCTGTTCCTACCATGCCTCAGCCCCCTTCCTACACACAAATATTTTGATATTTGCTATTTTTCTACTTTTGTGGGGGTTCTACACCCATAACCCTTATAAATGTGGAGGTTTGGCTGTAACAAAGACTATTCTAGGAATCATAGCAGTCCCCTTGTGACTTGCATCTGATGCTCAGAAATGTCCACATGGAAGCACTCTAATGTGAACTACATAAATTAGGTTATTTTCAATGAAGATCTTTCATCTGAAGCTTCCTGAATATGCATGGGTGTCCCCTTGGGAGATTTTAATATAGGCCAATCCAGACACAGCTGGTTGTACATTCAGAAGGGCTGAAGAAATCACTGTATAAAAGAGAAATGAAAATTGATGGCTCTGCCAAAACCTCTTTTACTGTTCAGACAAGTGGAGATCAGCACAGAGATCAGACACACAGGAGTAGCATAAATGAATGTATTTTCAAGATAGTGAAAAGAAATCAATGGCACCACTTCAGCTGTGCTTAGCTAATGATCTGCGTTAGCCACAGAAAGACCCTAAAAATGGATGATTAAAGGCCACAAAAGATTAAAGGCCCTTACTCTAACACCCCTTAAAATGGCTTCCAATCTTTTCTATTTATAGGGCTATCAGGACCTGCAGGTGATAATGGCCGTAAAGGTAGTAAAGGATTGCCAGGACAAAATGGCATCAGAGGCGTTCCAGGTCTGTGAGTTTCTGTCCTCAGTATTTCCTCTTCCTGTTCCTTTTTACTCACTGTTGGAAAAAAAATCCCAGCTTTTCCATGGATGGTTGCGTGTTCCACGTACACAAATGTTAATCGTTATTGCTTTTAATGTCAGTGAAGTTACTGATAAAAATGGGTGTGTTTCTCATACAAACTGGAAAATTCAGTTTGACAGTAGAAATAGCTTGTGTAAATTGTGAGCCACACAGTCTTCCTTTCACGTATGAAGCTGTTGCTGCTCTTCCTCCTCCTCCCCCTTTCTTCCTTCTTCTCCTCTCTCTCTCTCTTTCTCTCTTTCATATACACACACTTTAACACACATATTTAATACACATTTGCAGTCCTAAGCAAACAATAAAGGAGATTTTACATCACACACACCCAAACTGGCAGGCTATATTTGGCATGTTGGTTCATACATTGTGTAATTCTATGCTTGCAGAATCCTTTTAGGAAGGGCAGGAAAAACAGTAGCCCTCCTGCTATTGTTGACCTCCAGTTTTCATCAGCTCTAACTGACTGGCCAATGGTATGATGTGACGGGACAAGTAGAAGTTTGTCAGCATTTGGAATATTCCTCCCCTTTACGAAAACATCTTTGGCAAACAGCCACACTGCCTCTGTTTCAACTCCTACTAGGCCTGCGGCAGGTGACCACTTGCTGACCAGAACTAGCTCCTCCATGTTTAAATATTTGAAGGGTTGCCACGTAGAGGAAGGAGAGCACTTGTTTTCTGCTGCTCCAGAGACCAGGACAAGGAGCAATAGATTCAAGCTGCAGGAAAGGAGATTCCACCTGAACCTCAGGAAGAACTTCCTGACGGTCAGGGCTGTCCGGCAGTGGAATATGCTGCCTCGGAGTGTAGTGGAGTCTCCTTCTTGGAGGTTTTTAAGCAGAGGCTTGATGGCCATCTGTCGGGATTGCTGTGAAGGTGTTCCTGCATGGCAGGGGGTTGGACTGGATGGCCTGTGTGGTCTCTTCCAACTCTAGATTTCTATGATTCTATGATTTTTGTTCACTTCATTTGGACTCAATCTTACAGCCTGTGGAGACAATCCTTACAAATATCCAAATAAAAAGGATGGGTGAGCAAGTGGTGATGGTTGCCCTTTGCTGCTGCTTGCTTGTTTGCTCACTCACCTTTCTTCCACCATGGCAGGCAGTAGCAGTGGTGAGGAGGATGAGAAGCATCAGCTATCTGGGTTTTTTGATACCATAGGACAGCTAGTATGCTACTATCTAATGGCAAAACACATAGAGGAGATTGCTTTGCTTCAAGGCCCTCTTTCCCAATCTGGAACGTTTGAGGGTTATCAAATTCCAGTAACCTGGCAAGAATGACAAAACACTATTGAAAAATAAAACCAAAAAAGGTCACTCAAATAGTTTGACGTTATTTGTCTTGGGTATTTCACACTATATCGTTATAGCAGTATGATTGCAGTTTAACTGCCATGGCTGTATCTTGTCAAATCTGGGAGTTCGGCGTTTGATGAGGCACTAGAGTTCTCTAGTTGAGAATTCTTAGTACTGTTCCTTAAATGACAAATCCAAGGATTCAACAGGATAGAGCCATGGTAGTTAAGGTGGAATCACACCACTACAACTGTGTAGCATGAAGGGGCCTCCTAAGATTCATGTGGACCATATATTCAAACAACACCTATATTGATGTATTGATTGTTCCTCTAACTTCTAGCACAGTTATTCTGAATATATAATAATATCATTAATTCATGATTGCATACTCAGCAGTGCTCTCCAAGGATCTCATTTGTGTGAATCCTAATAAAAGCTTTGTACCTCAGCCTTTTAAAAAGACATAAGAAAACATATAATCTAAAGTCATTGCTTTTGTTGACATCTGTGAAAATCTGTTGTCCCCAACAAACATTTAATTTATTTCCATTTAATTGTATATTAAATTAAAGAAATATGCACACAATTTTCAGAAAAGTGTAGAAAAGAAAGTACTGAAACTTTTAATATTTATAATCTCCAGGATCAAATGGGTTACCTGGTGAGGATGGACCAACTGGTGAAAGAGGTGAACAAGGACGGGACGGTATTCCTGGACGCCCTGGAGAAAAGGGAGCACCAGGTTTTCGATCTATTTCTTTCTGTCACAAAAGTCTTGAGGCAGGTGTACTGAAGTCTATGTACAAGGAGGAGAAACAGGCACAAGTTCACTAGCACCTCCTGCCCCCATCCCTTCTTCTGTCCACCTCCATATCAAGATTACTACTTTCTGAAATTGGTCAAGAGTCTTAGAAATCACTATTAATATATACTTCTATTAATGTATTTTGGGGGGGGTGCACTTGTAGAAGTTGGACTAGAAAGGTGATGGAACATAACTATAATATAAGACTGTGCATACATTCTATATTTATTTTTTAAAATTTTATAATCCTATTGTAATTAACAGTAAAATAGATTAAAATAATAGTATTCTATTGTTATGAAAATAAGAAGAGGCATGCTGGAGCAAAGAAAGGTCCTATCTAGTCCAATGTTTTGTTCACAGGGT
This sequence comes from Ctenosaura bakeri, assembly GCA_948474755.1. Taxonomy (NCBI): domain Eukaryota; kingdom Metazoa; phylum Chordata; class Lepidosauria; order Squamata; family Iguanidae; genus Ctenosaura; species Ctenosaura bakeri. The sequence goes on along the minus strand of CAOLHI010002000.1, from coordinate 201,824 downwards.
GGCCAGTTAGCCCAGCAGTAAGACATGAATGCAGCAGGATCCACCATCTTAGGCAACTCTATACAGAGTTCACTGTCTCTGAGGGTGGACAGCTACTGTGACTAGCAGCCACTGATGGCCCATTCCTCATTAATTTATCCAGTTCCCTTTTAAAGACGTGAAAATTATGAGAACTATAACTACATCTGGCACAGACTTCCACAGTTTAACTGTGTAGTGTTTAAATCATTTGGTGCTCAAATTATCATGACAAACATTTAGGTTCAGTGGATTGTCCCAGGTCCTAATATTATGCAAGGAGGAAGAAAGCTTCTCCCTATACATTTTCTTCATACCTTACATAACTGTATATATATCTATTATATTTCTTCTCACTCTTTGTTTGATAAGCTAAAGAATCCCAATTTTATTTATTTGTTTAATTTATATCCTACCTTTGTCCCAGCATAGGATCCAAGGTGGCAAACATTGTAACCTTTCCTGTTAGGACTGCTGATCCTCTGCCATGGTCACGTTGGTTACCCTTTCTGAGGCAACAACCTAAGTGTTTCAGCTGCAGTGACTAGAACTGTACACTGTATTCTGAATCTAGTTGCATCATGAATTTAAATAAGAGCAGTATTATAGTGATAATTTTGTTTTAACCTTCTCTGTCTAATTGTGCCCACCACCAGATTTTATTTTTTCTTAACAGCAGTCACATACTGGACTGACACTTTCACTGAGCTATCTGCTACATCAACAAGATCTCTTTCTTGTTCAGTGGCTACCAGCTCAGCTCCTACCAGTGTAGGTCTGAAATTAGGATTTTTAGCCCAATATGCTCACTTTACACCTGTTGACATTGAATCTCCTTTCATTTAATGCTTCCTGGTTTCAGAGAGATCATTTTGAACGCCTTCATAATCCATTTTTGTTCTCAATATCCTGAACAATTTAGTGCCATTGGGAAATTTGTCTACCTCACTACACACATACTTCCAGTAGTTATTGAACAAGTTTAAAAGTAGTAGACCCCAGACAGACTTCTAAGGGACCCACTGCTAACATCCTTCTGTGGTGAAGACAATCTGTCTCTACTTCGTGCTCCGTGTTCTTTAACTATTTTTTGATACATAAGAAAATTAATCTCATGACCACTATGTTTGCTCAAGAGTCTTCAGTGTGGAACTGCACCAAACAGTGTAGGACTTGGCCTTTGGGAACCAGATACTGTCTACCAAATCACTTGTATCCACATGTTTATTGGCACCTCGAAAGAACTTGAAAAGGATATTGGAACAGGGCTTACCTTTGCAGAAGCTATGTTGTTGTTGTTTTCAGCATATGCTCCCCATGCACAATAGTTCTGTCCTTAATAAGACTTTCTACCAATTTAGCTGAACCAGATATTAAGCTAACTGGTTACAATTTTCCTTGGAACTCTTTTTAAATATTACTGTTATATTAACCATTATGGAGAAGTTGACAGTCTTCTTGTAACTGGGTACTGTATACCTTCAAACTAACTAGCATCAGTTTCAGTTGATTTGAAGGTGTATTTTTCAGCAATCAGCAAATTGTGGGTGGCAGAACTCAGTAGCTAGCAGTTAGTAACCATTCTAGCAAGCTGTCATATGCAGTCCTGCCCTCGTTCTAGTGTACTCTCAGGAATAAAAATTAGATTGATTAAAATATTCAAACAAAGAAATATAATAATAAAAGGTAAACCATTTTACAATGTTACTTTAAAACTCCTGTTTAGGCTTATTATTATAAAGAACACAGAAATATCTTTGATCTGCTCCCACAAAAGGAAATGACACCTTTAAAACCACAAAAGTGTTCTTTCATTATTACAGATTGAAATTTCCATCTTGATGTAATTTTTAGTGCAGTTCCAGAACAGATGTGTTTCTTTGATTCACAGTCAATGACCAGAGAAGTTCATATTAAACTTCCTATATGGACCAAAAATGAAGTTCAGTATTTGTGCAATTTTAAGCCATTAAATAAAACTTTTATTTAATGTAGTGTAAACTCTGGATTTTTAAACTTGGTCAGGGGTGTTGAGTGATGGTCCTGGAAGCTGTCAAAACTTGGTCAGGGAAGATCAGGGAAATGAAAAATAAAATTTTGGTGCCAAGTCTGTATATGTACAGGCCGAAAGTCCTTAGGACATGGAGTTCCCATGTGATTTATAATCCTGGAAAGTCAGCTTTAACTTTCAGGATATTGCTCAGCTGTAATTTTTATTGTCATTACTGTGATATACATGCACGCGCATGCGTGTGTGTGTGTGTGTGTGTAGGTTCTACTACTGTAATAAGAAGTCTTCTCTCATCATCATCTTTATCATCATGACATAGGTTCCCCAGGTCCAATAATCCCTGGTCCTCAAGGCATTCCTGGTATGAAAGGTAAAGTTATATTTTATTGTTGGATTTTAGTCCCCCAAACATTTTTTTCCACTTTTTTCCCTCTTTAAACGGACTTATACCGTTCACTAACTAATGATTTTAAAGAATTTGTTCTAGGATGTGAGCCACAGTCCTTTTAAGTAAGAGCTGTAAATCTTAAAATGAGTTTAATCTTTTTATTGCAGTGAGAGTCAACCATTGTACTGCCAAATATTTTGCATAATTGCTTTGTGATTCAGGCTGTCAGGTTCCAAAAACATGCAACTATCATGCTTATACAGCAGATAATAATACTGTTCAAAGGCTTACAATATTAAATTTTCTTTTGCTGCTGCAGTTGCTGGTGGTAGTTGTGGTTCTCTTCCTCTTCCCTTTCTTCCTTCTTTTTTTTTCCTTTCTTTCCCTTTCTTCTTCCTTTTTGTGAAAATGTCACAAGTGTGTCAAAACCTTTTTAAAATGTAACTAACTTTGGTTTAAATATTGCATAGGTATCAAAGGAGAAATGGGGATAGCTGGTTTACCGGGACCTCTAGGTGCTAAAGGTCTTAGAGGAGACCAAGGACCCAGAGGACCTCCTGGTATACCTGGACAACCAGGACTTCCTGGGGAACCAGGCAGAACAGTTGCTGGCCCAAAAGGAAATAGAGGCTTCCCAGGTCTGGATGGAAAGCCAGGTAGGAAGCTTTTATTGTACGGGCCTATCTATACAGGCATGAACTAATAACTCTTTCTGAACAGGCCTGTTCAGACAGGGAAGATTCAAAGCTATTAGAAAGCTACACAGATGTTTAAGTATGCCAAATTCTGCAGTCAGAATAATCCTGTACTTGCATATATGTCTGTCTGTCTGTCTGCTTTGATAGTTTTAACTGGGAGTGTTAAATTCTAAATTGCTGTAAATTGATTTTATATGTGTGCTACTCTGAGATCCTGTGATATACTGTGGGGCATAAATATTTTAATAGATGAATAAAATAAATAAGTAATGAGATAGGAACTAGAAAATATCCACCTTCTTTAAAAAGCCTCCAGAGCCTTGTCTTTCAAGTGTTCCCTGTGGAAAGTTTTCATCTGTCCCAGACCCTGATGGAGGAACACAGGCATTTCCACCTAACTCAGACATTAGGTACATTTAACCCACAGTTGTTGGATTCTGGTCCAACAGCTCTCCCATCTGTCCTATCCAGGATTCAGGGGTATAGTCCACTCAAGGGTATAGATTCCTCATCACTGCTATAGCTTCTTCCTCTGTTGTATTATGACAGTCAATAAGAGACTTCTTGTTAGCCATTTTGTGTCTCCAAGGTGAAAAGGTGACACAATTATGCAAAATATAAAGAAAAAAGATAACTCAATAGAAACTCAAATACTGCACAGGATTGATACAGAGGGGTTGCAGGTTTATTTTTTAAAATTTGTTTACAAAGTTGTTGTTTAAACAACAATTCTCAATTACGTGTACAGATAAAATGTTTTCAAAATGTAGGTGTTCCAGGTATCCCAGGACCCACTGGACTCCCTAGCTACGGTATTAAAGGAAGCAAAGGGGTTCAAGGAGCAGATGGCTTACAGGGTCCACCAGGGACTAGAGGTGATGTTGGTCTACCTGGTCCACCAGTAAGTGAAAGAAATATCCTTTGTTATACATTTGCTACAGAAATGTTCGGGAGAAGCAAAATGATAGTTTCCAGAGAAGAAGAAGAAAAGAGAAATGAACTATCAGTAGTCTTGGTCATTGCTATCTATACAGCCTGATATTCATGAGTATGTCAGTACCTGCATTGCAGGGGGTGGGGTTCAGATGTTTATTTTAGTAGCAACAAACACTTCATCAACTAAGACAAAATCTGCTTCATAGCCTGTCATATTTAGGTTAGCCAAATTTTGTTTCAGCTCTAAGAACTGAAGCCTTCTTTGCATTATGTCTTGTTACTCCCAACTCATTCAGAATTACGTATTCCTATTGGCCAAACTGCTGTTGATTTAGCTTGTTTTGATAAATGAGTAGGAGATATTGTTATTTAACAGTCCAAATATAACTTACTTGCAGATACTGAATCGATCGTGGATGTCTTTACAAAGAAAGTGGCAGTTCAGGCATAACTAAATCTCAGCAAATAACTGGCACCAACATTGTCTTTGCTGAAATAACAGAATATGAGGGGGGGTGGTATATTTACAGGGAGAATTAGCAAGTGGAAGCAGTGCTTGTATCTCCCTGCAATTGCCAGTTCCTTCTATACACCTGAGGCTGTTTTCCCCAGGTCAGGTTAATATCCACGTTTGCATTTCTCTGCCTCCATTCAGCCCCCTCTCACAGGCTCTGCTAAAAACAACAATTAGCCTACCATGTAATATTATCACTGACACAATATTGTTCTATATATCTTTATGTCTCACTTACAGGGAATTGAAGGTATTCCTGGTTATCCAGGTCCTAGAGGTGACCCTGGTTTTCCAGGATTTCCAGGCATTAAAGGTAACTGATCTCAAAAGTTCTATACCGTTACCTCTTCCACACTGCAAATTGTGAATTAACTATAAATTGAAGTGCTGTCTATGTGAACTGGAACAGATTCTTCTCTTGAGACAGTCCTGGGATTGTGGTTACTTATAAGGATTTACAGGCTCTATATTTTTGAGAGGTGGGAGGAAGTGTGGTCTAGTGGTTGGAACATCAGACTACAATCCTTGAGACCAGCGTCTGATTCCCCACTTGGCCATGGAAACCCACTTGGTAACCTTGGGTGTGTCTCACACACACACACACACACAGCCCCAGAAAATCATGTGATAGTTTTTTTTTAGGGTCTCTCTCCATAAGTCAGAAATGACTTGAAGGCACACAACAGTAACAACAACAACAACAACATGGAGGTCATGACTTCTTGGCACTGACACTACTGCCTATTTGCTTGTCTTCTTCCTCTGAAACCCTCCCACAAAGCTGCTCAGAGGGAAAATGCATGACAAATGAAAAATGCTGCTCCATCATTTGTTCTTGCATGGTAGGAAAGCCTTAAAATCAAGCTAAAATCAAATATAGCTTTCCTCTGGAGTTTTTATATTATGACAAATGCAGCATCTAGGCTGAGTTATTTCAATGCACTTCATTGAAATTTCCCTTTGAACCTCATTCTCCGATGCTTTAGAGTTATCTTCAAACAGCTAGAGCTTGTTATTTGTTTGAAAAAGCTAAATACAGTGCAAAATTCTGCAGTCTAGCCCTAAGATAACAAGGAGCATATTATGGTTGTTCTAACTCTTCAGCACTGCTTTCTAGCTATCCTTTCTTATCTTTGCCCTTCATTTTGCTTATAGTCCAAGCAGTTGTGGATTCAGTGTAATTGCAAGTTCTCAGGAGCTTTGTGACATTAGTATCACTCATTGTACCCTCACTCACCTGTGGGAAAAGTAAGGAAGACATTTATTTTATCACTAAGGAAGAGGCAAAGATGAAGAGCACAGCACTGCTAATATTGCCGCCATTTTTGGACCATGAAGAACAAGGAGACATGTTTCGGGATGCTAAAAAGATGGTCTTTATTTATTAAAATGCCTGATGTATGAATGCTCTTTAGGAATTCAAATCAAAGCTCAAAAAAATGCTGAGTCATGAAATCCAAACCATTCATGGGGTGAATGAAGTTTCTTTCCTGGAACATGTCTCCTTTTCCCTTGTGGGTTTCCTTGGACATTGTCCAGATTTTGACTTTTTTGCCTTTTTGTGGACAAGCCACTAGAAAATAGATTATGTCCATGTTTTCACCTGGTGTGTTGATTGTACCTATCCTCTTAAGCATTGCAAAGTAAAAATAGTATGCTTGATGACTGAATAGGAATCCTCCACCTCACCGAATCTCATTTGGCTAAGGGAGAAGTGTGACAAAGTTGCTTTGGGAATAGCTATTTGAAATGCAATTGCAACAAGAGGGTGGATTGCTAGACAACCACTCTTAAGTGTCTTAAGTGTGAAACCCAGCACTGTGGTGTGTGTGGGAGGGGCTTATGGGTGAATTATATATAAGGCAGAGTTTTTGTTTGATAGAGAGCTTTTAGTGAGATCTTGGCCAGAGAAGGTGGCTGGGTTGTGTTTAAGGAGCTAAGGAAAAGACAGAGGAAACTGGTGTCTAATCCTGGGAGTTCTTGGTATGGATTGTGAGAAGTGTAAACTAGTTGATGTAACAACACTGTACTTTATATGAACCTTGACAAGATACTTTATTTTGAATGCTACTATAATGAAAGGTACCTGTCTTGTAACTACTGAGTCAGCCTGAGTTGTTTAAAGTCACTGATAATAAGGAAGAACACACTACCAGAAATAGACTATTTGGTTCTGTGGGAACTCATAAGATTCTAGCCTTTCGACACAAAGGTGGTGTTTAAAGGGTGGAGTAAGGGCTAAGTGATAGTATTAGGGTGCCTTATTAGGTTGGAACTGCAAAAACAATCTAGTGAAGAATAAGGGCCTGCCACAGAAAGTCTTTGGGGTTTCTTTGGGTTTTTTTTTTGCTTTTGTTTTGTTTTATGTTGCATATCTTCAGCTACGTATTATATTACACAGGATATGGCTGAGTCCCTTACAACCAAGCAGTATGTAGAATGGATTTTGTAAGACAGCTTTTATTTTGATCACTTATTTTATGTGTGGTTTCTGTGTTCTTTTCTGTTTGTTTGTTTTTTGTTTTTGTTTTTTTGCAAAGACCACAACACAATATGCCATTGAAGCATGGCACAGAATATAAAATGTTAAGCAAGCAAGCAAGCAAGCCTCTAAGCATGGGAAGGGAATTGTTAGGTCCTCCGGATGTTGTTGAACTGCAAGTCCTAGCCCAATGGTGACAAATGTCAGGAGTTGCATCCAACAACCTCTGGAGGGCTGCATGAATCCCAGCCCTGCTCTAATTGCATATTAATGGGAGGAACAATAAGGCCATGTACACTTGTGAGTACCAAAGCATCTTTTAAAGGGTACATATTCTTCCCGAGACCAGCATTAAGTTGCTTGAGAAGTCAGCCTGCCTAATATATTCAGGATTTATCAGCTAGAAGAGGTATGATTGTGCAAGGCTGACTTAAATCTTTTTTAAAAAGGCAGTGAAGGGGAGACTTGCACCTGCAATATTTCTCTATCACTAATCTAAAAGTGGCTATTCTTTAACAAAATCAGGGACAGAGTCCAATATGCTAACCCCTGAAGTATCCAGTGTACAGTAAGCTATATTCCTTAAAAGTGTATGCCATAATAAACATGTTAGTCTTTATGGTACCACAAAACTCATTTTTTAACAAATATTCTCAATAGTATATAATATAATGTGATAAAACTCATAATACAATGTGTCCTTTTCAGGAGAGAAGGGTAGTCGTGGACCACCTGGACCAACAGGAGTGGCAGGGCCTGGCGGTCCAAAGGGACTACCTGGTAATTTGAATAATCTCTAAAACTACTTTTCTATCTCATCCCTTCCGCTGTTTAATATAAACCAAACATGTACCTTTCTTTATACCTTCGTTGTTAGGTCAGCCTGGACCATCTGCGAAAGCTGTCTCTTTCCCAGGAAATCCAGGGCCACCTGGGCCACCAGGAAGCCCAGGAAGTCCAGGAGATCCAGGGCCTAGAGGACCACCTGGGCTGCCAGGTACAAATTTCAAATTATCTCCCTTTTGTTTTCCTAACCAAAAAGAGAAAAGGCAAAGATAAAGTACATACCCTGCATGAGTAAGTAGTTGATACAATCATCCCTTCACATTCACTAGGGTTAGGGGCACAGGACGCCTGTGAATGTGGAAAAACTGTGAATACCTCCAGGCCCCCCCAAACCATATTTAACACACAAAAAAGTATGATCAGCATATTCAACCCACCATGGATTCCTCTGAGGCATCGGCGTTCCTTCACAAGGCAGAAGTGGCTGGCTGGTGGGGCTTACTGCCACCTCCACTGCTGCCCCACACCATTTTTAAGAGGGGCTTACAAGCCTCATTCGCAGTTTTTTGGTCTCATGAGGCTTGTGGTCCCTATTAAAAATGGCATAGGGAGGCAGAAGAAGTGACAGTAAATAATCCACGAATAGTCAAATCCGCAAAAGTGAAACCCACAAATGTGGAGGGCTGACTCTATTATCAAGCAAAATAGACAAAAGGCTTGGAAATGTTTAAGAATGCACAGGTCAATGGCTGCATCAAAGCATCCTGCAACAGAATGCTCAATGTGCTCTTATTTCGGTATTGTCCAAGATAATAAGAAAATTGGCCCCAATGTACACTTAGTTTTTCTGAACGCAAGCAGCTTTGTCTTTCCCACAGCTACAAGTGTGCCATTAAGTCAAGGGAAACATTTATGTGAATAATGTTTTTATTCTTTCAGGATACACAGTCCTCACAAGGCGTTTTATAAGATGTTAAAACACATAAAAATAGTCTTGCTTGTATCCTAAAGATTTTCCAGGAAGTCAAGCCAGCCACTGAAAACTGGTCTTCACCACAGGAGGGTTGGGGAGTCCAGGGGATTGGTTCCCTGGTGACTTGGCTACTACAGGCATTCCCTGCTTATTTGATGGGTTTGGGCCCAGAGCACTGTCAAAAGTGGAAATTGTCAAAAAGCAGAATGCACCGTGAACCATCTGGGCTGCCACTTGCTCCTCTGCCAGCATCTCTGGATTTGCTCTGTGGTGAAAGTAGAGCCACCAAAGCTCTTACCTGCACTTCTTTCTCTGGCAGCAGCTGTGATAGCACCTCCTCCTCCTCCATTTGGAGCGCCAAGCTGGGCCTTGTGCCGCCACTGCCATGCTTCTGAGAAGCCATGAAGGCCTTTCTGCCAGGCCAGGAGCTATATAGGAGACAGGGAGCAGCTGCAAATGGGGAAGAAGAGCAGCTACTTGAAGTAAAGCAAGGAGAAAGTGGCAGGTCTCCAACTTCTCCAGTCTGCCCCCTCACCCACTCTGTTCTCCTCAAGTGCCCTCTCTGCCCAGCCAAACCTGACAGTGCATGGGCTGCAGGTCCCACCACTTCCAGCAGATGCCATTTGGCTCCAGCAACAGTACCATGACACCTTATTGGCTAGCAGAGAACCCACCCAAGTGTGACAACAGAATCATTCTGCAACAGTTTGGTTGGACCATGCACTTCATCTCCAGGAGCTTCCCTGTGCCCCCTCCCCTTCCTTCTACTTTTGAACTGAATTCATGGGAAAGTGAAGCTGCTCCTTCCCCTCCCCCCACACCCTCGCATTGCCACAGTGCATGATAGGAGGGGAACTTGGCTGGCTCACTTTCTCTACTGAAGGACTAGTGCTGAATTTATAAGAAAAGGGGAGAGAGCTTGAAGGGGTGACAGGTGAGGTGACAGAAGCAGCTCCCAATTGCCAACCTATATTTTGCTGGAGCCTGTTCCATTAAAACATGGTGTATGAGTTCAACCAGTGGCAAGAGAAAGGTTTTATAGAGTTTACAACCAGAACCCAGATATTATCGATGTAGTTAAAAGAGCAGTGCATGCATCAAATAAATGAGTTCTAGTTGTAATTTAAACATGTCAAAAAGTGGGGGACACCTGTACAGTACTTCCCAGCAGTTGCTTAGACCACTCAGTCCAGGTTCAAAGGTCTGAAGCCAGAAGTTCTTGGCTACTTGGAAATATCTTTTTAGTTGGCAGCTGGTGGTTCTGCTGATGTCTGTCACAGCAGTGACCAGGAAACACAGCAAGATGGTACAAAATAAATAAGGTAAACCTTTCTGCTACCACTGGCTAATGTTCTTTGGTGGCTGATGTAATGGTTGCTGCCAGGTGACAGCTGCAGAATGGAGGGAACACCTCATCAAGGTGGTTTCTCAGCAGAGTTGATACTAGTCGCTCAGATGCCACAGTCAGTATTCCCATGGTCATAGCAGCTAGTAAAAAATGCATCTACTACAATCAAATATTTGCCATGGGTAACCAATTCAATCTAACATTGGCATTATTGTACTCTTTCCCAACAGATAAATAATACAAGAAATAATTCATTCTTACCTGTATTGAAAGATCTCTCTGGAGCAATAGATAACTATTTATTATTTATATGTGTTTGTAGCTTACAAGATACCGCAAAATTTTCATGCTGTTTGCAATTATATTGGTAATACTTTTTGGGGGGAGGGGGGTTAATCTTGTAAATAAGGCATCTACCAATAATAAAAGTCATCACTGACTCTTTCTTGATCTGAAATAGAAATTGTAAAGGATCCTCACTACAGATGTCCATTTTTCACCTTGTATTCTTCAGTTAAAAAGACAAAAAAACAGCTACCCTATATTGTGTGTATATTGATATTTTCCATTATGTCAACATGCTTTTATTTTTATGAACCTAGGGCCTCCAGGTATAATGGGCCAGCCAGGTCGTCCTGGGATTCCAGGTGCACCTGGCCCACCTGGACTAAAAGGAGACAAGGGATTTCAAGGCCAAAAAGGTATTGCAAAGAAAATATAGACAGTGCTACATTGGAATGGCATTATATTGAAATTTTGTAATATAATGAACCTAAGCTAAAAAAAACAAAGATCTTGTGTGCATGTATGACAATCTGTAGTGTGACTTGTTGAAATTGTGATGTACACATCTGTCTCTGCTAATAAATTGCAGTGTCTTAACCAGCTACAAAGCATAACCTGAATTCCTTATTTATTGTTTGTTTATAAACCCTGCTTATTTAAATCATGGCTTGTTGTGACATCTGAACTTGAAAACCTGCTTGTTTTCTTAGTTTCTTACTCTGAAAGAAAAGCTGACAAAAAGAGAAAGAAAGAAAAAAATAGAAATAGAGAGGACAAGCACATACAGTTTATTTGATTATCTGCATGTAATTTGTGGCTTAAGTAACAACCCATGATTAACACAAATCATGGCATATTGTGATGTGTGAACAGATCCTTCAATTGTGTAAAGAACTAAAGTATGGAAAAGTGTCATCCCATGCCAGGTGTATCTAATTTCACTGAAATGTGTTGATAGTGGTACTTTATATTTGCCTGGCTCTGAAAAATGTGAACAATCTGTATTATTCATACACAGCTTTCATCCATGTGTTCACTCACAAATACATGCAACATTTATCTGTTTGTTTTTATTAATTCATATTAATTTATTCATAGGTTTACCTGGATTGCTTGGGTTTCCTGGAGAAAAGGGACTTCCTGGACTTCCAGGAATTTACTTACCAGGTCCATCAAAAAGGGGCTTCATGTTTTCTCGCCACAGCCAGACAACAGCGATTCCTTTATGCCCATCTGGGACTGTTCAGATCTACAGTGGATATTCTCTTCTTTTTGTACAAGGAAATGAACAAGCACATGGACAAGACCTTGGTATTTCTATAAACACACACACTCTTTTAGTTCTGTATTTGTTAAATCTGGTTTTGTCCTTAACAGAACTACTATATCTATTATGCAAAAGAAAACATATCAGTGGCTAGCTGCAACTGCATAATAGACATTTACAAATCTGTGCTCAGGAATCCCATTGTGTTCAATGGCCTTACTCCCAGATAAATGTGTACAAGATTACAGTCTAAGTAAGAAAATGAAAAAGTGCTACTCATGCTGGAGAAGATACTTATGTGATCACACATGTGAAAGAACCCTCACTTGATGTAATTGTTTCTCCTGGTGTTGAAGAGAGGAAAAAGTGCTGTTGGAGACATTAATTCTTCAGTTAATGCCTTCATTTCTCAATGTACTATTTTAGGTTCCTGTACATTAGTTGTTTTAGAAAGTTTGTGAAGAAAGTGACACTGCCACATTAACTCCGATACTGTCACTTGGGTTATTTTCTGGCTATTTTAAAGGGGGAGTCTCCTCCATCATGCAGTCACAGTTGCTTTATTACAAAATAGAGATATTTCCATGAGGTAGTAGGATTTCCTCTAAAATATTTTCTGCTCCCCCAGCTTTCAGTAGTGTTTTTCCGCTGTTAAGGGAGTTTCCCAGCCCTTTTCTCCCTCAGACTAGCTTTTTTATTGCCCCTGTTTTCAGTGCTTCCTGTAATTCTGTACCAGGGTGAGATTGTTTTTGTATTCAGCAGATGCTCCCATCTTGACTTAGGGTCTCATATTGGGATACAAAATAAGTAAATACACAGAGGGGCAAGTAATTTGCTACCAAATATTCAATAGCATCACTGAAATTGGTGGAGGAGGGTGTTGTTGACCATTTCACTACAATTTGGGAAATTTTTAGCTCTCACTTATTTTTAAAAGTCAGTGGAGGCTTTTTCCAATGAGGAACTAATTAGATGCTTATTTCCTGCTTTGAAAAAAAGTCCACACAGGCCTTAAAAATGTTAGTGGGACCCACAAAATATCCTCTTGTGCAACAAATTGGCACTACTAGAGTTTTGGGAGGGCATTTATTGGCTATCTGGAGGTAAAATATCTCCCCACCTTGAGGAGACAGGGTGACAGAATTGGGGGGGGGGTGCAGGTTTCCAGAGTTCCATAGGTGACAGCATATGCCCACCTATGACAGTTGTCTGGTTTATTATTGCTCAACAGTAGAAGATCTTAAATTTCTGTACATTCTGCAACACAATACAGAACTCATTATAATTTCTCTTCTGACCCTTCCAGGTACAGTTGGTAGCTGTCTTCAAAGATTTACTACCATGCCTTTTTTAGTATGTAATCCCAATAATGTTTGTAGATTTGCTTCTCGCAATGACTATTCATATTGGCTGTCAACAGCAGAGCCAATGACTTCAGAGATGGAACCTATTTCTGGGAGAGCTTTGGAACCCTATATTAGCAGGTAGTATTTTAATACTTGGCTTGCTGATCTTGTTTGTTTGTTGCTTCAGGGGCAAGATGAGGGTGGCATAGGTATAACATACAGTAAATCGTAACTCCTTTCCCGAGCCAAAACCACACTGAACTTTGTAAACTGAATCTGGCACAACGCCATGGACAAGATGAATCCAAAATGAAGTGATGAATGCCCCATGGAGGGGAAAAAACAATAAGGAAGGCTGATCTAAAATAATTTCAAAGCCAATTATTGTTGGGTCGTTCCAGGGTACACCAATGTACTGGTGGCCTCCATGTCTCTCTCCAAAATAGAGATCAGCACTTTAGACAGATTTTTAAAAACTCAAGGCTAAGAGCCTGCCCAAGCTGTAAGTTCTGAAGGGGAAGGCTTTGTCTTGGCCCTACAACCATCACAGCTATATTTGGTGAAGACACAGGAAAGCGCTTTATTGGTGGCTGCTATCAAATTGTGGAACTCCTTTCCTCAGGAAATCCTATCAGCCCCTTCTCTGCTTTCTTTCCACCATCAGGTAAAGACCTTTTTTTATTTAAGGAGGCATTTGATTTTAAGTATGTTGTGGCAGACAGAGCTTTTAATTCAAGGTGCAGTATTTACATTTTATTATGTTTTTAATGTCTTTTTAATGCTGTTCTTTTTTAAAAAGAAGAAGAAGAAGTTCAGTTTAACTCTGTTTTGACTTTTGTACCAAGAGGATTTTGAATTATATTTTGCTTTTAAAAAGTTGAATGCCACCTTGAATCCCATACGAGGAGAAAGGCAGGATATGTGTTAAAATACACTAAAAATAAATAGAGTGAATTCACTGTCCCACTGACGGAGAAGCCAGTAGCTGCCACAGTTAAGATCTAATATAACCATAATATACAGAATTTATATATATATATTCAGGGGAATGATTTCTGTACTTTCTTTTGGTTGCCAGATTTGGTAGAATTTTCTCCCCTTGTGAAATCTGTTCCTTAGGTGCAAAAAAAAAAAAAAAAAAAAAGGACAAAAATGTTCATGCAACAAGAGCATGCTCTCCAGCATGCATTCAGGGGCCCATCTATATTTGGCTACATAACAACATGACTGACACTAAATGCGTAAAGAATGGAGAATGGAACATTCCTTGAAATCTAAAAGTCAGTTTGTATGATACAATTGTTCACTCCTCTCTTAAGAGTCAATTTTTCAACTAATAATTTTGTATGTCATCTTGTAGGTGCACTGTCTGTGAAGGCCCTGCAATGATAATAGCAGTCCATAGCCAAACAACTTCAGTTCCACCATGTCCTCAAGGGTGGCAGTCTCTGTGGAAAGGATTTTCTTTTGTTATGGTAAGAAAGAAAGAAAATGTACAGTTACTGGAATCAGAATACCAGTTTGGTGGCAAGGTGTGTGTTGGAGCGTTAGTTTTTAAAAGTGCACAATCAAAATAATGTTAAAATTGTATTTCGATTATTGTTCCATTTTGGGTTCAGCTCTTCAGCCGTTCTGCCTGTAGTGAACCCAGTTGAGGGGGGCTGTAACTTGCTCCAAGTCAAAACAATTTTTAAAAATTGCTTTACAATAACCTCTGGAGGTATGGGGGTTAATTTTTTCATGCTTTTCAGGTTCCCCTGAGCCATTTTATGCCCAGGAGAGGCTAGGCTTTTTAAAATAACAACAACAACATGTGAACAGAAAGTTTCTTCCAATAAGTTCCTGTTATTAAAAAAAAAGTCCCTCTGCTAGACCTAAAAAGGCCCAGAGGGGTTGAAAGATGGTGAAAACCCCCCATGAGGGCAAAAAATGTGGGTTTTTTTTTAGTTGCACTGGGTGGTGTGACCTTCCAAGGTCTACTGGAACACTAGTGCAGCCTAGTACAGATCTTCTGTTAGCTTTAAACAAGTTACAAAATGGAATGAAAGATGAACGAAAATGAGGCCATTGGAAATCAAATTCTTAAGAGTCTTAAATTACAAAGATACTTTCTTTCTACAGAAAAAACAAAGCATCTTCTTCTACCTTAAAATAAACACCATTGTGCCACAGAATTTTATAATGCTGCAACAGAGTAACATAACTGTTCCCCTGGAAATTTCTTCCAGTTGTCTTTTTACAGGTTATTGTTCTTTTGTCTAAGTACAAGAAATCTTCTGGAGTATTGAAAAAGTAATATATCACTCAGATCTTTTTTGAAATGTTAGTACTTCCCTTCATTTGGTTTAAAGCAACTGAGATTAACATTAATACTAATTAAAAATTACCAACTGCTTTATAAAATTGTTTCTGTGTGCCTTGAAGTCATTTCTGACTCAATGACAAGCCTAAGGCAAACCTATCACAGAGTTTTCTGGGGCTGTGTGATATGTCCAAAGTCACCCAGTGGGTTTCCATGGCCAAGCAGGGAATCAAACCCTTGTCTCCAGGGTCATAGTTTGTGGCAATTCTTTGTGGGTTCCACATTCTGTGATACACCTGTGCCAACACTAATACCTGAAACACTAATTTTAAAATGAGCATTTCTTATCTTCACAGTTATACAAGTGAACAGGTTTTCATGGAATATATTTATGCTACAGTATACAGGTGCAGGCTCAGAAGCTTCTGGACAAGCTCTGGCATCTCCAGGGTCATGCTTAGAAAAATTCTATGCCATTCCATTTATTGAATGCCATGGACGAGGGACATGCAATTATTACTCAAACTCCTACAGCTTCTGGCTGGCTTCACTAAACACGAGAAGAATGTTCAGGTATGCTTATTCATACTACTTTTCTCAATGAGCCACACGGATACTTCAGCTTAGAGCACAACAGAACAGTTGATGCTAAAAAGAAGTTCTAATTCCTTATGAATGCAGCAACTGTCCTGCTTGTATCAGTACTGGAAACACATTTTCATGAGTGCCATATATCCTACAAGGACTTCCCTCATTCCATGTTGCCCAAAGGTGTATAAAATTACTTACACAATTGTGTCATGCAAAGGAATATAGTAGTGGTACCTGAAGAGGAGCAGAAATGACACCTGGTCAACACGAGAACAAGGAGAGTAACTGTCACTATATGCCAGTGTTTGAATATGTATGTGGGACACTACAGCAATTCACTGAACTGGGCCATTAATTTGGCGGTCACTGTAATATACAGCAGGGGAGGCCCTCCAAATGTTTTTGGCTTCAGCCTTAACCAGCCTACCCAAGAAGCATTATAAGAGCTCTGAGCAAACCTGGCCTTTGCTTCATTAATATGTTATGTGTATGTTTATAGCATGATGCTTTAATTATTTCTAAAGTATTGAATCCTGAGCTTTTATTGATTTTTCTCTTTCGAATAGGGTTCATAGACGCAAATTATTACAGTGTTTTAATAACAAAGCCCTGATCCTCTTACTGTTTTGCTGATAGAGCTTTTCACACAATGCTAATATTTGTGAATCAAGCCCACAAACATTTGTGCCTTCCTAACTGTCTGCTATATAGCTGGTCCTCAATATTTGTGAGTTTGACTTTCATGGATTTGATTATTTGCGAATTTATCCAACCCCTGTCCCCCACTTCAGGTGCCCCTTCTCTGGGGTAACCTTCCCTCTAGGTGGATCCCATATAAGGCCACACAGCCCTTTAAAAACCTGCTTCTAATCCTCCTCCTCCTCTTCCACCAGCTGTGGCCTGGCCAACTAAGGACAGCTTGCAGCCCAATTTATCAACAGTCCAATTTATCAGCAGCCCAATTTATTAGTGAGGGGGCATCAGGAGAGGGTTTGTGTTCTCCTGATGCCCCACCCACAACTAAGGAAGAAGATAAGTGAGAGAGATGAAGTATAGGGTCATTATGCCAACCCACCCCCTGTCCTTGACCTGGTTTGGACCCTGGGTGCCCATTCTCCACATCATAACTCAGTACCCTTCCCAGAGGAACACACATATATTTTGATATTTGCAATTTTTCCACTTTTGTGAGGGTCTTGCACCCCTAACCCTAGCGAATGTGGAGAGCCAACTATATTTGATCCCACTCATTAGATATTCTTGTCTATTATGACCAGGTGGTTGTTACTGACTTCTATCTGGTGTTGCCTATAAAAATATGTTCTATTATATTCCTTACATGATTTTGTTTCTTGCTGTTTTAAGGAAACCTTTGCCATTGACTCTGAAAGCTGGAGAACTGGAAAAAATAATCAGTCGCTGTCAAGTTTGTATGAAGAAATCCAATTAAAAAAAAACCCATCATGAGAAAATTAAGCTCATTTTGTGGCACAGCAAAAACCTAAACTAAACCAAAAAGATTTTATGAACTTGTAGTAATGTGACTTAACTAAAACTAAACCTTATTAGTACCATGAACTTGAAAATACCAATGCTGTACTATAATGAAATAGTGCAATATTTTGACTATTTTGTTTCTGGTAAAATGCAAAGCACTTTTTTGAAATAAGTTGTTTGTACTTGCTGTATTATATGGTTGTCACCCTTTGAACTTTGCCATTTCTGGGTCCATGGAAGTTGTGTATTAAGATGTCACCATTTTATTTAATGTGCAAAGACTAAATCCCAATCTGTGATCTTGCAAAATGGAGTAAACAGGGTAGCGTTAGTTTACAAAAGTGTTGCCAAAGTGGACATTATTTAAAGTGAAATCTTGGCACTTACAGCTGAGTTCAGAAAAAGATTTTGTGAAGCATTTTGGAATTTGTTCTCTCTTTACCAGTCAACCCTTCCATTCATTAGGACACAGGAACTATAGCATTATTGTATCACTGCAACACTGGTATTTGTTGAGGGTTTGAAAAGGGACCTTGCAAGATGAATTGGTATATTAGTTATCTTTGAAGAGCAACACAGATATGTTACTACATCATACTAACTGCAACAGGTCTCTGGTTAGTTATTACTAATCATGAAAAATGCAAATATTGAGAGCGATGATGGTTTCAGGGTTAGCCCTCCTATGAGAAAGTGTAAGACCTTTTGTTTCAGATGGCTAGGAGGTAGTACCTTCCATCACCACACCTGGGTGCGTTTTCCTGGCTGGCTGCCACTGCCTACCTACCCATCACAAAACACTACCATGTTTTATAGCCCGTTCTGTATCTATTCAAACAATTGTTTAATCAAGTTCAACTGGGCTTACTTCTGGAAAACCAGCTATATTTTGATTTATTTGGGCTACATCCAGAGTAAATTAGATATACTTCTGTCTCACTGAAAGCAATAGAACACAGTAATCATAACTGAAATAAAGTTCCATTTATTTCAGTTAAATGAAAGCATCACTAACCTAATCTGTATCTAACCAGAGAACTGGTGCAAAACTGACTGTGACAGGTTTGTAAATGGCTACTTTTTCCAGGTAAACAAGTAAGGAAGATTTCTTAACTGGAAGAGTTTGTTTTCTTTCAATTAATTTAACAGGTTTTTAATTAACTAACAAAATAATACAACTGAGCTAGCAAAATCTTTGTCCTCGTAACTTTGAAGATTTTTCACAAGCCATCATGATTTCATAAATGTATATCAAATGTAGATGGAATCTACAGTAAGTCACTTTCATATGGTACTTTTGCTGTTACAGTAAATGAAAAGAATGCTCCTTTTCAACTCTGTTCTGTCATGTAAGAGTTATACTTCTAAAGTTTTGTGGACATCAGTTATGTTTGAGGATACCAGCTGAATTTCACTATATTCCATCCAGTGAAATGCAGTCACCTAAACAGAGTATCTGTCAAGCAGCTGCAAGTGGTACTATCTGGGAAAAGATTTACATAGAGCATTCATTTTAAATGGATTGACTATACAATCCTCAGCTTCTTTACTCTGAAATAAGCTCACCTGTTTTCATTGTGACTTGGTGGATAATAACTGTCTTTAGAATTGCAGCCTTAGGTAAATCATACTGATCAGCAAGAGAGTCGTGGTGATGTAAACATTTACTTTGATGTGAACACTCATTACAAGGCACATCCAATTCCTATTGAACTTGATGTCAGAATCTAAGGGGGGAGGTACGTGTATATCCCTCTGGGGCCACTAGTCACACTACTGTACAACAAAACAACCGGTGCCATTATTATTATTGTTGTTGCATAATTTATGTGTAGTCTGAATGTTTTATATTTATAATATTGCACTTGAAAAATTATTGAAAATAATTATTAAAGTTCACACTAAGGATGGTCACTATTTTTGATACTTGCACAACTAGCAGCATTGTAATATTCAGCCATATTATCAGATTTCATTAACTTGCAGACTTTTATAAATGTATGATTCGAATACAGGATACACAGCACAATCCTATGCATACTTACTCAGAAGTAAATCCCACTATGTTTGGTAGGACTTAATACCTGGTAAGTGTTACTAAGCCTCAGAGATCTACTGAAGTATCATGTTCATGCTTATTAATAAGACTTTGGAAGTATGTTTGTATTTAAGTTACATTTTAATGCTTCCAATAGCCATCTTCAATGGTGGGCATTTACAATGCAAAATTCTATGCATATTTATTCAGAAGTATATCTCCGAGTTCTGTGGGGCTTGTTCCCAATTATGTGTGCACAGGATTGCATCTACCATGATAGCAACATTGCAAAATAATTCTAATTGTAAGACCTGCTGTGCTGGAAAATAAGTGCTTACACTAGAATTGTCAACCACAGAATCACTGCAACATCACTGATTGTTATGTCTGATTATAGAACGAGAACATGTCATTTGAACTGCAACAAGATACACCAATGCAAGTGTTTTGGTTTTAGCGGTAAATAAAATGCTCTCTGAAATAAATGTATGTATTGTTTCATATATTAAAATCATATCAACTGTTTCATATTCTCCATTGATTCATGTCAGTGAGTGCTATTGACCCAAGTATGTGATGAAACCGACATAGAACAACAAGGAACAGAGGTGGTGAGGTACCAGGCAATGAAACACTTTAGAAGTGTCAAGAGGAAGCACATACATGTAATTCACCAACCACAACATAAGGCCTTTTTAAAAACAGAGCCAGTTGTCCCAGGCCTCACACATGGAAGAGACCTTTGCATTCCTGTATTAGGCCATTTCCGCACTACGCTCTTATAGTGTGATTATTCCACTTTCAACATCCTATGGAATCCTGGGGTTTGCAGTTTAGGGAGGGGCCAGCCTCCCTGTAAGGCTATAAGAGCGTAGTGCGAAAATGACCTTAGTGCCATCTCTTTTCATTCAGAATCCTACAAACTTGAACTCCATAAACCAAATGGGGGAAGATAATAAAACAGGCTCTACTGCTACTAGTATTCTATTGGAATATTATTATAAATTAGTTATAGCCACAGGTAGCATACATAGTAGTGACCCAACCTAACCATTTGTGTGTATGTGTCTTATTGTAATATTTATATCCCACCTTTTTCCCTCCAAGGAACCCAAGGCACTTTACACAATGATCTTATTTATTGCTATTTTTCCTTCATAAGACCTCTGAGAGATAGACTTCACTCACTCAATGAGCTTGAAGCCTTAGTGGAAACTAGTCTGGATTTCATGTCTCTCTTCAAAACTAACCACTTCAGCATACAGATCCCATATACTTCCAATGCAGTGATCAAAGTGGGATGAGAATCTTGTGGGCCTCCAGATATTGTTGGACTACAACTCCCAGCATTCCTCAGCATTGACTTTGTTGGCTAGGGTTGCTAATATTTGCAGTACTACAATAACTGGAAGGCTGCATGATTCCCATCTCTGGCCTAAAGGCACCAAAGTGTTTTCCAGGGTCTTTGGTCTCTTCATTTGGGAAGAGACCACAGACCCTAAAATTTGTTTTTATGTTGCCTCTCCAGAATTCATAATTTTTAAAGCAAATTAAAACACTATTCCTGAATGGTTTCAAGCCAACGGCAACCCTATAAATACAGATCCTGTCATTAACCACCCTGCTCAGGTCTTGTAAAATCAGGTCAATGCATCTTTGATTGAGTCAATCCATATGTGGTACAGTTTTCTTCTTTTTAAAAACTTCTTCTAGCATTGTCTTTCCAGTGTTTTCTCATAATATGCCTAAAGTACGATAGCCTGGATACCAGTCTTTCTTAACCCTTACTGATATGGTTTCCATAGGTTTGGAATCAGAAACTGACACAGTCAGAGGAGAGCAGGTTCTTAGGAAAGTTACAAGTTGTCTTTAGGCCTTCTGTGCAATAAACTTTGCCATTCTGAATTGTCCACACTCATATGGCGGCCTTTTTGTAGCAATGATCATGGAGCTTTCTTGGAATTCCAAATATGTCTTGTGTGCCAAAAAAGATGGGCTGACCCCATGCATCATGATTAACTTAATCATTGCTTTTATTATTTTAAAGGCATATATAGATTCAACTGTATATCCACCCTGGAAGTCATTCTGTAAATATATACCTTTAGGAGAGATGACTAATACAAAATTAGATCATCATAAGAAACCAACTTCACCCACAGGTTATATTCCAGTGAAATTTCTTTTAAAAAAGGAACATAGGAGCACTAATGTGAACTTATCTATTATTTCTCTTTCTGAATCGATGTGAGACACAGCATACCAACCCCAGATACATTTTGCCTCTTCAGAATTCATAATTTTTAAAACAGATGAAAACACTATTCCTGGACCTAACAAACTAGAAGACTATCTCATGCTTAATTCACTTCCTTAGGTGGACATCCTGTGAAATATCCTTCAGAAATTATGGAAGAGATTCAAAAACTCAGTAGAGGCTCCGAATATTTTTTAGCATATTGACTGAAAATTTGAATATTGATGGAAAACAAGTTTACTCAAATTTTAAATGAGTATTATAAGTGGCTGACCTATATTGTTCCAACCAGAAACATTTTCTCTTTTGCCTGTCAGCTCTTTCCATTCATGCCTTTGTGGAAGGAAGTTTCTTAAACTGGAAAAAATGAGAAGAAAAATCAACACGCATACAAACAGAATTTTACAGCAATAATTAATTATTTTAAGAAAATAAAACAGAGTAAAGGAGTATTTTCAAACTCCAGTATGGGAAGAATTCAGTTACATGCATACCTGAGTTAACAAAGCCTCTAACAGAGAAGCTCCTTTTTACAAAGTCTTTTTATGCCTGTCCAGGTCTGTTTTTCCTCATCCTCTGTCTAGCAGGAAGGTTTTTAAAAGCAATGACACTGGGAACATGGTGAAGGAGGGCTGAGAAACACAGATTTTTAGCATCATGTTGCTGTACCTGGAATGCAATGAAGGTGGGAAAAAGCAAGATTTTACTCTAGCCAATCCTCCTGTAGCTATATGTGCCTGCCTGTGCCAGGAAAGTTGTAGCAGCTCCCTCCAGAATCTCTTCCTGAGTGTGCATGACATTCAAAATGGGGAGAACAAATAAGCCTGCCCCTAGTATGTTTTTTTAAAAAAGCATACATATGTAAGTTTGGCCACAAAATCATAAGCAAGTGAAGGCTGGTGAAAGACAAACATTGTCTGCAGCTGCATTTTGGAAGAAGCTTTCAAGTGGTTTCTAGAAGATTTAAAATGTTTTTGTTTACTTATGCAAGACTTACTTGACTTGGTTGTTTCATTTCACATATTTGCATATTGCAAGTTTTGGATAAAAAGTTTTGCAAAACTTACTGAACTGTTTTTGTGGTGTAGGAACTAATCTCTATTTTTTTTCACATTATTTCTGCCTCTGGTACCAAAGTTTCTGTTAAAGAAGGACTGTCCAGAAACACATCTATTTCATTAACTGAGATATAATTGTACTAGAAAGAAACACTGGACTGTACTATTGTTGCTGTTACTTCTCTGGCAGAAAGAAGATTCTGTTTCTATGGTGGCAACCAAACTTTGGCATCACTTCACAGTGGGACTTACTTTGAAACACCGGAAGCTATTGTCAAGTTCAATTCTTTTCTTGAGAAGGACTTCAGAAATCATGGAAATAAAGGATGGCTCATGTTTCATACCTTATGTGAAGAACTAGTTCAGCTAACGGGGAATACATTTTATATGAAAATCATTTGGGACAGTTCTTTTATCTTCCTGTTAAATCTACATGATACATTGCTTATACTTACCACTGTGTTTTGTACTACTGTCTGAAAGGAGAAATAAAGGGATTATTTTTGCATTTTGTGACAGCCACCCTGTAGAAAGCAGATGTCAACATTCCTCCAAAAATATGGTAGTAACATCAATAGTCACAGGAGATAAACATCTGCAAATCATAAGCAGGGTTTGCAAGTCTGCATTAAAAGTATGACCAGCCATGCTTGTACAGGTGATTCCCTGGACCTACTTACACAAAGCCTCAAGGATGCTAGATTTTATGCAGTGAACCTATTCAAAATTTCTTGGATTTTCTTGTATGCTTTCTTCTCAGGATCTTCCACAGCTGGAAAATACTTCCTCTTGAACATGATCACTAGTCCACCCCACCTCACCCCCTGCAAAGATATACCAAAGATTAACTTTAAAAATTTGTCATAATTTTGGCATAAAGTCCTTCACACATTTGGTGTTATCAACAAAATCCCCCCCAAAATCAGACTTGACACTGTGTCACAAGGAAAAATATACTTCCTTCCCTCATTATCTCTCAATAACCTACAGAGCAACATCACAGAATTTGAGGAAGATGCAAAGACATTAAATAATCAAGTAGAAAATACCTCTTCAGATTAAATATTAAAAGCTTGGATCAAATCAATGGAAAGAATGACAGCAAATAGGCAGCTGCAAATTCAGGATGGAGACATACAACAAGGCCATAGATAAAACTTCAAATGGACCTGATGAAGCATTTTGGGTGTCTACGCAGAAATGGCAAATCTAATTGGATTTTTTTTAATTTATTTATTTGTATCCCGCCTCTCCATATGGATCGAGGCGGCGAACAACTTACAAATAGCATGTATTTCGAAACATTTCTATACATGCCCCCAACAAGCTGGGTACTCATTTTACCGACCTGCGAAAGGATGGAAGGCTGAGTCAACCTTGGAGCCGGGCAGGATCCAACTCACAACCTTGTGGCTTGCAGTACTGGCATTTAACCACTGCACCACCACGGCTCCAATTTCTTGCAAAATTGAGATGTTCTTTCGCAAATCATGATACACTGCGGAAGCCTTAGGGAAAATTTATCCACAGGATAGGCAAAATTAATCCTCCAAAGGAAAACATCTTACTAACTTCTTAGATATGGCAGAAGGATGTGACGGCTCTGTGATTAATGCATATAACAATTTTAAAATAAGTTACAGAAAGGACCCGGTGAAAAGTTTCCAAATTTTACCAGAGGACTTTACTTTCACCTGACTCTGCCAGTTTTCAAATTGTGAAACTGGAAGAACTTTGTGCACAAATGTTTTCTTTAACTTTAGCCCCTAAAATCTTAACATTCCCGTAAGAAACACAGCTCCCTTTTATATGTATGTATGTATATGGGTGTGTGCATGTGCATGCGTATATATCTATATATAAATATAGATATTAATTACAGGCATATTTTTCTCCTTAGGCTAAAAGAAATGGTGTTGATACAATACAATATAAATACAGACAAATGGCAGGGAAGGCATTATAACGAATTCCGCCACTTTAAGCCTTAAAACGGTCCCTGAAACGCACAATGCGTTTGATCCTCCAGGCACTCCTACATCAATTAATTCCACTGGTATTGGGGAGAGGTGTAGCTACCGGGAAAATGAAGACATTGGTCCCCAACAAGATTTCTGTCCCACCCATATTTTTCTTTTTTTTTCACTCTCTGGATCTGGAGCATGGCAGTAATTTAAAACTTCAACTGAGCCTTTAAAAACACATTTTAGGCACCAAAGGAAAAGGGATAGGCAAAGTTACCAAGTGAGGGCCCGCCGGCCCCTCCCGAAACTGCAAACCCCAGGGTTCCAGAGGATGTTGCAAGTGGAATCATAGCGCTATAACAGCCTAGTGCGGAAATGTCTGCTTCAGGGATTGCAAACGGCGCACTATAATTGAACTAGATTTTGTGTGCGCGCGCGCCTTCAAGTCACCTGTCGACTGATGGCGATCCCATGAATTTCTTAGGGCCTTTCCACATTACACTGTTATAGTGCTATTGTTCCACTTTCAACACCCTGTGGAATTCTGGGGCTTGTAGTTTACTGGGTCCAAAGATCTGTCTGGCTGAGAATTCTAAAGGCCCCTCCCTAAACTGCAAACCCCAGGATTCCATAGGAGGTTGAATGTGGAATAATAGCACTATAACGGTGTAGTGCAGAAAGGCCCATAGAGGCCTTTTCCGCACTACACTCTTATAGCGCGATGATTCCACTTTCAACGTCCTCTGGAATCCTGGGGTTTGCAGTTTCGGGAGGGGCCGTCCGGCCCCTCCCGAAACTGCAAACCCCAGGATTCCAGAGGACGTTGAAAGTGGAATCATCGCGCTATAAGAGTGTAGTGCGGAAAAGGCCTGGGGGCGGTTTTAGGCAAGGAATACTCAGAGGTGGTTTTGCCAGTTCCTTCCTCTTAAAGTACAGGGCAGAATTATGTTACCAATACCGAGCAAAGGAATGCGTGCGAAATGTTTGGAACAAGCGGAAGAAGCACAATATCAATGCCGAATATTACCTTGAATGCAGGTGGGACAGATTTGCGAGAGATCTATCTATCCATCCATCCATCCATCGCTCAATCTAATCACAACATAGAGGAAAGCGAATTGTAGCTTTTGGCGGATATTAAAAAAAAGGAACTGCATTCGTTCTGTCTGCAAAGGAAGCCGAAGACCCATCAGACGTGGGACCGGCCTCTCCTACAGCAGACGGTCGAAGGTTCACAGTCAAGGGTAGGAAAGAGGGCATCTATTTGCTTTCCCTTGAGCAAATGGAAGCGCTCTCTAACCATCGTAAAGATGGCCGCAGAGGCTTCGGCCCATGCCAGACAAGGCTTGTTCCGCCCTTCCTTGGTCACGTGGCCTACCGCCGCACATTCCCCGCTGCTGATTACGGCGGCTCCGTGCGGACAATCAGGGTCGTTTGTCCTTCCCCCCCCCCCTTAATTTCTGTTCCGGGGCTGCGTAGCGGAGGCGCTGCTTCCATGCCTCGCTAGTAACGGCCCCGTGAAAGAGGGGCGGCCGGAGTCGATAAGTTCGGGACCAGGCAGCCGCTTCCCTTCTCGCCTCAGGTAAGCGCCGGCGGGCGTGTTGGTTTTGGGGCCTTTCCGTCCCTTCGGAACTGACAATGGGGTGAAGAACCGGGGGCGGGAAAGGGGAGACCCTGTAAAGCCTCTCCTTGGTTTCCTGCCCCCGAATCCAACCGCCTTCTTTGTCGGTGTTCAGAGCTTTATTTCCTCAAGCTTTGAAACCCGCCCGTTTGAGTTCTTTTCACTGGGTTGCCTCAAATCTCTTCAGGGTGTTAATATCCCCCCCGCCTTCTTAACTCCTTCCCCCACCTGCCTCGCCTTTGCCGCCTCTTAAAAAACAACAACACCCAACCGACCAAACAAACAAACAAAAAGCTAAAACGTGAATCAGCCACGCTGGGAAATGACAGAAGAGCGCAGGCGAAAAATGACACGAAACGGCCATTTCCGCACTAGGCTGTTATAGCGCGATGATTCCACTTTCAACCTCCTCTGGAATCCTGGGGTTTGCAGTTCCGGGAGGGGCCGGCCGGCCCCTCCCGGAACTGCAAACCCCAGGATTCCAGAGGAGGTTGAAAGTGGAATCATCGCGCTATAACAGCCTAGTGCGGAAATGGCCAAAGTGTATGGCTTGCCTTTGTGGCTGTAACGCCACCCTCTTGGCCGCTAATTCGCTACATCTTTATTCTCCCTGCCCTTTATGCCCACACTCCCGCAGTTCTTGCTTGGCTGGAGCCTTTGTGTTCGGAGGTAGTTTATCCCGGAATAGCAGACACTAGGGCCATTTCCACACTAGCCTGTTATAGTGCTATTATCCCACTTTCAACATCCTATGGAATCCTGGAGTTTGCAGTTTAGGGAAGGGCCTCAAAGGCCCTCAAAGCTACCTGCCTCAAAGGCCCCTCCCTAAACTGCAAACCCCAAGATTCCATAGGATGTTGAACGTGGGATAATGGCACTATAACAGGCTAGTGCGGAAATGGCGTAGGTGATGGTAGGGGAGCAGCAGATCAGACACGGCTGCTTCGGGCGTTGCTGGGGGCCTTCCTGAGAGCATCTGCTTTGCCACAATGAAAACATGATGGTGAACTAGATATTTTTGTGTTGTGGGGAGTGGGTGGGTTTCTGATTCAGCATGGCTCATGTTCTTATAGCAGTCTTGTAGCTAGTTGGGCATCTTCCCTTCATTTAGTGTCTGATCTGTTCACATCATCATTTCAAATCATCCTTTCATAGAATCATAGAATCATAGAAATTCAGAGTTGGAAGAGACCCCAGGGGCCATCCAGTCCAACCCCCTGCCATGCAGGAACACCCTCAAAGCACTCCCGACAGATGGCCATCCAGCCTCTGCTTAAAAACCTCCAAGGAAGGAGACTCCACTACACTCCGAGGCAGCAGATTCCACTGCCGGACAGCCCTGACTGTCAGGAAGTTCTTCCTGAGGTTCAGGTGGAATCTCCTTTCCTGCAGCTTGAATGCATTGCTCCTTGTCCTGGTCTCTGGAGCAGCAGAAAACAAGTCCCCTCCTTCCTCTACGTGGCATCCCTTCAAATATTTAAACATGGCTATCATGTCCCCTCTTAACCTCCTCTTCTGCAGACTAAACATACCCAGCTCTCTAAGTCTATCCTCATAGGACATGGCTTCCAGGCCTCTCACCATTTTGGTCGCCCTCCTTTGGCCTATGTTTAGTTGAGATTGTCAATATGCTTCCGTGCTGGGTTGAGAGTCACTGTCCTCACATTTGGTTAACAATCCTTGGTAATCAGTCTGTGATCCAAGTGGCATATATGCAGGTTTTTCATTGGCTTGGCAAAGGTTTATCCAACTCTGAGGGCCTTTCCACACCTCACTGCTATAGTGCCATAATTCCACTTTCAACATCCTGTGGAGTTCTGGGCTTTGTAGTTTCCTGAGGCCAAAGACCTCTCTGGCTGAGCATTCTGAATGCCCCTCCCTAAAACTGCAAACTCCAGGATTCCATAGGATGGTGAATGGAGAATAATAGCACTATAACCGTGTAGTGTGGAAAGGACCTGAGTCTACTGTTACAGAGCTGGTTCTCCTGATGAAATGTATTTATTTTCTGATACAAGGCCAGCCCTCATTGGCTGATCTAAAGGACAGATTGGGTCTCGGGATTTGTTTTTTGTTTTTTTAAATCAAAACATTTTATTTCACAAATTAGCCCAGAACATTTTGGCCAGGAAATCTTTGCCCAGCTTTCTTTGTTGTGCACCTTCAAGTCATTTCCGACTTACAGCAACCGTAAGGCGAACTTATCACGGAATTTTCTTTCCTACAGTTTTTCAGAGGGAGATTGCCTTTGCCTTCCTCTGCAGGTGAAAGAGTATGACTTGCCCAAGGTCATCCAGTGTGGTTCCATAGTTGAGCGGGGATTTGAACCCTGCTCTCCAAAGTCACAGTCCAACATCACCTTCAGGGTCTTTTAGAAGTATTGGGAAGGAGGAGGACAATACATACATACTAATAATTATAAATAAGACATATGTTAAAAAGATAAAAATTGTACTGCTGTATTGTATATCCTCATTAACTTACATTAAAATATAATACTTGAAAAGTAGTGTATTAAACCAGATATATTTATGTATTTTACCTTGTGTGTTACATATTAATAATCCCTTCTTTTGTTTGGACAGCCTCTGGAAAATGTGAAATAAGTATTTCCTGACTGAAACATTTTGAGTGTTTTTAACACGAGGACACTAGATCTAATTTAGTACAAGGCAGATAATTGTCATTTTACGTGTTTTACCAATCTTTACTATCTTGGTTAATCTAGTCAAACCACTTGAGTTTTTTTCTGTATACCTCCACGAACTCGATGAAAAATATTCAATCACTTTCAGTTTGGGAAATTTAGGGACTATCCAGTCCTTACACTGATGGGCATATTGGAATAAACCACCAGACCAAAATTCAGGAGAGTGCTGGCCTGTTGTTAATTAACAGTATGCTTGTGCATACTGTCAGTCTCCCATGTGGACTTCTACTGGTGTGTATATACGTGCCTTCAAGTTGCCTGTCTACTTTTGGCAACCGACATGAATTTTATAGGACTTTCTTAGACAAAGAATAAGAGGTGGTTTAGCCAATTCCTTCCTCTGAAATATAGGCCATTTCCACACTACACTGTTATAGTGCTATTATTCCACTTTCAACATCCTATGGAATCCTGAGGTTTGCAGTTTAGGGAGGGACATTTATAATGCTCAGCCAGAGAGCTCTTTGGGCTCAGTAAACTACAAATCCCAGAATTCCACAGGATGTTGAAAGTGGCATAATAGCACTATAACAGTGTATTGCGGAAATGCCCATAGTGTACAGCACATGATATTCATTGGCAGTCTCCCACCTAAATATTAATCAGAGCTGACCCTGCTTAGCTACCAAGATCAAATGGGATTTGGTGCCTTTAAGGTATTTAGGCAGTCTTCCTACCAGTAAGAATGGTTAAATAAATCAGGAGCTTCTTAGTAAGAAAATGTGTTAGCGTTACATCTCAGCCAGCTTCTGGTTGATCATTACTAGTGTTACTACAATGTAATAAATGCATTGTGGCTAGTTATATTCTGCTAAACCAGCCACCAGCCCATGCACTTACCACTATGTGATTTGCTGTACTCCATAGCTCAAGTAGTCATGTTCCCTGTCTTATTCTTAGATCTGTAGCCTAGGATTAAATGGAGTGTTAGAGACCAAGTAATCTCAGTTTTGTTGGCACACTCTCAGTATGTTTTTATTGGAGATAGTTTGCTTATTTTAGAGAGTTAGCTGTCAGCTGACTGTATGTTTTGCTTCTTCAGTAATACCACTCTGTATGGTAGATCCATTTTTGCCAAAGTTAGAATTAGAGAGTTCAAGAGGAATGACATTTGTGAATCATCATGAGCAGTTAGAGATTTGGAAGCTATTCAGCATTTTTTAAGTTCACATTACAGAATAGATTGGATGCAAACTGAAAGTGCCTTAAGTTTTAAATATTTCATCAAGTAATATGGCTAATGATCTCTGTTCTTTTCTTTTTTCCCCTTACAGCTCGAAAAGCAGTTGTCATGCTGTCTTATGTACAAAGGTTCTGCTGTCTAGGGAGAGTGTTATGTAAAGTAAACAGTGCAACAGTGTAGTAGTTATAAAAAGTTGCAAGCAAACACCAAAATGAGCAAGCGAGTAAGCAGTGACATTCCATTAGGAAGGTTAGTGGAAGTTGTAGATGTAAATGTGTACCTGTAATAGTGAATAGAGAATGCTGTCTTATATTTTTATCTTGGTTTATTACAATATTAACTCTCATCCAGGCAAACAGGACATTTTAATCTCCCAGAGTGATGTTTTGTTGCATTTTAGGTAAGCATTTTATGACATGCTCACCTGAGTTGTAAAAAATATTCCCTGGATTTCAGTAACCTGCAATGCAGTTTCTTTGTTGTTGTTTTTAAACCAAAAATAAATAAAGAATGGCAGTGACAGTTGGTCCAACAAATCTATTGTGCTTTTTTTTTTTTTTGCACAAATGTAAAGGGCCAACAGTTACTGAAAATAAATGTCCCACCACATGTGAATGTGTGTTTTTTGTCTCTTGATGTTTGAGTATTATGGAAGACTCTTGATTCTCTGTTTAAAACCATTCCTATGGAGATGGGGCATTATTATACCCTCCAGTACATTGAAATATTCATTTGGGTAAAAAACTGCCCTAGATTAAAGTCTGCAAGAAAATTTTTAAAATCTGCCTGGATGAGCATTAATACAAATTGTCACTTTCTTTCCTAATCAAAATGTTATTTATTAATGTGTATTTACACCTTTCTTCCATTGTCAAGCTTAAGCAAGCATTTGTAAAGTTCCCAGGTCATTTCCCATTTCTGCATTGAAAGGCTTAGATTTGCTTAGTTTCAACATGGTTGCTGTTTCATGTGTTTTTAGACCTTATTCTTTTATGAACCTAACCTGAATAAAATGTTTCGCAGCTCCTACTCAGATGTCTGGTAACCTATCTGTTAGAAAATAAAGTCCTGGCAACTTTAGTATTTTTCCATCTGTCAGATGTAAAACATTAGGAAGAGACAGGGGAAAAAAAGATTCTGGCTTCAACAAATAAAATTCTGTTGCCTAAAAATCTGTGTATGTTTTCCCATTCTTAGCTTAACCTGTCATTTCATTTTACTGCACTTCCCAGATAGCTTAGAGTACTGCAAGTATGCATACCGTGTCTGTACTTGCCTACATACACTCCTCTTGATATTTCAAGTATTTTGCTAGTTTGCAATAAGAAAGTAATCTGTAGTAAAAAAAAGCATGGGTCTGCCCACCATGAAAAGACCATGAAAAATAGATACCCTAAGGATCTGTACTTTAATGTTATATTGTCTTTGAAACATTAATTCATTTTAGTTATTTAACATCTGTTTTGTAGCCTGTAGTACCAGCTTATTCATTAGGCACCAGACTTCCTTAAACATCCCTAACCAGGAATGAGGAAGCTATAGTCAGGCCTGGGATATTAAACAGGTCTGTATAATGGTTTTCCCTGCAGGGCCCTAGACTCTTCAGACAGTTGAAAGAGAAAGAGAAGAAACTGCCACATGATGGGGGTGCAGGAGAGGAGAATGATCATAGAAAAAGACTAAACAAGCAAACTCCAGGTTGGAGGAGGAAAACGACCAAGAAACTAAAAGAAAAGAAAGAGCATGGTTGCGAAAGGGAGGATACTAATCAGAACTTGAAATGTTAACTTTTTTTTAAAAAAAGGAACTAATTTGTTAATGTTAACATTATTTTCTGTGCTGAAACAGTATCACCCAACAAGACTTCTCTAAGTAAAAAGGCAGATAAAACAGGAGTTTTTCCTCTAAAAATTTGCCCTGCACACACAAACACCTAATGTTTTGCCATTATGTGACCTGGTGAATTGTGTTGACATCCTATCATCGTCTTATTTATATGTCCATGTAATACTCCCCCCTTAAAAATGTGAAATATTACAGAGACATCTCTGTCTTAACAGCTAGAATACCTGTTAGCCATTTAAAATTTTTGGTTTTTCATGGCAGCCTTTCCAGCTTGGTCCTTCCTTAATCTATATTCCTCTCAGGAGCAGTGCATGTTCTTCATCTCCATGGTGGAAGGGTAACTGGTTACCACTATTAGCAGTGCCTGCCTGTTTCAGCCTTTTCCTTGTTACTCCTCTTTGTCACTCTCCTGTGTTGCTGGACTACTGCTAGCTTCTTTTTTCATTCCGTGTTTTTGGCATACAGTTACTGCTTTGAATTGCTCTAGTTAGTGTCCATCATCTCTCATCTGTTGCTCACCTTTTTTGCTGCACTGTGCTCCAATTACTTCTAGATACTTCTTTCAGTAAAAAACTAAAACAGTACTGATTTGAATACGTAAGGCTCTAGTTCATCCCGGACAACTTGGGACATAATTGGAAGAATCTTGAATATCTGGTTGCAGTTGTCTAGAAATGTTACTTAAGTTCCTATAAATGTTTTCTCTCATTGCTCCTTACCTGCTCTAACTCAGTGGTTCTCAACCTTCCTAATGCCGCGACCCTTTAATACAGTTCCTCATGTTGTGGTGACCCCAACCGTAAAATTATTTATTTATTATTTATAATGCCTCCCCCCCCCCCGGCCAAGGCCGCCTTGCTGGCCAGGAACGGGAGGGGGCAGGCAGAGGGAAAGAGGAGCCGCGCGTCTCCCCCAGGAAAAAACTCCAAGAACCCCCCGGCTCTGCTTCTGCTTTGCTCTTGTTTCCGCTGGGGGGGGCAGTGTGGGAAAAGTTTCCAAAGTGTCGACCCTGGCTGCGGGGGTAGGAATCAAAGCACCTTTGTCTTTTGTGCCGGGCGCAGCTCACCCCCCAGAAAAGTGCTGCCTTGCGGCCCCCCGGCCCTTCCACAGCGCCCCCCTCCATGGCAAGTGGGGCAGGGGCCATGGCAAGGAGGGGGCCTGCCCCTCGTGCTGCCGCTGACCCCCCAAGCTGGCCCGTCAGATGGGAGGTTCTCCCGGTAGCGGAGAAGGGGAGTAATTTCAGTCCCTTCTGAACAGCGGGCAGGAGAACGTGAGTGCGTGGCTTGTGCACCACCACTCCTGCTGTGGCGATGCTTTGGCTGCACGCGCTCCCACCAAAGGGGGCAGGAGGACTGCTGTTCATGCAAGCAGGTTCTTGCGCAAAGCGCTCTCTTCGCTTTTCCTTCGTCCCGCAGCTGGCTTCCTGGTTGCACGACTGCCCCGTCCCTTCCTCCCCCAGCACAGCCTACAGCTCCCAGGCTGCACTGTGGAAGGAAGGGGCGGGGCGGTTGCGCGACCTGGAAGCCAGCTGCGGGACGAGGAGCAGCGAAGAAAGCGCCTCACGCAAGAACCTGCTTCTGCGAATGGCACCCCCCACCTCTGCGATAAGGTAACGTGTGGAAAAGGCCCAGGAGTGGTGGTGCGCAAGTCTCCAAAGGGGACAGGAGGACGCGAGCGTGTGGCTTGCACTTGCGCACCACCACAGAGGAGGGAATGGAGCCTAAGACCATAGGAAATACGTATTTTCCGATGGTCTTAGGCGACCCCTGTGAAAGGCCATTCGACCCCCAAAGGGGTCACGACCCACAGGTTGAGAACCACTGCTCTAACTCAACCCCAGGAGATTTTAGAATAGGTTAATATCTTTCACCATGTTTGAAGAAGGGAGTTGCAATGAGTGTTGTTAATTTCTTTTGCTAAGATCCTGAGTTCCACATGGAGGATTTTGTGTGTGTGTGCGTGATTAGTAGTGATTAGTGATGTGATCTACTAACTTTAGATGATCACACACAGCTGGAGCATCTACCATTCTTATATATAATGAATTTAAAAATCAGTATTTATGCTAAACTACATACAAATGTTGAGCTATCAGTATCATAGCAAACTGCTTCTGACATATACATAGTGTATAAATCATAGAGTGACTGTCATTACTGTGGAGTTTTGCTAGCACCTAGCTAAGGGATGAACAGAAGATAGGTGTGGACCATTAGCCAGTTGGTAGGCTATGTACAGAGCCTTGCAGAAGTTTTCACACACTTAGACTTTTCCACATTTTATTGTGTTATAAAAACAATATACAGAAGTACTTAGCACTATGAAGATCCAAAATATTTTTACGGTGATAAAAAAGTTATGTAAACAAAAGCAAGCTGGCATTAGTTGATTGCATCTGTACTATACTAATATATTACTTCCCTGCTTCTCAAAGATCTAATCCTGTTTAGCTCATTCACTGGCAGTGACGCTTCTAAGCCTTCTAGCTTTCACCTTGGCTTATGTCATCTCAGGCATCTGGGTCTTCTGCAGTATTCTCTGTCCAATAAAAGCACAACAATTTTGTCTACTTGACTACTTTGTTGATATAAACTTTTCAGCTCTCTCTTGGAGAGTTAGAAGGGTCATAGAGTTTTGTTGACTTTATATTTCCCATAATAACTAGGTTTCTTTTCCCTTAGGCTGACCCTTTGAACCTTCTGGCCAGAACAGCATCTAAATAGAAGACAATCACTTTTCAATCAAGAACAAAACAAAAAAAAATTTTCAGCACTTTGATTGTTTTACTAAATGAGAATGTGAGACTGCACCATACAGTCCATGGGTTTTGCTTTCTTTTTTGCATTCTGTATCCTGAAAAACATAGCATTACTCTGTCTTTTATCTTCCTTGTGTATATGTGATCATTTGGCATAGAGTGTTGGAGCAATTTATCTTCTTCTTAGTGCTCTGTATGTGTGTGTGTGTGTGTGTGTGTTTGTTTGTATGTATATGCGTATGTGTGTGGCTTCTAAGCAAAGATATGTGAAAATATCTGATAAATGAAAATTGTCCCCATGTATCTCTCTGAAAGAATTCCAGTGATTAATTGTAGTATTGAAGTATGAGAACTATCTTGTTACATACTGGGGCCTTGTATATAACACACATACAATTTACTGTGTCTTTAAAGAGGAAAAAAGGCATTTTCTGCTAAGGTAGTAGAAGAGTGTTAACTCACTGTGTCTTGTAACTCACATTGTACTACTTCATATTCTTGAGATAAATTGCTTTTATCTTTACCTTTATCTTGAGATAAATTACTTTTATCTTTGGTTAGAATGAGTGCAGCAACATTCCCATCTCCAGCTGCCGAAATAGCAGAAATGAATCGAATTCAGTATGAAATGGAGTATACTGAAGGGATCAACCAGAGAATGAGAGTTCCAGAAAAACTCAAGGTAGCACCACCAAATGCTGACCTTGAGCAGAGCCTTCATGAAGGAGGGCTTCCGAATGCCAGTGTAACAATGCAAGTGCCAGAGCGGATTGTAGTGGCAGGTATGTTTAATGAGAAGAAGGAATCAAGTGTGTCATCAGTCTCTACATCTGTACTGTTTATAGTGTTTGATGTGATAAAAATTACCTGTTGAAAATGATCTCTTTATTCCAGTGTTATGTAAACATTTGAGGGTTAAACTATGAGTGGGAAAAATGGATTTGAATCCCCCATGTGGTCATAAGACCTGCTAGACCTTTGGCTAGTCACACACTTGAAGTCTAATCTACTACACAGGTTGTTCTGAAGATAAAGCAGGAGTGAAGAGATCATGTGTGGAAAGATAAGATAAAAATGAAGAGTAACAGTATGAAAATGAGTAGCCACTGCTTACCTGTGGAAATCCCTCACAAACACTTTGTTTGGCATTCATCTTGCAACATTCAACAAACTTTAAAACCATTTTATTCCCCCAACTTTTTTGTTGACTTCATAGCTGATTCCCTATACATTTCTTACCTGGTCTCAGTCATTACATGGCATCAGGTTTTGTTTTCCTTTTTTGAAAAAATGTTTTGAGGACTTTCTGTAAAAGATATAAGTGTGTGTGTGTACACGAACCTGCCTTCATGTCACCTGTCAACTTATAGCAACCCATGAATTTCATTGGGTTTTCCTAGGCAAAGAATACTCAGAGGTGGTTTTGCCAGTTCTTTGTAAGTACACATTTAGAAAATCAGCCTAAGACAGAGTTAGTTGACTATGGAAGGGTTGTATTTCCTTAGATTTGTGTGAGCTTTGTCCCTTCTAACAACACTGGAAGATAATTCTGGTGTGTTTTTTTTAAGGAATTTTTCTGCATAAAACAAGAGGGAAGGCAGGACTCTGAAGGCAAGACTGTCTATGGGTTTTTTCCACTTTAGATATATGAAAATGTAGGTCTGAGAGGCCACACTGATCACTTTTGAGGGTACATGTAGCCCAGGAACTGCATGATTCCCATCCTGAATCACAGTTGTCCTGGAATAAATTGATTGATTGCAGTATTTGTGCTGTGTTTGAATGCCCGGAGTGTCTTCCATTAGTTTCTTTTATTATAACTGCTCTATTTCATAGAGCAATGGTGGGTAAAGTGTAGTTTTCCCAGGTTTCTTGGCCTATAGCTTCTATCAGTTCTAGCCAGTATAGTCAGTGGCAAAGTTGCCGACAGTGTTATTCCAACAACACTGGAGGGTCATATTTTATCCATTCCAACATAGAGGTTTGTGCAGCATTAAACTGATGCATGCCTGTTAGATGTTTTTCAAATTTAGTTTGCATCTGAAGTATGAACAGTTACTCATCAAACTGTTTGAGTAATATAAGTAGGTAATGTTAAGCTGTCTCTGTGCATTAAATTGCTCCTATGTGAAATATGTTGTACACTGTGGGAGCTGATGTGTTGTTTTCCTGAAGTTGTGAGGGCAGGCAAGTGCTGCAGTGAGTGGGACTTCTTAATGAATTCTGGCTCAGCTGTTAAGAAGCATGGGAGTAACTAGATTAAAATGTTGAACTATTTAATAAGGAGTGGACAGGGAAAAAATAACACATGTTCTTGCTCCTGTGTAGTGTGAGATTGAAATAGTTTGATGGCAATGGCAGAGGAGAATAATGCTGTCCTGAAAACATTTTATATCTAGAGGATATATCTGAAATTGTGAATATATTTAGAAATAAGACATTCTTAAAATGTTTTAAGCATATTATATGAGTATTATTTCAAGGTATAAAGTAAAGTCCCCTTACATGTCTTCCCTGCAAAAGCCTTGTAGGGTATAAATTACCTTCACAGTTGAAGTTGGCCATGACTTGCGTAAGACTATCCACCAAATTTTTACCTGATACAAGATTTGAATGTGCCTCTCCAGTTGCCAGCACTCTGTCCATCAGATCACACTGAATGATTTAATAAAATGTTTTTGCTTTTAAAATTAACTCTGCTACAGGCAATAGTGAAGACATTCCACTTACCAGGCCTCCAGATCTAGATCTTCTTCAGTCTACTCCATTCAAGCCTCTGTCACTGAAAACACCTCCCCGTGTTATTTCGCTCAGTGAACGGCCACTGGATTTCTTGGACCTAGAAAGAGTCCCTTCTCAGACCCCTCAAACTGAAGAGGCTAGTAGTATTCTTTCTGTCTTTGTTTCCATCCTATTTCATTTCAGTTTTTTATTTATTAATGAATCAGAAAGGAAAATGAGTATTTCCTGCTCTGTTTTCTAAGTCAGTATAGTGGACAACATGTACTTAATAATCATTACTAAAAGCAATGATACCTCCAGAAAAGTTTGTGTATCCTTGGAACTTTGGTTGTTTTGAGTCACTTCAATAAGGATCTGTCTATTATACAAGCAATGCCGGTAGCAAGGTTAATACTTTGAAAAAAGAAGAATAGGTTCCGGTGTATAAGCTATGAGAAAATTTTTTTATTAATATGGTTGCTCAAATTCTTCATGTGTTTTGTTGTGATAGAAGTGCAGATTGTCTGCAAGCAAATACTAAATGTTTGGTATTTATAGTAGTTACTGTATTTCCAGTGCTCAGAACATACCACCTTAATTATTTTAGTAATTCTTACAACAGATCTTACTGGTAGGACATTGAGTTTTATTGTAATGCTACTAGTGATTTCATGTGTGAGGTAACATATGGGCCGAAGATGTTTTTGGTCACACATGTAGCCACTATACTTGATCACTTGTATTGATATCTTGGTGTAAAGTTCATACCATACCATAAGTTCTGGAAATTTGCAGGTTCCAGTTATAAAAAAATAAAGAAACTTTGTTTAGCAACTAGTGGTCAAATTCACCTCTTTGAGGGGCACTGTTTAGCACACAAACATCCTGCCAGGTTCACGTGGTTCATAATCAGTAGGCAAATTGTTTTCTGGTGTATTCCATAATTAATATATACAACTTAATATAGAATGTAAGTGTTTAAATCTAGTTGGTTTCTAGGATAGTCATAATGTATCCAACTGACAAAGGACTTTGGCTCCCATATTGTCAGTTAGCATGCAGAGATTAGCCCATTACAGGAAGTTCCCAACTTTTGACACTGCCTTATTTGAGTACTCACTCTTTTGATGCTTCCAAATTAAGGACAAGTTCCATTAATTCAGTGGGGTTCCACTCTTTCATCAGTTCTTTTTACTTACGAATACTCACTCGGAACCACTCTCAGAAGCAAGCTGAGACAGGGGGAAAGGAACTCAGCTGGCTGAGAGACTTAGCAAGCAATGCATGCTGTTGGTAACAAGTCAGCCTCTATAAGTCTTTCAAATTCCTTGCAGTACAGCGCCTGGGTTTCAATTTTCAATTAGTTCCATTTTCTGACAATGTTCTGATCCCTAAACTGTCAGGTAAGTGGGGAAAGCCTGTAGTAAGTGGATTGCTCTTCTGTGCCATCCCAAGAATGCAAGTTTCTGGTTCTGACTTTTGAATCCTGTGGAACATACTGCTAATAAGTAGCTCAGGCCTAATCTTTGCAGTCTTCTAAAACAGTGCTACTCAAAATGATAGTCCCTGGACTGGTGCCATTT
This sequence comes from Ctenosaura bakeri, assembly GCA_948474755.1. Classification (NCBI taxonomy): domain Eukaryota; kingdom Metazoa; phylum Chordata; class Lepidosauria; order Squamata; family Iguanidae; genus Ctenosaura; species Ctenosaura bakeri. The sequence goes on along the minus strand of CAOLHI010002000.1, from coordinate 162,644 downwards.
TCTGTTGGTCCACAGAAGAGTTACTTGAAAGAAAGAAATGGTCATAGGCAGTGGGCACAAATATGTTACCAGCCCCTTGCACATTAGGAAAAAAATCCTGATTTCCCACGTTGATTGCCTGAGAAATACTGTTCTAAAAGACCTAGAACTAAAAGATCTTCAGGATTTTAATGAGTTGTTGAATAAAATGTATTTTATTTTGTCAGATACTTTGTCATTATACAATATATAATATCATTATACATTATGAGGAGTTACCCTTTAAAGGTGGTTGGTAACTAATTAAAATAAATGCACTGAAGTGCAATGTGCTCTCCTTAACCACAGTTCCCAACCATGCAAATTTGAGCACCCATAGCCACATCACATCCTATACTTAAAATGGTGGTGACAGATACACACACATCACCACCAATGAATATAATAAGACCTCAGCATGCACGAATGGCACCATTTGCATGGGTCCCTGTAACAGAACCCCACACATATGGAGGGCACATTGTAATCAATGAGTGGTAAGGACAGCTGAAGAATCATCTGGTGTATGACCTTGATGGCTAACCTAGGCCATTGTCGAAGGCCTTACTTCCTGAACGTGGCTACAGGAAGCAAGACCTCTGCTTTGGTGGTGCCCAGCCTGTAGAATGCTCCCTGTAGAAAAGTCATTTATCATCTATACTTTTTGGGGTGCAATATTAAATCACACAAACTTGTCTACAAGATCTTTTAATGGCAATTAGCTTGGATTTGGTTTTCACATTGGTCTTTGCCTGTTCTTTACTTCTGCTGCTGTTTGTCTGGTCTATGTTGTTTGCTTTTGTTTTGTTCTAATATTTTCAAAATAGTATGTGAAGATTGTAGTGTCAAAAGGGAAGACTAGAATATTTTAAAGAATATTGTTTGGCGGTGAAAGTCTCTGTGTGCTTTAGGACTGTGAAGTAAATTATCAGCAACACAGGTTGTTTTGCTGTGTTGAGACAATCCATTCAAAGTATGTTAACCTCACAAGATTTCTTGTCTCTGTGGAAAGAACATGACCTTCTTTTTGTCAAGGTTTCCACAATTTTGTGCAAAATGTCTTTGTGGAAAACTAGTGTTTTTTTCCTTGTTGAAGTAAAGCTCTGACTTACAGCCCACACATATACAGGAAACAATAACTTGATGCTTGTGATTATTTAAAGTCCATGCAATAAGGCAACAGCTCTTTTAGTTTAATTGTGCAATTTTTTTTGCAAGTGCAACAACTTTCTCAAAAGTGACAGAAAATATGTTGAATAGGAGAATAACCTGGCAGTTCTTCAGTCTCACATATGGAGGGGAAGCATGTGGGGATTCACATCCTGTGTGTCTGTTCACATGCTGTAACTCACAGTATATATTTCTCAAATGCATGATGAGCTGACATTCTTGAGGCCCTCCAAGGTAGCTGGCAGCAGAAGTTCTGTGTCATGTGGGAGAGTGTCAGAACACTGTCCTGAACCTTAAGAGTATCTCCTCTTGCACTCCAGAGTATTTCCTTTCCTTCCATAAGGAAAGAGAAAAGAAGCAGAAAATCAAGATTTTTGCCACAGTGCCAAATTCAAGGTACCTTTTTTGGTAACAGCAGCATATGGGGTGACTAGGGCTGGAAAAATGGCTGGGACAAGTATATGTGGGGTACAGACTGTGTACTGCTCTCTTCTTTAAGGTGAAATTTGTTCCTTTCTCCCTGTTGTTATATTATTCAAGTAAATGCATAAAATATAAACAATTAAGTAATGAATATGTATGTACATAATAAATATAGAAATGCCACATGATGAAGAAAACATTAATCTGTATTGGAAAAATGCAGTGCAAAACCATTAGTTGCCTTTTTTTTCTTATTCCATTAAATGAAAAAGAAATGTTGCATTTTTATCTCACAAGAGGCACACCCTGTCATGACCTGACTCATTTTGGTAGTGCAGGAGCTATGGAAGCAGAAAGAACCCTCTGTTTTTCCCCTGCACTTTGTTTTCAAATGAAAATGCAACAATTTGTTTGTTTTGTTTGTTTTTGTTGTTTTTTGTTTATTTTTATTGAGTTTTTTTCTTTGTTTTGTGTCTGCAGCTTCAGGGGACCACAAATTTATTGGGGGAATGCATGCAGACTGTGTACACAGACTGTGTACTTCATATTGCTAGCATGTATTTTGTTATCATTTCAGCACCAGGGTAAGAATTTAAAAAAAAAAGTTTCCCAGGCCTTCCACACATATTTTTATTCCTTTTGATTATTTTTAACTTTTGAGACCTTGGTACATTTGTGTCTTTATATTTTTAACATTGTAAAGGTGCATATTAATTTCTGTTTTTATATTCTTATATAAACTGAGCGATGATTTTTAAATTTAATTCCTTTGAACAAATATTATTTCCAAGACTTGGAGGTAAGTTTCTTTTCAAGTTCTTGTTTAAGAATATGACAAAGCTTAAGAATGAGGAAAATGTGGAGAGGGGGAGTCATTCTTATCCCCACTCTATTTGCAAATGACAAAATATGGCTATCCAGGTGGTTGCCTTTATTCATTCTGTATGTTGCTCTTCAATCAAATTGCCTGTTGATTAAAGTTTGGTGCACTTGGATATTGATTTCTTAGGGATCATCAATGACTTATTTTGGTTTATTCCTCATTGCTCAGCAGGGTCGCTCGGTAGGAAGGCTTAAAAGAGAACGTTCCATGAGTGAAAATGCATCACGTCAAAATGGTCAATTGATCAGAAATGATTCAATGTGAGTATAGATGTTATTGACAGATGACAGTTTTAGGGAAATGTTTGTCCATATGCCCTTCCCAGCTTATTTTTGGAAAGCACCTTTCAAATGTTAATCCTACTGAAAAACTGATGTAATTGAAAACTTCAATATAGGTTTCTTCCTATTTTTAATTCCTTTTTTTTATTTTTTTGTTTCTTTGGAATAATTTTCAAGGAGGTACCATGCTAGTCTGCATCAGTATAAAAAGAAATAGGAGTTTTGTGGCACCTTAAAAACAAACTGTGAGCTTCCATGGATCATAATCTACTTGCTCAGATGAATGATAGAGTAAAATGCACAAGCCTCTGGTTACATGGTTATATACTTACAGTCTTAGACTCAGAGAGAAACAGAATTTGGCAGTTGTAATGACAGAGATATAGAAAATGACAATTATATTAAATGACAATTTGCATTGATCATAAACCATCAAAGGCTTCACATAAATGTCCTGGAATATTACAGAATCCAAAAATATTTACTAGGCCAGCCAAAAAATGCCTCAAAATCTTGATGCGAGCTTTTGAAATCCAAGTTCCTTCAATAGGGAAAACCTGCCTTAAAAATTATGCAGGGGAAGTCAGACAGTGAAAGTGTTGGAGTCATATGTATCACATCTTTTCTTCAGATGGTAGGAGAGGAAAGATACGTGGGTTGTCAAATTAGGCTCCAGGCTTATATAAACTGCTACATAAATGTGCTAAGCCATTAATTGTCTCAGAAGCGTTAAACCAGTTCTGCTTTCAAGAAAGTTTGTTTTTTCGAAGGCAGAAAAGAAGAAATAATAATCATGGAAAAAGAAAAAATATTTTTGTCTAAACTCAGAACTGTTGAAATAATAACTAATTAATTGTAAAGCAAAGAAATTGATTTCTTTGCCCTCAAGTAGTAGTTCCAGAGAACAGTAGTGGGCAGTTGCTAAAAATGTTCATATAGAATGTTTATTTTCTATAAAATATGGCTGTATTGCTGAATTATTGTTTTTTGCTGCCATCCAGGACAAATTATCAATCAGCTCTATGTTATGTTTTTAACATAAACACACACATTAGCTCTTGATTATCAAGGGGGTTGGACTGGATGGCCGCTGTAGTCTCTTCCAACTCTATTCTCTGATTTTCAGAATGCCACATGTCAGCAGTCTTTCAGATAATGTCAGCAAAGAATTTTAAAAATGTGACTCAAATCTGGGAAACCTGTACATCAGTATATGCTGAGCTATATATGAGATTGTATCGTGTTTCCTCATAGGAAATACATTTGTTTTGGGAGTGTTAGTACTTTATTGTGTGTTTACTTGGGGCTCATCATTGTTGTGTAATGTGTGTGCTATGATTTTTAATAGTTCCTCTTGTTTTTCTGCGTTTATTTGAACAATATTTGTAAAATACGTTTAGTATACTTGTTAATCTGAATGGAAATATTAAAATTTATTCCATCTCATGGGTACCTCTCCATATAAGTTTATAATATATGATAGAGTTCTAATGATACAAATGATGGTTACAGTTTGGAACTTTACCTATGAGACACTTTTAAATGCTCATTCAAGAAAACTGTTAGGTGATAAGTCTCTTTCATTTAGGTTTTCTGTTAGTAAGGTAAACAATTTACGCAGCTTCCATTTGTTAGACTGAAGAAATAATTTTCCAGTCCTATTTTCTATGTTGTTTCTTCTTGTCTACAATTAGGAGGATGGGACAGCAGAGTGAAGAAAAACAGCTAAAACAACAATTCTTTGTCTAGAAAAATCTACATCAAAAGGAAAGACTCACAGAAAGGGGTGTAACTGCTTGAAGGAGTGGGTGGAACTAGTAATTACTTCTAGTGTTGTAAGGCCACTTTACAGCTGGTCATACGTAAATCCCAATTTTCCTGTTCCAGTTCCTTTATAAGGATAAAAAGGGAGAATGAGAAAATTGAAGAAAATAATTAACATTTAGTTCTTGAGCAGCAAAATGAACAGGCACACAGTTACAGTCTTTCCTCACTGCCGCATTATATTTCTATTTAAATTGTGAGTATTTCAAAATGTGGCCTAATATATTAGCATATGCCAATTTAATACAAATTTGCCCTCTTTCATCCTGTTCTTGCTGATGTGTCTTTTGCTGATATCTTTGTGGCCATCTTAGTTGAGTATCCTTTTTCCTAAAGCTTACCTGTGGCCACCAAAGGTACTTTTGTCAATCTCACATTTGAGAGAATCAGCATAACATTCAAGCCCTTTAGTACCAAGTTCCACATCAGTTATATCAACAGGGATGATAGCCTTGATAGCCTTTTCTTTTCAGACCATAAGTCCCCAGTTTGCAGCTCCCTGTTTTATATTTACTTTTAATTTGTATTATGCTCTTCATTCTCACTATACTAAAAGTTGGTTATTCTTTCCATTGCTGTTTATTATGCAGCATTTTGACCATACTCATACTTTCTCCCTTTTTAATGACAGGTACACATGCTTGCAGAGTCATCCAGCAGGACATTTTCTGCATTCTAGTGTATGAACTGTGACATGACATTCTAGTATGTTAGCTGTAACAATGAAAAAATTCCATCCCTAAACATTACTGGGACTGGAAGAAGAATTTGTTTGGTTCCTCCAGCTTTCTTTGGAGGACAGTATTGTTTTATGTATTGTCATCATTGCACTTGTCACACTGCTGTGTCTAGTGCTTTTCCTTAAACATTTTGAACATTCACAAATTTTGAAATGCTTTCCAGGACTAATGATGACTAGGCATTAGAAGAGCAAAAATGATACTGTTCTCAGTGACCTTCCATTTATTTATAAAACTGTCTTATTAAAAGAATCACAATTAATATTCATGGTGATACAGTCCTGAAACTGTCCTGAGAATTAAAATGCCACGGTACCAGTCACCCTTCACAGCTAAAGATGAAACGTAAGCTTGAACACTTATCTGTTCACCTTTTAAAAATCAACTGTGTGTCTATTGCGTTTCTGTCAAAAGGGCTTCGATATAGTTTGTGTTTTTACTGCACTTTATTATGTGCTCTATGTGTGATTCATACAAAAGCTTTACAAGATTTCAAAAATGTTATTTCTTCATTATTCAGTTCAGCATAATACATTGGCTAAAACGCATGCACGAGTTAGGCAAATTTATCCATAAACAGAAACTATGGCTGAGCAGAGGTAAAGGAGGATTGTATTTGAATGGTGTATACACAGGAAATCCCTGTTCCAATTTTTTGAGCCTGCCAGATGTGTCCTTACATGAGTGCAGTAGTCCTGTGTGTACAGTCCAATACATGCAGTGAATCACATGATTGGTTTCTGGATTATTTATGGGATATTTCTGCAACATTCATGTCGGTACACTCTGGATTTTATATATGAATGATTCTGTGCAAATGTTATCCCAGTTCAAGAACACTTCATTGTTTATGTCTGTTGAATCGGGATGTAAATATTTGTAAAAATACTAGGAAAATGTTTATTTTGTTCTTGCGTAAAACATTTTCTCCTCATTGAGTGAGATTATGAGAGTTGATGTTGATTTTTCAGTGTTTTCTTGCACTTGGGGACTTTTTCCAAAAAGAATTGCACAAAAAATGGGGTTTTGCACTGTGTTTTGCACAAAAATGTTGGTTTTACAACAAGGTTGTTGTGCAAGAACTGAAGATGTTTGCAACAAGTAAATTTTTTGAAAAGTCTGAAATTATGAAAAATCTTACAGCTGTTGTCCAGTTTCTTGACCAGGTGTCTTGATGTTTTGAGATATTGTTTCTCTGTGAGTGTTCTTTATGATCTTCCTAGTGTACAAATTTGTGAATATTCTTTACATCGTTCCTGGGGATAGAGGTGGGAAATCATAATCTTTCTTCCTCAGCATGCATAGCTTCTATAGTTCTGCTTAGAGATTAATTTTTCCCACATACAGCTGTCTCAGACAGGGTATGAGAAATGTTACTAGTTGTGTAACTGCTGCAGAGAGGCTGTCTGCTGAGTCCCTTTTCCTCTTTCTGCTTTTGTTGGTAGTTAGCTGTTTTGAAGGCTCACTTGACGCATTTCAAATGGAAGGGGTTGAAGGAAACATAGACTGGTTAAATCCCCTTTTTCTTTGTTTTTCACTTTACAGGCAGACAGACACTGAAGTTTAGAGATTATTTCTTGCTTTTTTCCCCAAAAGGACTTGACAACATATTACAAACTAATTAATACCTCCTCTCACATTTTAGATTGAAAATCTTTCTGTAGGTGCTCTTGAATTTACTTTCCACATTTTGTGGGTTTTGTATTATTTATATCAGGATAAATGTTTTCATTGTTGCCTTTCTGTAGATGTCCGTCTGTAATACTGTACATTAATTGTGGTTCTTAATATGCTATTATTCCACAATCTGGGAAAGGCTCACTGACAAACTTAATGCTTTAAGAATATAAAAGGAGCCCTGCTGGATCTGATAAGTCTCAATCTAATCCAGCATTTTCTTCGTACAGTAGTCAGCCAGTTGCTTATGAGAAGCCTGCTAGCAGGACATGAATATAATTGTACCATCTCTTGCATATTCTCATTTTCCCCAGCAACAGGTACTCAGAGGCACTTTGCCTCTGATATGGGAGATGATTATTAGCCATCCTGATTAGTAATCATTGACAGCTTTTTGCCAAATAATCAAGGTTCTTTAGGAAGCTTGCAATTGAGAAAAAAGATAAAACACAATTACAGTAGGAAATATACTAAAAAGTAACCACCCCCTCGCAACAGTTCATTCAAAGCAGGGGACAAGGAGAAAAATATACAGTTCTAAGTAAGTTAGAACTTACACAGAGTAGAGGAGTAGAACTTACAGAGTAGAGGAGTAAAATCTATCAAACCCAAATAATTGCAACAAGTTAATTTAAGGCTGGAAGAAGGAATATATTGTTGGTACCAAAACAACATTAAGTCCACAATCCTAAACCTTCTTAATTAATGGCAAAGCTGACTGAACTCGGTGAACTTTTGAGCAGGCATGTGTACTATTTTGATGTGTGGTGGAAATATCAGACTGGTCTCTCTGCTAGAAGGCCCTTTTACTTACTGCCACCTGCAGTAGTCCATATGATAATAGCACTTGCTGTAGAAGATTTCATATGGTGATCTCATTGCAATTGTCTCAACAAAAAGGTCAAAAAGGGGCATTTTAAATTGGACCTAAGAACACACTTTTGAGCTTCTGGAGATGAGAAAATACTGGTTTAACATGTTTGTATCTGCAGCTATGCATAGTACTGTTATTTGCCAACTTAAGTTTCCAGATCATTTCTCAGGCCAGCCTCACATATGTTATGATTCAGTAGTCCACATAACTGATTATGAAGACATGAAACAACTTTTGTTGTAAATATAGAAGATGAATGGGAAGCAGATATACCCAAATTCACAGGTTCTTAGTATCAGTGAAAATGAACTAGTAAGTAGGCTTTAATTTCTTTATAGTGCTGAAAGTTAAACAAAAGAAGTCTGCTTGGTGTTAATGCAATAAAATATTCAATAGTTACAGGTGGAGTGTAGCAAAGATGAGAAAAACATGATTCCTATTTTGCATCCCCCTTTTTTGATGCCATGATCTCTCACTCATGCAGTTTCCCACCAAAAGTGAGTGGCAAACTACTGTCGGTTTGCTACCATAGTAGTGAAGTTATTGGTGTAAAAATAATGATCCCCCATCAAGTTTCTCCCTTGCAAACAAAACTCCTCATCCAACCCTATGAAAGCTTCACTCGACCGTGACAGAAGATAATCTTGCTGTACTGCCAAAAACTGGAGAGAGGTGGCAGCAAAGCAGGGAGTTGCAAGAGAATGATCAGCAGTGTTAAAATAGTTCCTGTTATTGATTTAAATTAAAGAGGAAGGAACAGTGAGTGGTAAATTGTAAGCAAGGTGGGGAGTGACAAATGGAAAACAATTAATTATTGGGGGGGATTCATTATGATTTAATTATTATGAATCTAATGTATAGAGTGAGGCTGTTCTGGCTATTTCTTTCTTAAATGCAGAAACAATTTTCCAAATGCCACAACACTTACTGGCTGGAGATCTCCAGCTGTCCATAATGTTTCAGAACTTTTAAATCAGCAGTTTGGAAAGTATAACATTTAATTTTAAATTAAATTCTAAAGCTAATTGCAATTAATCAAGGAATAGTTTTCTCTATTTGATTATTGTTTACTTAATTCAGAATGTACTTCCATTCAATTAATTTAATTCTCAGTTGGACATATAAGTATAATGAAACAAATAATTATCAATGTATGAAAATAAATAAAAATGGTTAAGCTCTCAGTCATAAAGTGGCCCTAGCTCTGCTAGAAGTTCCTGGAATGTTGAAGAGGATAAGGCATTGGACTAGGCTCTCTTTAATGCTATGCAGATTTTAGGTTATGTGTAAAGATTCTGGGACAAAGAAATATACAAAGGTGCATTTCCATTTTTGAAATTATAAAATCTACTGCTTGCCTAGGTCTCTCTCACCTTAAGCAAAACACAAAGATTATCTGATAGGAAGAAAACAGAAGTAAACAGAAAAATTGCAGCTTTTATATAACCAAAGGTAGAGGTTGGTTTTAGGCAGTGTGTGCCAGCAGTTGTTGCAAAATTTCGGCAAGAACAAAACCACCTCTTCGTATGGTAGAAAATCTTCTTTACCTACTTCAGGGATAGTTCTTGAATGCTTGAATTCAGTAAATTCCTAACAGGAAGAAGAGTATTTTCTATAAGCTGAAGTGGAACTGGATTCATTAATGATCTGTCTCCTCAAAACACAAATGGTGCTGAAGTGTAATTAAGAAGGATTTGTAGCTTTAATATTCTCTGAACCGTCAGTTGCTAATATCTTACTCCAGAACTTGATATTTGAAAATGTTGTCAGAAAATGTTATCTACTGTTGTCAGAGTCACTAAGAGCAGGTTGCAGTGTTAAGGAGAGTTCCTTTGAAGCAAAAGTGCCAACAATGAAATATCTTTTATGTAAAGTCGATGTAAATATATCTTAATTTTGATTAAATATGTTAGGGCTAGTTGGACTAGCCTCTCTGAGTTTTTAGTTCTATAAAACATGAGCTGCAGTGTCCATTTGAAACATGTTATACATACTCTCTTAATAGTGAGACTATAACTGCAATGTGCAACCAATATATAGCCTGCTTCCTAAAATGTTCTGTTTATTCATCACAGCTTGTTTGTGTAAAATATAATCATAGCATAAAGTGCACAGTTTTTGTGTAGTATCTCCAGTGGAAAAGTTCTTAATTGTCTACACAGCAGATAAGTTTGACAGAACATTACATTAGAATGTAAATTTTATCTGGTGACCCTATGTCTTCAGTTTTGCTAAATTTGTGTGGGCTTTCTAGGACATCAGTTTTGCTTCCCTGTTTCCCTGTTGTATCTTTCCACCTTTTTATGATTTTCCAAAAATTTTCTTTTAATGAAAATGTTATATAAAATAGAGTCTGTTCTTGAGCAAAGAATGGATCTTCACCTGCTTAACAGAACTAAAACAGTTCTTGTAAATTATAGGTGAGGAGCCTGTAGTCAGTCCTCCAGATATTATTGGATTAAACTTTTATCTGCGACTATTGCTCATAATAGCTGAGCTGATGGGAGTTGGTGTGCAACAAATTCTAGAGAACCATAGGTTCCACCATTGCTGTTTTAAATGTTCTTTGCAGTATTTTCGTTTTGATAAGACTTTGATAATCACAAATTGTCAGAGTAGCTTAGAATGTTAATACTTCTCTGACTGCCCTTACAGAAACACACTGTACAGATAATGAATAATAAGTAAATCTTGATTAATGTTGTTAATTTCAGAATCAAAGAACCATGATACAAAAAGGAAAACATCTTTAAAGCTTTAAGGCTAGCACAAGATTTTGCTTGGTGTTTTATTCTCATTTACGATCTCAGATGTGTTCTTTCATGAAATGTTGGGATCAATAGTTGTCTGACAATCAACCTTTGAAGATTAATCATCTAATCAGTATCCTATTGACATAAAATTCTTAGTTATATTGATTGTGCTGGACTAGACTATAATTTGTATTAGTGACAAGCAATGTGTCTAATGTTGTGTTGGTTAATCTTCATCATTTTGCTTTCACGAGAAGTATTTAAAAACATTTTGCTTGTCAAAATATCTGGGATATGTCTAAATGTTTTTACCAAAGCTATTGCTATTTTGTGTATTTCTTTTGTAGTCCTGTGTCACAGGGCTCCAGTTTGGGGGGAAAAAATTGTATATTAGTTTCCTTGTTGTTTTATCTATCTACTTGTTTTTCAGAATATTTACAACATATCCTATAATTCCTACTTAATGTCGATATTCCATGTTGCATGATTCTAGCACATTGTGGCTTGGATTCAGACCTTGTAAGGCTTAGAATAGACCCACTGAAATCCGTAGGGACCTAGATTAAACAAAATTATCATGGATTTCAGTGGATCTACTCTTCATCATGACTAAGGATCCAACCCAATGTGTCTGAAAATGTCTCCAGTATCTGCTAAAGAATCACTTTATGTCTTGTGTTTTAAAAGATCTTGTTTTATTGTGCGTCTGGATTGTTTTTAGTGTAAGAATCTCTTATGATAGTGGATCAAAACCATTTTCTTAAGTGATTTTTTTATTTTGCCTTATATAAAGATTTTCACAACAGAGTTCACAAGATAATATCTCTTCCTTGGTAGGATTTTACCAGTTGATGTGAAAGAGCAAAAATTTGGGCCAACTTAATTTTTCAAAAAGGGTTGGTTGATGGATGAATTTTTTCTATCTGAAACCTGACACTAGTGTTTCTCTCTTCATTTGCTACGCTTGCACAAACAGTGTGACACCATCACCTCAACAGGTTCGTGTCTGTCCTCCCCAAATGTTCTCTGAAGATGGATCTAATCTTTACTCTGCTCGGGGCATTTTGTCGCTTATCCAGTCTTCTACTCGTAGGGCTTACCAGCAAGTCTTGGATGTGCTGGATGAAAATCGCAGGTGACTGGCCATCGCTGATTCTGCCCAGTTTACTGATTATTTTTTTTTACTTCACTTTCATTTTTCTGTTAGTTGGTTTTGATTTGTTTAAATTACATGGGATAAAATTAACATGTTTTTGCTTTCTTTCGCTTTTGCTATTTGTAAATGACATTTCCAAAATTCACGTTTCATAGGACTTAGTTGACTAACTACTTTGGTCAGAGTGAACAAGTAATCAGTTAAAATTCCAAGTTTTTCAGTGGAAATCAAGAACAGAAGGAAAGCAAAGCACAGCTAGGAACAGGAACTGGGAGTATGAAAACATTCCATATTTTGGCACTGGAATATTTCAGTTCCAAAATAGTTCAGAATAACTAAATGTTGTGATCCATTAATATTGGAGGAGAACTAGCAAACTGGCAGTGGAGAAGAGATATACAATACTTTCATCACAAAGGGCAAGCTGTAAAGTAGCTAAACTGAAAGGAAAGCTAGAGGAGGATACCTGTGTATCTTGCACATAAGTCTTTTAGAGTTTTTTTGCCCCCTGCCCACTGTGTGCTTACCTCTTTTGTCAGAATATAGATTAGAAGTTTAGGCATGTGACTGATTTCTTTTAGAAGAGGATGTGTAAAATGGCTCTCAATAATCTTACCTACAGTTGAATAGTATATCCAAATAAAGATATTCTGCAGCCATACCCCTGTGTTTTCCCTTTCCATTGGGCTATTTAAGTAAAGGCAGATTTGCTGATGAAAGGTACTACTTGTAATCTGCAACTTTTTCTCTTAACACCAAAGTCCAAGGTTGGAGTTAAATGGTACAAAATTTTTAGTTTTTTTCAAGTTCAGTGGAAGAATCGTTGCAGTAGAGACAAGCAGCCTCAAATATGTTCAAGTCCTGTGTTCTAATCTTGCAACAACAACAAAATCACTGCGGAGGATCTAGCACAGGTTTCTGTCTTCTTTTTCCTTCCCCTCTGTATTTTTAAAGCTGCTGTGGACCAGGATGAAACTTTTTCATCTTGGCATTCCAAATATAGCATCCTATCTGGAAATGGCTATCATTGATTCTGTTACAATGTGCTATCATAACAATAATCCTCATGAAGAACACTGTAGGGTTTTATTGTATGCATGGAACACCATATGATCAGGAGCTGTGTACGTCTCACTCTCAGCTTTAATTTTGTTTGCTTGGTTGTTTTTTCTTAAAATATTTGTATCTTGTTTCCTGCCTTAAACCGTCAAAGTTTCTTGCAGACCAGATTGGCATGCACCCTGGGGATTTGCAGAAATAACTTGCCCAAACAGAAATGAACAAATTTAAGGTATTTTAATTGGAAAATTAGATACTTGCTCCCCTATCAATGAGTACTTAACATTCTGTAAATTAGTTCTACAAATTCCCCGCCACAGATCCCTTTGGTATATAAATAGTAAGACCTCTAAAGGTGATTTATCATTATTTCCAGAGATTCATTTTAAAAATCTATCTTGGATGAAGCCTTTCTAATCTGAATAGGAATGTGAAATTTGGAAAATGTACCACCTGCATGGCTATAGAGTGCTACTTATTTTCAAACTGCACTATTTTTATTGGCCTAGGGAGCATGTTCTCACTGTTTATAGGTGTCTTTTCTTTAAGTACAAGGCAGAATATTTCTCATAGTGACTGATTTTTGGCTTTGTTCTGCTCCTTAAAATGTCATTTTAGTTTTTTTCTTTTTTCAGAATATTTTCTTTTTCCAAGATTATTCAGTTATTTCATTTTTACTGTAATGAATTAAAAAATTGAGGATTTCTTTGCTTACACAGTAATTATGACAAACTAATTCTCCTCTGTTCTACTCTTTTACCTTTCCTGCTGGGAAAATCTAATGGAAATATCTAGATAAGATCTGATAGAGGGTCACATTGTTCCAAATGAACCAGATGTATCTGCTAGTCATAAAAGACAGCTATAACCCAAAAAGTTGAATTACTACATGACTATGTTCTGAGTGAAACTCTGGTAAACCTCCCTGTGCATGGGTGAGCAAACGTTCACTGGCCTACTTAATGGAACTAAATTATTCCTGTTCATATTGCTTGTCATTTCTTAATTTCATCTAGTTTATGCAATGAATGTGGGTCCATTTAATTTTTTAACAATCCTTTTGATTTGTCATAAGTAGAAAGTATTGTACTTCTAACAGTTTATAGGGGTATTTTACATTTTAAATGCATTTGATGTGCAGTATCTAGTGCTGAGTTTCTGCCAACAGAGAAACAGCTTTCAGCAGAATTCAGTGGGGACAGTTCTCTCCCACTGCAGTCTCTCATGAACCACTAAGGAAGACTGGGAAACCCTTCAGAGATTGATTGAGGGCAGCATAGAGAATATCAAGGGTGAGAGAAGACAAAAATGCTGAAACCACTAGTAGATTCTTAGATGTGGCTCAGTGTATATTTCATCACAATAAAAGGGAGATTTTAATATACCTTATGTTTTAAATATTGTGTCTTTCAAGAAATTAAATTCTGTTCTTCAAATTCCTACTATAAATATCTCAGGGATAATACTCCCAAGAAAACATACATTGCTGGCATGTGATACCAATAAAGTTAAATATTGTCAAAAAGATTGATTGTAATTGTTGTCAGGAGAAGAAGGCTACTGGTTCCAAACAGTTTATTTTTCTAATATCAGTCTTCAGGAGGGAGGGGGTTGGACCTAAAAGTCTGGGAAAGTCTGGCTTGGAAAATCACATCACATGGATCAATGAGCAGTCTCCCAGAAGAAAGATGGAGTGCTCCATTCTCTTTTCTGCCCCCTGCATAGAAACCAAACAGACAACAAGAGAAAGGAAGCTACCTTCCAGTGTAGAAATCTCTGCAGAGCAGATTCCAGGTTTGAGGATAACCTGGGCCCTTTGCATGTCAGTGGGAACTTGCACATTTATTTGGAAGCAGGGATAGGCATTAGCAGTTAGCAGCAACCCTGAGCAGCTGTCCAAAGATGCCAGGTGTGAATGACTTTTTATCACTTCTTCAGCTTCTCAGCAGAAAAGTAAAATCTTTTGTAAAGTAGCAATTATGGGCATATTTTCAAGACCAGTTAATAAGTTTGTTTTTATTTTGAATAAAATTCCATGCTGCGGAGGCCGAGGGCATCTGGATTCCTGCAAATATCAAAAAATAAGCTTCTTCTATGTTGTAAAAAGTTTGTACTACTTCACTTGTCTACAGTATACATTTATTTCTAATAGACATCTGTCCATGACTTCTAGAATGCCAGTTGAAAATGAGTTCAGTTTAGTTGTGAACAGGGTTTTTTTTGTAGTATTACTTGTCTGCCAAGCCAGATTCTGTAGTATACTATATACATCTTTTGCAGTTAAACACACATACTGTTAAAGAAAGGATGATTTGGTGTAAACACTAGCTATTTTTAAGTATTGTAGAGTATAGTAATATTTATTATCTTTTATTGGCAAAATCATCTGTGAGTACTCCTTACCTAAGAAGACACTATGAAATTCATGGGGTCACCATAAGTCAGCATGTGACTTGAAAACACATATACACACAGTGAGTTGTAAGACTTTCATGGTAGGTGACATCTACAGAATCTGTACTCAGTGATGCATGTTAAGGCATCTTATTAGCAGCATTATCTCTTAGTGGTTTACCTTTCCTCAGAAAAGCAGTGATGGCATTTCATAGCTAGTCATAAAGACTTATTTTTCAGGCATTTAAAATGAGCTTGGAAGTAGAAGTTCAAACATATTCCTAAACTATCACAAATTTGTATAAAAGCCTAAAGATTGTCATGAGCTTAAAGCACAAAACTCAGAAGAAACTTGAAAAGTATGTTTAATCTAAATTAAAAGAACAATAGCTGTGATTTTAGGAAAAATGTATCTCAGTTTTGCAAAGTTATGTGAGCAAAAATGTTGTAAGCACTCACACAGTGTTGAAATGTTCAACATTAAAAATATAAGAACAGCCATGCTTGCTTGATCAGACCAAAGTCCTATCTAGTCCACTGTTCACACCGTGACCAGTCAGAAGCCTAAGTGGAAATCTGTCATGAGGACATGAGTGAAACCATACTCTCTGCCTCATGTTCTCCAGCAACAGATATATAGTGGCGCTCTGCCTCTGATGCTGGAAGTAATACATACACATCCTGATGAGTCTCTTTTTAAAGCTATCCAAATTGGCAATGTATTTCTAGGAATAATGAGATACTGGAATGACAATAATGGAAATCATGTTAAAAATACTGTAACAAAATTTTATTTCACAAGAGTGGCAGTGTAACATTGTGAAAGGGCATCAGTTGCTAGAAAGGCAAAAATCAGAGTAATTTCTAGATTCAGTTTGTAGTAAAGGATTTGTCAAGTTATATGGTCATGATCGAGGCTAAGTATTGTGCTTGGCATCTAGTGTGTAGTTTAGCAGTGACAGCAGCAGTTTATTTATTTTCATTTTAGGGGTGTATTTTTCAACCCTCATGGTTCCAGAGAAAAAGGAGAGATAAGCCGTTTTGGTAGAGAAGTATTGGTCATAGTATATGGGTGCGGAGAAGTGTTAGTAGAGTTTTTATGGTCATTGGAGGAATCTCCAAGTGACAAAATCATGAGCTACAAAACACATAGTTGCTGTTTTTCACAGTTCCAGCCTTTTTCACTGTCTCTGACAAATAAAACAGAATTCCAAATCATAGGAATTTTACTTTCTGTAAGAACCCTAAGTATATGTGTGTGTGTGATATACAAGTAAATAAATTGTAGTAATCTCACAAGGGAATGTCATTTATTCATATTCTGAACATTTGGTGGCTTCAGGTGATAGATGTAAAATAAATTTACTTCAAAAGAAAGTAAACCTATCAACATCCTAGGAAGCCAGTATCAGGAGAACTGGAGGAAATTAACATACATTATAAAATTTTAGAATCTAGATGAACAGACTTCACTCCCACAATAGCAGGCCCTTTTTAAAGGATTTTATTTGGTCAGTTCTAGCTTCCCTGTTCAGGCCTGCAACTTTCAGTCAGCTAGAGAATAGTCTTTGTTTCTGGATGTCTATTACAGGTTTCAGAATAAGAATCTGACAGAAGGTTCTGATAGAGACCATCTAGCTTGATATGGGAATGTACTTTGTATCAGCTATTTGCATAGCTCTTTAAGCTTTGAAGGAACTGGACTGGACCATCTGTGTGGTAGACAGTGGAGCAATTTAATGAGATATAAGTTGTTCATTTGTTCACAGAATCACAGTTCCATTCAACAGATTGTATTTTTGTTTGGTGCTTTTATAAAATGAGCATTGTGAATGAGATCAAAACTAGTTTTATATCATTATTAATTATTTTGGTTCTGCTATAGTAGGTAATTCTCTTTCTGGCCCTTTTGTCTCCCATACCTACCTTGATAAGACACTGACCCTTATTGAGAAGTCTGTTGTAATTATGCATGCTGAATTATCTCATGATAAAACATGAGTTTAGCAGTAATGTAACTGTATCATAATACAGCAGCAAATGAGTGGAAATGGTGTGTATATCTCTAAAAGGAATGTTTGTGCAAACGTCAATTCCAACTTTTTTCTTTAAAAGTGGGGAGTGCTTCTAAATGTCATATTTAAAGCAGACCTATTGAAATAAATGGGAATCAGGCCTAATTTAAGTCCTGTTGATTTCAGTGAATCTCCTCTGTAACCAAAACTGGAAAATGAAACAAGCAAATTGTTAAGATATTTTATATATTAGCAATTGATATTTATAAAATGGAATACCTTAAAAACATAACTAGGATTCATATTGGTGATATTTCAGTATGATAAAATAGAAATATCTTAATAATCTGACTTTGGATTTTTGTTCTACTTCTCCCCCCCCCTCCCCATTTTCCTCGTGCATTATGTCTCCTTTGAAAAAACCTTGTCCTAGGCCAGTGTTACGTGGTGGGTCAGCAGCTGCCAGTTCCTCTAACCCTCATCATGATGCCAGGTAAATTTGAGTTTAGTGAGCTGTGATATCTTATGCTGAGTTTTCACAGAACTTGATCAGGCTGCTCCTGGTCTTGCTTATTCAATAAGAAGTCCCTCTGAGTTGAACAGAGTTTATTTTCTCTTAAGATATCATATATATTAGTTTTGTATGTTTTGATGTCAAACAGACTTTTTGTTTTACTCTCATGATAACTTTAACTCTTTCCTGGGCTGCATATAAATCTTGAAATCCTTCTATTGGCATTCCTTTTGTATTAAACTGTGCCTGCTAAATTTTAAGAGACAAATCCTATGCTACAAAAATAATTGATTTTTGCATTCAAGATAATGGCCAACGCAGGGTGAAAATTTCAAAATTTCAAATATGTTTCAAAATAATATATTCTGCATGGTGCTTTCCCCCGTTTGTTCCCCCCAGTGTTTAACTGGGTGTCAGTCTAACTTAGGGACTGGAAATTTGTAGCCTCCCAGGCTACATAGGCCACCCCACTGAGCTATTTCATAGGCCCCCACCCTTGCCCTCTTCACAAAAAGGCAAAGACAGACACACACACATACACGAATATATTTTTCCTAGGTATGTTTTACATCCACATGACCCAAAAAGATCAGCAGTTTCTCCTGGGGACTGCCAGGAGCAGCATTTTACCTTTAACTGTAAATGGAATTGGGAAAACCCAGAAGTGACTCCCAGTTGCGCTTATGGTACACTTTTCACGATCTGCAGCAGTGGAAGCTGGTCCTTGCATCCACCATACATGCCTGCCTCTGTTTTTATCATACAGAATTAAACTGATTTCTCTCTTCAAACACTTTGAAGTTTTCTTTTCTCCCTCTTTAATCTCCAGTGTAGACACAGAAGTGGTTTGCTATTAGTTTCTGACGTAGAGAATTAATCCTTTTCTTGTTCCACTGAAGAAAAAGAATTATGACTATGAAAACTTATGTTAGGCATTTTTTGTTCAGTTTTTGAAATATACTTGCTATGTCTTATAAAAGGAGAACAGCTGAAACATTTTCATTGTGCTTGCCCTGTAAATTGTCCCAATACAGCGTTCCCTGACCTTTTCATAGACTTCACATCCACAGATTCTACTGGTCATCTCCATCCTATCAGGTCTTCATTATGCTAGCTGTATCTATATTAGAAAAAACTCCCAAATCCCTCAGTTTGGTTTGAAGGCTACTTAGCATTACAACAGAAAAACCTGGAAGGGGCGTGTGAAGTTAAGATACTGGACAGATTTGGCTGAGGGCAGACAATTGTAGCTCAAGGAGTGCTGTGAAGTGGGGCTGTAGATGGAAAGCATGCCACAAAAACAACAAAAATGCTGTCTCTGAGAGGAGATGGAGTAGACAGAGACAGGGTATGGATTTCAGAGAGACAGGGCAGTTAGGAAGGAGAACTGACTCTGGTATAGAGGGAGCTGTGTAAGAATAAAATATTCAAAAGTATGCATTCTATTACTGAGTTTTAATAAATCTACAGTTATTATTTTTTAAAAACTGTGTCTGGCTATCTGTATCAAGTCTGATAAGGAGTCAGGCCACGTCGACTAAAGCACCCACACAACAATGCAGCCACAGGTCCACACTTAAAGGAATCACCATGAGACCCAGGAACCCAATCAAGAAAGGGATTCCGTGGGGAAACAAGAGCAGGATAAATAGCAGGATAGCAAAGGTTGGAACTTCTGGGCCAGCCTGCTAAAAGGCATCTGTCACAAGGGTGTCCCTATATCTGTGACATCTGTGTTTTCGCCATTGACTTTGATTGGGTGTCACATTCTCCTATATACTTGTGATCTGTTTCTACACCATTTCCATTTGAATGATCTAGACAGTTTTCATTTTCATACTGTTAGGATGAATCGCACCAAAGCAGAAGCTCCCAGTCCCTGTCAGATTCTCCAGAGTTGTTTCAAAACCTGTTCCACCATATTTTGATGCTAACTGCAAGCATTTTTGTTGCTTTGTGGTTCAAACAGAACTATCCATGTTATACAGGTCTGGTTTGCCCCAAAAATGTTCTACAGCTTGTGCAAATATAAATAACAACTCTGTATGGCACCTTATCCATTTATTGAGACCCCCTCAACTTCACCTCTGTTGCTGGTCTTATACATGAAGCTGCCTTAGAGCTCTTCACTTTCAGCTCCAATAGCCTAAATTTGGCCTGCAAGATCTCACAACAATATCCCCCCCCCAATTGGTGCTGATGTGCACCATGACTATTCATTTCACCTCAGTTCCATATACCAGGCTATTAAAAGGATGTATGATATCCACAGTCTCCATTCCAGAGAAGCAAGTTACTGTGTAGACTCTGTGGTCTACACATTGATAACAAATGCAACTATTTGTGGCTGAAATCCTGTTGGTGTGCTATGCTAGCATTCACACTTTTTCAAGAGTTGCACAACAATGAAGAGAGAAGGCAAACAGCATCTCCCAGCTTAGAGCAACCTGTTCCCCAGTGCTTTGTTTCTTTCATAGCTACAGCACTGACAACCTTTTTCCTTCTACACCAGCAAAGTGTACAACAGGATTCCAGCTCTTGTGTCTAATGGTTGAATCACTCACTAATGTAAGCTGCTCATTCCCTGGAAGCATATCTTCACCTCAGAAGGCTATCTGTTCATCCGCTGAAAAATTAATACCTTCCATGAGTCCATTCCCCTCTTTATTTAGTGAGCCTTTCATTCTTGATGACAGAAGAAGAGCTTTCACATTTTGGGTTGGATGTTGGTATTGTAGCTGTAGCAGTCTTGTCTCTACCTTTCTCAGCTTCTCTAGCTCAGCTGTCCTGGTCTCAAGAGAATAAATGTGTCCCCTGAGATTCCAATTCTGATTGCATGTAACTCCACAATGTCAGGCAGCTATATGTGTGACACTCTGAAACACTCCAGAGGCCTGTGGGCTTTCTATCTTCATAGTTATTTTTATTTGTGGGGTTTGTTTACCTGGAAAGCTATGCTATTTATAGAGTGAAGGGGAACCTTGCCTAGCAACCTTGTCCTGTTGCCAAACTGGTACAGGTGCTTAACTTAACTGTCTTCCTATCTTTATTACTTTGAAGCTTCATCAGAAGCTTCATCTCTATTTTAATAAGTAAATCCATGCATAAATCAGTGTTGGTAAGTAGGAACATCTTCACACTACATAAAAAAAAAAGCAGTTTCCAAAAATGAGTTACTCAGAATAACTCATTTTTCCCC
This sequence comes from Ctenosaura bakeri, assembly GCA_948474755.1. Lineage (NCBI taxonomy): Eukaryota > Metazoa > Chordata > Lepidosauria > Squamata > Iguanidae > Ctenosaura > Ctenosaura bakeri. The sequence continues at coordinate 141,664 of CAOLHI010002000.1, read as the reverse complement.
TGGGATTCAACAAGGGCTTTGTTTGTATTTAAGTATTCATGTGAGCACACAACTTACTAGTTTTGGTTTTTCAGTTGTAGTTCTTCAAAAGGAATTTAGTATCACTGTGGCTGTTCTGGTGACATCCAGGAGTTGCTTTTTAGAGGTTACAGGAAGGGGAAAGAAATAACTCCATTGTGTGCACAGAACAGCCTCCTCTAATAACCTCTAATTTTCCCTGTACATCCAGTTCATTGAGGCATTTTTGTCTTTTTTCATTTCATAGATATGCTCTATCAAATATGGATACATCATTTGAAGGAACGCCAGAAGATATGACAGTTGTGGATGCTGCTTCTTTAAGACGACAGGTATCTAAACTGTTCCTTCTATTGTAGTGATTGACACACTTCCTTCAAGGAGTATAATGAATGCTGTATTTCCTAAGATAACAAATGTGAGATGCAAGAGAGACCATTTGCACTACTATTTGGAAATGAAAATGAAACTGTTGTCTGTCTGTCTCTCTCTCTCTTTTTCTTTCTTTCTCTCTGCATTGGCATTCTCAGTTCTTGAGGCATATTTGTAAAATATATGGACTGCAGCATGCATGTAATAAATGGGGAAGGTACTGAGAAATGATGCTCAGATGGAAGGAACATTGCCATGGTTGAAAGGTAGCTGCAGATGGATGATCAAAATGAGAGAGTGTAGTGAGCAGCAAGCATTCAACAGTCAGTTTATAAACTTGTGAATAGCTATATTTAATAGTGGTATGAAGGATGAGGAATAAACAAGCAGGATTCAAAAATCTAGGAGTGTGAGACCATGATAGTTGTCTATTAAAGATAATTCCTTTATTAGAAGTGTAATAGGCTTTCCTTGCTAGAGTCCTACAGTAAACTTTCTTGTGATCACACAAACCTAGAATGAGTTAAACTGAAGACTTGAAATAATTACTAAACTTGTACTAAGCATTAAAGATTAAAAATATTTTTCTGTTTTAGATAATCAAACTTAACCGTCGCCTACAGCTTCTGGAAGAAGAAAACAAAGAGCGTGCTAAGAGAGAAATGATAATGTACTCAATTACTGTAGCTTTCTGGCTGCTAAATAGCTGGCTTTGGTTTCGGCGCTAGAAATAGCCACAAGTCCACAAAAGATTTGAGGGTGGGGAAATACAGAGAAGTTACAAAGTCTTTTGTTTCTGTCTCAGAATTGTATGGTGATTTATGATCCATGCATTGGAAGTATCTACTGCAGTAAACAGCTGTAAAATGTTACAGTGTTAAAAGGATGTCTGGATGGTTGTATTTATTTTTGAGATTTGTTGTAACATCCATTATCTTCCTTTTGCATGACTCGATAAAAATTTGGATGGAATTATTTTACAAAGGGAATTGTCTCCCCTTAGGAAGGTATCCAATAGACAATTCTCTTGTTTAGAAAGGCAAACAGGGATTTTTCAAATTATCTGCACACTTGGAAATATAGGGTTTTTCATTGTTATTCCATTATTAAATGCAGCACCTTTATAGTTAAACCTATTTCACTTGTTTTGTTTTAGCCAAATTTGATGCACTAGTGCGCCAAATTAAAAGCCATCCTAACTCATGAGTATCTCTCATTTAAGCACATGTACATATTGACTGAAATACATTCTTTGCTAACCTAAGTCAATGGATTATTCAGAGGTGTGTGTGTAACATGTATTTTAGCTTTAATTTGCAAGTGTTTTGCAATTTTTTTTCTAAGAAATGACATTTTTAAGCAAGTCTGTTCATGAGTGATCTGAAGATTATGGAACAAAGTACCAATGGTAGTGTATTTAATAAATGTCAGACCAAAGCAGTGTTTAATTTCTTATTTTTTCAATGAACTATATGTACCTTATGATCACTGTACTTTGGAAACAACCCTTTTATTTGAAAATATAAGGAAGACCTTAGATTCTGTGTAAAAATAGGTCCCCCATATCCATTGGGGATATGTTCCCAGACTTACCGTGGATAACAAAAAAACATGAATAATGAAACACTAATTTTTTTCAATGAGATAAATGAGATAGGTATCAAGATTAATATGTAACTTGGAGAGGACGCCCTGAAATTTGACAGAACCTTATAATCTAAGAGAAAGAAGCCTTTGCAGCCATTATTTACAGTCCAAAGCCAGTGCACAACTGATAAAAACATAAAAATTAACAACAACATGTGGCCCAAAAAAGAAATGGGAACAATCTGTTTTCAGACTGCATTTCAGCGTGGACAACCCACTCATAAAATCCACTTTGGGGGAGGGGATTTGGAGGCACTCTCTAGCCCAGTGTTTGATAGTGTCTTCCACTTTGCGTTGATCATCAGAGCTCCATCCCCAAAGTCTTTCCTTCATCTGACTGCACAAGTGAAAGTCTGAAGATGCCAGATTAAGGCTGTAAGGTGGATGTGGTGCCATTTTTGCAAGAACCTGTGATGTCACCAAAGAAGTGTGGGGTCAAGTATTATTGTGGTGTAACTAGATTGCAGACAGTTGTTTCTGTAGTCTTTCTTACGGATGGCTTTTCGAATTTTTTGGAGTAATGCAATGTAGCAGTTGCTGTTCCTTGTTGTCCTATGCTTCAGGAAATCAAGCAAAATCACCCCCTTGTCATCCCAAAAGACGTTCACCATAATCTTCTGTGCTGAGCACTGTCTTTTGAATTTCTTTGATCTAGGGGAGGTGGAGTGCCACCATTCTATGTACTGATTCTTGGGTCTCTGGGTCATACCCGTATGTCTAGTGCAAACATTCCCAAAACAGATGTTTTCAAATGCTGCCAACAGTTTTGAGCACATGTGCAATTTGTTCTTTCACATCAGCTGTTAATTAATGAGCAACTGGCTTGGCACATACTTTCCTGTACCCAAGGTTGTGGATAATCTGCTTGACAGCACTGTGACCACAACAAGGTCCCTTTAACAATTTCTTGGACAGTCATACACCAGTCTGCGAATCATGTTGTCCACCTCATTTTGGTTTTCATCCGTGACTGCTGTAAATAGACTTCCACTACATGGGTTGCCTTCAGCATTGGCTTTGACTTCTTTAAACTTTTTCATCCATCTTTGTGCATTACTCTCATCAATTGTTACCTCCCCATACACATTTCTGAGCTTTCTGTGGATTGTCAGCAGCAGCACCTCCTGCTTTGGTCAAGAACTTGATGATTGCTCTTTGTTTCTGCTTCATATCCATGGTTATACAACACCCAGAAATACTGAAGTTATGTCAGTCATGCACTGAGAATTACTCTCTTTGGTGGTGTAATAGCATCACATTTGGATAAAATGTTTCAGAGTAAATGGCACACAGGAATTACTTTTCATGACAACCCTGATAGCTTAGTTAGAGGATGGAACCAAGGAACAATTCCAGGAAGTAGTCCTGGATGAAATAGCTTACTAAGGGAGGGAACCAAGATTGTATGACCAAAACCTGGTTAGGTGAAAATGGGACCATTGTCTGACCAAAGCACATCCAGCAGGTTTTGCAGACAAGCTCTGAGGATTAGAAAGAAAGAGTTACAGTAATCTGTTGTGAATTCATCTAACATTAATGTACTCTGGCTGGCTGTCTCAAGATCTGAATGTACACATCTGTTCATGGGAAAGGGAAACAGGATTCATATTCTGTTGGTGTACTGTCCCAAATACCTCAGAACCTGAGTGGGCAAAGCTAGTCTTTGAGGTAGTGATATCTCCCAAACTGACTGTGTTGTACGATTCTGACAAAATAAGTCAATACATATCACCTTGGATCAAGAGCAGTTCAAGATACTATGGCTTCATGGACATGACTCCATATTTAGCCACATGGACCTACACATGAGGCACAATGATTTCATGCTCTGGTTCTTGGCCAGGATAAAAATGATCCATCATTTGATCTTGTACAGCTTTAGGGTTTCTTCAATGAAACATTATTTGGATACTTTCCAGTCTAGGTTCACTTGGGCACATAAACTGCCTTATTCAGATTGATTGATGATCTATCCTAAGAACTTAACTGGATCCCTCTTGCTTCTGTTGGATCCTTCAGCTCCAATTGATATAATAGACCAAGGTACCTTTTGGCCAAGAAAGGGTTAGCAGCAGTTGAGGTGGGGGTCTACTGCTGAACTAGCTGGACTCCTTGGAGCTCTATCTCATTCATTTTAATATCTACATAAACTGATGGATGAGATCAAGTTTCTGTCTGTCTGTCTTAACTAGTGTTAGAGAGGCTGTGGAAGTCCTAGTCCATTATCTGAATGCTGTAGTAGCCTTGGTGGTGCATCAGAATCCAGTCTGCTGTGGTTGGTGTATCAACAGCATCTTTTCCTAGGGACTGGAGATCTCAGCACAGTTATCCATGCCTTAAACATTTACTGCAGTATGCTTTGTAGACCTCTCTCTCTCTCTCTCTCTCTCTCTCTCTCTCTCTGTGCATGTGCTTTCAAGTTGCCAAAGGTGTTCCCAGTCACTTCCTCTGAAATATAGCCTACAGCACCTGGTATTCTTTGGCAGTCTGCCATCCAAGTACTAACAAGGGCTCGCTCTCCTTAGCTTCCAAGATCATATGTTATTGTTGCCTTTAGAGTATTTAACTGTACTGGTTTTCAATTTCTTTCTAAGCCCAGTGTTTATGGTATACTATAAACAAATTGATTTTTAAAAAGAAACTTCAGTGTATTAGTCGGAAACGCTTTGCTAAATAAAGATGACTTAATTGTAGGGATTATTAACCAAAGGTAACCATATTATGGTGCCACAAACAATAAACACATTCTGGGTTTTATCTATAAAGGACATCAAGGACTAGTCAAATACAGCGAAGCTGCCAAGCAAATACTCTGATGGCCTGGTACTGAGAATGACATAATGGAAAATGATCCTGTGATTACTGCAGAAGAAACAGGTCAACAGGGCCTTTAATACACTGTTCCATTGAATAAGGAGTAAGTGAGGGGGAGAAAAATAAGCAATGTGGCAGCACCTTTAAGAGTACTGGTTTTCATTTCAGTATGAGTTTTTGTGGAGATAGACCTATTATATTCTATCACACTCCCACAACTATATAAATATGATTTATACCTGAGGCTTTAACATCATTACTGCACCTGAAGAAGTGAATTTATATCAACGAAAGCTCATGCTAATATAAAAATCAGTCAAAGGTGTTGCCACTTTCCTTTTTTTCTCCCTTTCCTTTTTACACTAACATAGAACGGGCTAACATAAGTTGCTATTGTTGTGTGCCTTCAAATCATTTCTGATTTATGGCAATCCTAAGGCAAATTTATCATGTGGTTTTCTTGGCAACATTTGTTCAGAGGGGGTTTGCCTTTGCCTTCCTCTGAGGTTGAGAGAGGGTGACCTGCCCAAGATCAGCCAGTGGGTTTCCATGGCTGAGCCAGGATTCGATCCTTGGTTTCCCGATGGTGGCTGGCTCTCTCTAACACAGCTGCTTCTTTGAAAACTGTTCCATTGACTGTTGCGTTTTTGGAAAAGAGTAGCAAAAAACTATGTGAAGTCAGGAGCTGATCCTGTAAGTCGTTAAGGACTGTTGAGATGCACCCTTTGCTTGATATTAATTATCATAGTGTGGTTTTGCTTAACTCTTATTTACTGTAAGCTAAAATGAGGACTTACTGGGTGCCCTTGGGTGCTTCACACATTTTCAGGCCCAAGAAAACCCTATGATAGGTTCCCCTGAAGTTCACCATAAGTCGGAAACAACTTGGAGGCACAAAACAACAACAGCAAAAGGTGATGTGTGGAATATATCATTGTATGGTTTAGTTAATAGTTAGAACTTTGATTAGCTGTATTTCAGAAGGGAAAGGAATTCTCTTTCCTTAGAATAGGAAGGGCATGGGGTGAAGGGAGGAGCCCTCAGCAGAAGGGTTTAGCATCTCCTCAAAAGGCTGAACAGACTATGGGTACCTGTTGCCTGGTGGCAGCCTAAGGTAAGGGGCGGAATAGCTTTTAAAGTAGGAGTTCCACTTAGAAAGTCCCCACCGTATCCAGAAACGTGTACAGTATATTTTATCCTGCATGGAACACAACTGGTTCAAAGTAGATCGCTATGAGGGGGAAAGCAGGCTGTAATTTCTACCTGAAATAAATCTCCTTCAAAGATCTAATTGTTCCAGAACTCTTGCTAGTCTGTATTAACACCATCAGCATAACCGACAACGATTTGTTATATCACAATATTTGTTATATTCCTTTTCTTCTCCTTTGAGCTCAGGGACGCCTATATGGCTCTCCCTTTAATGCTCGGAAGAACTTTGTAAGTGTAACTGGCCTGAGCAATTAATTGCTGGCCTTATTTATTCATCTAGGAGACATAACACTGCGGCACAGTTTTCAGGCCCTCTTCGAGGACAAGAACATTTTCCTGCTATCGCTGCCTCCGCGTTGCTGAGAGAAGTTCCGTCAGCGGGGAACCTTATCACCCGGAACAGAAAAGAGGCAGCGCTCGTTTCCGAACGGTGGTGGTTTGCGGACGGCCTCCGTTCCTCGGCTCATTTCAGCACAATGGCGGCCGCGCTGCTCCGGCCTCTGCTTTCCGAGGCTTCTCGGCGCCTCGTAGCTGCCAGCGTTGGGCGCACCCCGCTTCTTTCTCAGCCGCGCCGGGATAACCAGCGCTGGGTCCGCGCTTATCTTGAGCAGCAGAGGCTCCTGGAGCCCCCGCGGCGTCGGTGAGCCGGGTCGGGTCGGGTCGGGTGGGCAGGGGAGAACGGGGGCTTTCGGTTAGAAAGAGCGGGGAGAACCCTGCCCAGGCTACACCGCTCCTCCTCTCTTCGCTCTCCGCGGAGCTCGTTAAGGGCTTCTTGAAGTGACCGGGCCTGGAAATCGCCTCGGTGCCGGCCAGCGGGAGTTCGGTTCGAAACGGCTTGACCCGGCTGCTGTCGTTGCTTAGGCTATTTCCACACCGGACTGTTAACCACTTTCGACATCCTGTGGAATCCTTGGAATCCTCAAAGGCCGCTCCCTAAATTGCAAATCTCAGACCATTTCCGCACTAGGCTCTTATAGCGCGATTATTCCACTTTCAACATCCCATGGAATCCCGGGGTTTGCAGTTTCGGGAGGGGCGCGCTATAAGAGCCTAGTGCGGAAATGGCCTCAGAATTCCATAGGACGTTGAAAGTGGAATAATAGCATTATAACAGTCTAGTGCGGAAATGGCCTTAGTTGCGCTATCAGGGGAGCGAGGAGGGCTTTGGAAGTGTGTATTAGCTCCGAAGGAGAGAGAAGGAGGAAGCTGAAAAGTTAGGACTCCATCGCTTAGCTCCCTTCATGTCTCGGGAGGTGGGTTGTGGGGAGGAGTGGCTGGTGTAGTTTGTCCCAATGCGCTTAGGGGGTTCGACTCGATGGCCCTTGTGGTCTCTTCCAGCTCTGTGATTCTAAGTTTTTTTTAGCCTCAGTGAAGCAAGAGTGTCTCCTCTGATTTATTTGCTACTACTGTCACTATTAGTATTAATTTGCATGTCCATTTTGACATCCGCGAAGGTATTAAAGCCCTAAAGGCTGTACTCCTATTTAAAAGGAACAAAAAACAAAACACCCCAAGCATGCTCTTGAATAAGCAAGTGTGTGTCATACATGGGGGTCGTTGGATGAAAGAGTTGGGGAGAAAAGTGTCACCTCATTATTTCCCCAATGAAGGCATTAGATGATTCTGAATTTCTGGCTTTCACGTATTACAATATTATTTTACTGTAAGAGTTGTCAACAGTGGAATAGACTGCTGTAGGGAATGGTGGACTCTCTATCTTTTGGGGGAGACTAGATGGACATCTTTCAGGAGTGCTTCAGCTGTGTACTCCTGCATAGCAGAGAGCTGAACTAGATGGCCCTTATGGTCCCTTCCAACTCCTGAAATCACATAAAAACAACTAGCAAGTTACAAAACAGTTTTAGCAAGTACAATATGCAAATGAGAAATATGTTGCTATTTTTAACACTTCATGTTTGCTATTAGTTATATTATTATTATTATTATTATTATTATTATTATTATTATTATTATTATTTTGCTAATAGTTATTACCATGTTTAAAGACACAGTAAATATTTCCTTTTGTGCATCCTGTACTGGGGACAGGCAGATTGTGTATTAGGAAGATCTTTGGGGTTTTTTAGTGGAATCCTGAGATCCACTTGGGGCAACAGATGTATATTTAGAATTAAAAGGAGCCCAGAAGTGTCTAGAGTTCCAGAACTGAATTGAGCTCCCAGTCTTTGCCCACAAATATCTATCCCAGGCCTTTTTATTGCAGATTTTGTTAAACTAATTGAGAATCATAAATCTGTAATGATTTAATTATCTATGACTTAATGATTATGATTTAATGTAATCATAACAAGATTTGCCAGTAGATCTACATCTTCCTTCTCTTAGCCCACACTGTGTTGCAGCTGTGCTTATTTCTAACTTATCGTGACCCTAAAGCAAAACTATCATGAGATTTTCTTGGCGAAATTTGTTCAGAGAGGATTTGCCTTTTGTTCCCTCTGAGGCTGAGACAGTGTGACTTGACTGAGGTCACCCAGTGAGCTTCCATGACCAAACAAGGATTCAAAACCAGATCTCCAGAATTGTAGTCCAACGCTCCAGCCACACTGCCACACTGGCTCAAATCACATCCATGTTGTGATTTTTTTTTATTAACACAGTATAAGCCGAAAACATCCTATTCAGAAGCATCACTGAAATCAGGATAATAGGGATAGAAGAATTAAAAACATTTCTGCAGCCATGTGTACAGTGGATACATGCATATAATCACATGTGTTGGGTGTTACATAGCAAAAGCAATGGATTCCTCTGCTTGAATTTCAAAGCTGCCACAACTCCCTGCTTCCTGTCAGCTTATTAAACATTACGTAGTTTCTTCATGCAGAAATCTTGAGGGAAAAAAAGATTTCTTGGGACATTATGTGACTTGAAGTAATTCAATGGTATTTATACAATTCTGTTCTCAAAAAATGTTTACTAATAGCAGGGAACTCTTAGATTACTGGAATACTATCTTACTGTGCATAATACATTATTTTTTTGCTTGCTCAGATTCTCTCAGAAGTGGCATATGAACAATCACAAATATAGTACTTGCTTTGTAAGATCAAGTTTAGAATAATAGGCTAGAGAGATCCCTGGTTTCACTCAAGAGTCTGTCCTGATGGTTTTCTCTCCCTGTTCTCCCCCCACCCTTTCATAATATAGGTCTGAGAAGCCTAACTGGGATTATCATGCAGAAATACAGGCTTTTAGTCACCGGATACATGAGAAGTTTTCATTGGACCTTCTTAAAACTGCTTTTTTTAATCATTGTTATATTAAACATGAAGAGTCTAGACGGCAAGCACTGGGGCTAGAGAAAGAAGCAGTTGCTCTTAATCTCAAGGACAACCATGAACTTTTTCTGCAAGGGAGCTCTTTTTCACGCCTGTACCTCACGCAGTGTTTTGAAGAGGCTTATCCAAAACTGCCGCCTGCTGGCATTGAGGCTCTTGTTAACTTTCTCACCAGTGAAGAATTAGTGTCTTACTTGGCCCAAAACTTGTCACTACAAGACTTGACACTCTGTGCAGAATTTCCCGTGCCAACTAATGTGCTTCAGCGGACTTTCTTTGCTGTAATAGGAGCATTGCTGCAGAGCAGTGGCTCTCAGAGAACAGAGCTCTTTGTCAGGGTAAGTTCTTGTATAACATAAGATAGTTATGTATTGAAAAATGAGCACACATCTAGGGCTATAACACTAACTGTCATAACACACAAGATGTAATAAATTGTTCTATTGCTCATTGTTCAGTATACTTTCACTATAGCTTTCCTATCATCTCTTACTCCATGCATGTAACTGAAAAAGTAGTGAGAATTGAAGTAGCCTATAGGCAGGATGGTTTTTAAACTATGCCAAAAGAAATCATTGTTGCTTTAAGGAAAATTAACATTTCATATATTACTAGAGTACCTTATTCTGAACATTTTTCTCTGTCAGCATTTGACTTCTTCCAGAAGAGTGCTTATGTAGTTATATATTACTCTTTCTACATTAACGTTTAATTGTATTTTTAAAGTATGATTACAGAGAAAGGAAACAGGAAAAAAAATGACAAAGAGAAAGAGAAAACAAAATGGGGGAAGGGGAAGAATAATAAGATATGAACAAGGACTGATAAAACTGTCATTTTCTTGAAATTGACATGTACAAAATATGCATTTATGTGTAAAGAAGAAGGATCTTTTGATCATAGAACAATTGGAGGTGAATATTTATCTTTCCAGTCTTGGAATAAAAGGGTCTTTTTGGGGTAGGGTTTGAGCAGTAAAAGCATGCAGGATCTGGTAACATTGACCCTCAATTAAATTCCATGTCACAGAAGCATAATTTAAAAGAACATGTACATCTACAAATGCCAAAGATATTTCTAATGCAAAATTAATAGTTTATGACAATCCAACAAAAGAGCAACCATTGAACACACCGCATCATATGCCACAAGGAGCATTTTCTGCAATACGTGACCAGTGTTTTCTTTCCTTCTTTTTTTCCCTAAAGTCATGATATCCAGTACACCCAAACTATTGATTTTCCCTGAACCAAATGTGATTTTAAGTCTAAAGCAGTAAGATGTGATATCAGTCTAACACATTATCCAGAATATTAAGAGAATTTAAAAATATTGCCTTTCCTTATACAAAATTAAGCTCTCAAAGTTAGAAGATACAAATACCTGTGCATATATGTTTGATATAGGCATCTGAAAATTAGAGGACACCTACTGCAAAATTGCAGTGTTTCTATATCCAGTTATGTTGCTAGAACTTTGTTTTGCGTTATGGTTCAGTCTTTTTCTTACCGGTTCTTCAGTCATTTCATTTGGACTGCCAGATGCCCCTGGCTGCAGCTCCAAATGAGACCATCTGGTTTAAATGAATAACAAGGCTGCTAACACATATATGAAATTATTGCATTCCTTTCTAAGATGAGAACTGTAGCCAGTTTAACTCTTCCATAACATCCATATGTGCTGTAGACTCTCTTATGCTTAATGTAAAGGTCTGTTGCTAGAAACTGGTTCAGACCATGTTAACATGGCTTTCCCTGCCTCAAAACAGAGAGATACAGTGTGCTCACCTCACTTTTATCTGTCTAGAAGGGAACCTTGACTGATATACAAGGTGCTTGAAAAGTCTTGGCCAATGACCAGGGCTTCTGGGAGCTGAAGTCCAAAACACCTGGAAGACCAGAGTTTGGGAAACACGAGTTAGCCTCTCAAAGAAACATACTCAGGAGAGCCTTAACTCCTTAACTAAGAAATTGTGGGTTCTCTGTCAGTCCCAATCTGCTGTCTAGCTTTATGGAATTAGTACAGAAGTGTGAAACTTAGAATATGATTGATCAAATGAACTATTAAATGTCAGCTTATTTTAATGAATGAAAAAAGAAGAAGCATTTATAATCATGGCAGTAACGATGATGATCAGTTGGAAATAGCTAATATATAATTTTGATTTTACATGCCAGACATCAAAACATATTTTGAAAATTTCTCCTTTTTATATACAGGACTTCTTCATTCCTCAGCTAATAGGAAAAGATCTCTTCGAAGTGTGGAATGTTGTAAACCCCATGGGTCTGCTGATGGAGGAATTGACTAAGAGGAATATATCTGCTCCAGAACCAAGACTAACTAGACAATCAGGAGCTACTACTGCACTGCCTGTATACTTTGTTGGCTTGTATTGGTTAGTAAGTTTTCCAGCTAGTTGAGATGTCTTTCCTGGCTCTTTATGGTCAACTATGCATGGTGCAATTACCTTTCATGATTCTAGGTCCTCCAATTGTTGACATCTGAAAATTGTGTCATGTTTGTATACATAGACATCATGTCTCAATGGAATCTACATGGAGAAACTGACATATAGAGACCCATTCAACACTGTCTATATCTTCTGTGAATTTATATTATGCATGTTAGCATGGAGAGCCAGCATGGTGTAGTGGTATGAGTGCTGTACTATGACTCTGGAGAGCGGGGTTCAAATTCTCACTTAGCTATAGAAACCTACTGGGTGAACTTGGGCAAGTCACATTCTCTCAGCCTCAGAGGAAGACAAAGGCAAAAAACCCCTAAACAAATCTTGCCAAGAAAATCCCATAATGGGGTTGTTGTAAGTCTGAAACAACTTGAAATCACATAATAATATAATGTTAGTATGAGTTAAGTGTAATGATCTCATATAAATCTGGTAAACCTAGAGGCAGCATAGGTGCCCCTAGGGTGCAGAAAGGATCCACTGCATATAGCTAGCTAAAATCATCTGAGCTGGAATTCTTATCTTCTGCATTTTTTACTGTTTCAAGTATGAGATACATCTTTTTAGGGAGGAGTTACATGTTTATTCTTTGGAAAAGGAAGTACCAATAAATCTTCCCAGTAGGCAGCTCTACAACATATGGGTGTTGTACAACACTTGCCCTTGGCATTCTTTGGCCAGATTCAGCAGTACTTTAAAATGTGAATTCAGAAATTGCTAATGAAACCCTGCCCATTGCTAAGCTTACTATAAATGCCACTGAATTGTTTGGTGGATTTTGAAGTTCTGAGAGGAAGATGAGTGAGAACACTTAATTATAAAAATATTGCTTTATTTGCATTTTTCCTATTGCTTTACTTCTTCCTTTTACTACAGTTCATTAGTAGTCTGTAATCTTTTGCTTTTATTCTCTGTGTGTGTGTGTGTGTGTGTGTTTCTGGTTTTGTTTTGCTTTTGGTTTTTTGAAAGCTAGAAGTAACTGCAAATTCATTTCTGGTTTCTATAGTTATTGTTCATTATTTCTTTGCCAGGTACTTAGTTAGATTCCATTCTGAAATTATTAGATACTGATTAGCTTTAATTTTCTTAGTCTTGGATATTTGTGCACTGGGTAATGTCTGTTGAATATGATAATCTGATGCTTGGTTTCTTTTCTTCTTTTTTTTAAATGAAGTTGTTTTAACAGTGACAAAGACAATTCAAGGAAATTATTTCTCAAGGAATAGACATGTCATGTGTGAGGTGTATGTATACACACCCACATAAAATATGAGCATAACTTCTGCCTACTTTTTTTTCTACTTATTCTATTGAATCAAAAGAGTCATCAAATGAATTAAGGGAATAGATGGGGATCAAGCAATGTCCTGACAATAGTTTCTCTTCAGCAGAGTTTCACTGAGAATGTTGTTGCTGACAGAAAGTGGTAGAGGTGATTTTACTGATTCTCCCCCTGTAGTTCTCCACCACTGTCCCAAAGAGTCTTTCATCCCTCCAGAGCAGGATACAGTTGTAGACCTTAATAGATTATCTATAATCTGCACATTGAAACCTTTCACATATCAGGCCGTCTCCGTTTGGTTTTAGGGAAGAGTACCGCATAAAATATGTTCAGTAAAACACAATTATAAAGGCAAAAGATAGGATCTTCAAAAACAGAAATCCAGGAAAAAATCCAGAATAGTCCTCTGCAGAAAGGAGATTGTGAGTTAAAACTGTTTCTGTATTGTGCTATTTCAGGGAATTGCTACTCTAGGAAATTGGATAGCTGTCTAAAAATAAAATAAAATAAGTGTAGGGAGGTACTGTGTGATCTGGGGCAGGATGGTGGTGGGAGTCCATACCAGTTACTACAGGCAGTCTGCGGTAGTGCTGTAGACAAAAGTCTGAAAGAATTCAGGTTGTGAATAGCTTAGCTTGCATTTGCTGTACTTCTTTCTTTCATTTGACAGAGGGCTGAAGAAGCATGGTTCTCTGAGAAGTCAGAGTTTTAGAAGAACTCATATATAACCTTTCAGCCAGTTTGGACTGAGATCAATTCTTATGAGTCCCTGTAATTATTAGGCAACACAACTCACTTGTTTGAAGTCTACTGATCTGGTTGTCTATTCCATGAATATTTATTGTATAGCCTTTAGTTGCTTGACAAATGTAATGGTGTGTTGGTGTTGTGTTTTAGATATGAGGTAATACAATCCTCACAGGAACATTTCTTCTCTTTTCAGTGACAAGAAACTTCTAGCTGAAGGGACTGGTGAAACAATATTAGCTGCTGAAGAAGAGGCTGCCCGTGTGGCTCTACGGAAACTTTATGGATTCACTGAGAACAGACGACCCTGGGATTATTCTTCACCAAAATGGAAGCAGAGAGCAGAAAATGTTATTAGCAGCAATTAGGGAGAAAATGTCACTTCCCCCATGTGCAACAATGATACGTTGCAGAGAGCAGAATTAATTTGAATGTCTACTACCTACTATCACTTTGGAGAACATTTACTAAGTTGAAGAAGTGGGGCATTGAATAATAACTCTTAAGAGCTGTAAGACAAGACATGGTGGACCTTGTATGAGAAAAATCTTGCTTAAAATACTAAGATGAAAGTCTGTGATAAAAAACTTCAGTATTGGCCAATAAAATGCTTTATATCCCAAAGAGTAAAATTAATTGATGTGTTAATTTCAAATTTGAAATAATTTTAAATATTATACTCAAAATTGAGAGTGACAATAATTTGAAAAATGTTTTATTGAACTATTTTAATATGAAAACAAAGCATGCTGGGTTGCTTTATCTCCTAATTGTCCTCTGTATATGACAAGACATCATATAAATTAGGCCTGCACAATATTAGGTATGCTTGGTGGTTTCATAATAGCTGTTGTCTGTGGCTATTTCTGAGCTCTTGGACTAAAGTCTCCCAGACCCTTTAAAAGTAGAGATGGAAGAATGCATAATGCCCTGTCTCTGCATTGTTCCTCTGTTCCCTGCATTAAGAAGCATATGACTGAAATTGGACCAGTTTTTCCATATGGAGGATGGTAGCCAGGTAACCCATCTGCTGGGACAGTGAGGACTTTGTGTGATGTTCCCACCAGGTTCTGAGTGTGGAAGAGAAACTGCAGAAGGGAAGAAAAGAAACAGCTAAAAATAAGGTTGGGGACAGAAGTAGAAAGAAAGGTGGGCAAAGGTTTGAGATGGAGCAAGGAAAAAAAGGTGTAGAGGATGGTAGGATTACAGAAGGAGGTGAGAGGGGATACAGAGGGAGATGGGATAATGGAAGGAGAGGGACAAAGATGTTAAAGAGATCTTTGGGTGGGAAGACAAAAAGGACTGGCACAGAGAATGGAGAGAAAATCATACAGAATGAAAAATGTAACTAGGAGAGATTTGCAAAGAAGGCAGTGGAGTCACGGCAGAGATGGAAAATATGTATAGATGATGGATGGGTATATGCTTCTGTGTAGATGGGAGACACATATTTGGATGGATGGAAGATACAGTGATAGGTAGGTGTCAGAGTAGAGAATGATGGCGGTGGTCTTGAGAGGGTGTGTTTGTTTAGGTAATGATCCTGTGGGTGAGAGAAGGAGTTGGAGCAGTAAAATATGTTGGGCAAACCCTGCCTAGATTAGCTGGCATGTTAATAATTTCTCAGCCTCACATCTTTCCCTTCTGTGTGACGGGTCTTTTGTTGTGTTGGAGCAGATATGGTTTTGTTTGTTTGTTTGTTTTTTGGCTTTGGACGCTCAGCCATTTGCATTCTACTCCATTTCTTGGGCAAAACACTTATCCTCAGTTATTAGCTAGGCCTGCTGTGGTAGGCATTTTTTTTACAAGCCAGATCCCTGTGGCAGCTATTCTGTGATGTCTCAGGTATACAGTGTCTCAGATGTGCCTATAGACTTAAAAGGTTGGAGATACCTCTTCCTACTTCCATTAAAGTGATGTTTTGCTTTATACTTACAGCAGGATGGAAGCACCATATGCAAAATAGTCTCATATATTTATTGATTTATTTAATTTATATCCTGCCTTTCTCCCAGCATGGGACCTAACACAGTGTATAGCCTTTTAAAACACAGTACGCCTAAGAAGCTCTTTGTATAAAAGTTAAAAGAGACTGAAGCTAGAGTCCTCCACATTTGATTGGGTTATGGGCGCCAAACCCCACAAAAGTAGGAAAACTGCAAATATCAAAATATGTGTCTCTGGGAAGGGGATTGAGGCATGATGAGGGGAACAGGCACCAGTGAAAAGAGAGAGAAAATGGGCAGGTCAGCATGATGGTGCTCTATTTCCTCTTTCACCTATCTTCTTCCTTGGGTGTGTGTGTGGGGCATCAAAAGAGGATTTCTGTTGCTGAGAAACTGGGCTGTGAGCCATCCTTAGCTGGTCAGGTAGAGGAGGAGGACCAGAGGCAGGTTTTTTTTTTTTAATTAATTTTTATTAAATTTGTTAATGAAAAAACAATTAAAAAACCCCTCCCCGCTTCCAGACATCAATTTTCCCAGTTGAATCTGAGTTTAACATTCCATTCCATACATTATCTCCATTTTATAACAATCGTATACTATTACTCCCTATTTCATTCTTTTATCCAATTCAATATCTCTCGCCATTCTCTTTCAAAGCCCTGGATTGGCTTATTTTTAAGTGAAAAAGTTAGCTTTTCTGTTGCTACCATATCCAGGACTTTGAATTTCCATCCTCTTATATCAATATATTTTCCTTCTTTCCAATGTTGAGCATAAGTCAATCTTGCTGCAGTTATTATATATAACAATGTCTTTTGATGAGATCCTATTTCTCTTTCTTGCCCTAATATAGTCAACAAATAAAGTTCTGGCTTCATTTCAAAGTTAAAACCATACATTCTTTGAATTTCATCATGTATTTCTTTCCAAAACTTTTTTGCTATTTTACAGATCCACCACATATGAAAAAAAGATCCCTCTTTCTCATCACATTTCCAACATTTTCCAATCCCATTTCTTATTTTTTTCAGTTTTACAGGCATCATGTACCATCTATATAACATTTTATAAAAATTTTCTCTTAAATTCAAACTTGGTGTAAATTTTACATCTACCTTCCATGCCCTCACCCATGTATCCAACTCAATTGGATGTCCTATATTTTGAGCCCATCTAACCATGTTATTTTTAACAGTTTCTGGTTCCATCTCTCTTTGTAACAATATTTTGTAAAATCTGGAAATTCTCTTTTTCTGGTCCCCTTTCATCAATACATCCAGTTCATTTTCATTTCTTTCAAACTCACATAATTTTTGATCCATTTTAAATCTCTCTTTTATTTATTTATTTAACATGGGAGACATGGCCTTGCTCTTTTAATTCTTCTTCTGTACTCATTCTTAACTTTGTACCATCCTTTTTCAATAGCTCTTGATACATCAATAATTTTCCCTGCTTTGTTGGAGCAATATTAAATGCTTCTTGGGGTGAGGTCCACATCGGAAGTCCTCTATAAAATTTGTGTTTTATTTGTATCCATACTTTCAGTATAGACTTTCGGATAAAATGATTGTTAAAGTCTTTATTCACATTTACTTTATCATAGCATAAGTATCCGTGCCAACCAAATCTATTTTCTGTCCCTTCAACTTCTTTTATTGTTGTGTTCTCTACTTGAATCCAATCTTTAATTATTTCTAAGCAGCATGCTTGATAATATATTTTCAGCGATGGCACATCAAAACCTCCTCTCTCCTTTGCATCTTGTAATGTTTTAAATCTTATTCTTGGTTTCTTGCCTTGCCAGATAAACTTCCATAGCCTTTTTTCCCATTCTTTAAAATTTTTTTCTTCTCCTATTATTGGCAAATTTTGGAACAGGAACATTAGCTTAGGCAATAGGGACATTTTAAAAGCATTTATTATTCCTAATAGAGATAAATTCATATTTGTCCATTTTTCAATTTTGCTTTGAATCTCCTTCCATGTCTTCTTGTAATTGTCATCAAATATTTCTTGATTTTTATTTGTTATATTTATTCCTATATTTATTCTTTGCTATTTGATAGCCTGATCTCTTTTCCAAATTTTCTTGTTCTTTTTTTGATATATTTAATGTCATCATCTTTGTTTTTTCTTTATTTATTTTATATCCTGCTATTTGTCCATATTTTTGCAGGATTTCCTTCAACCTCTGTATTGAATCTTGTGGTTCCAGAGGCAGGTTTTTAAAGAGCTACACCACCTGATCAGAGCCAATGAGAATTGTTGTTCCCCTGTAAAAGAAGTGCTTGATATGGAGGTGCAGGAGTTGGAGAAACTCACAAATAATCAAGTCCGTGCAAGTGAAACCTGCAAATGTGGAGGGCTGACTACACTTCTATTTACAGAAAAGCAAGTTAAAAATGAAAGAAGCAGTTTTAAAAACATGCGGAAAATGTAATAGAAACACAACACACACACCATTAAAAGCTCCATCTGCTGCAACATATTAAAACCAAATGCTACCTTAAATAAAAAGCTCTTTACCTACTGGCAGAAGGACAACAAGGAGGGAGCTAACAGGACCTTCCAGTGAAGGTAGTTGCAGAACCTGGGAGCTGCTAATTATCGAGAGTAGCATTATGGCAGCTGTACCATACTCAGTGAATATGGATCAATGCTGCAAAGGTTTCTCCATACAAAGAGGAATCTGGTCAATCAGATTCTCCTTTGTGTGAAGGAACCTTATGAACAACTGTACTATGTACATAGAGACAATTCTTAGGGAGCCAAATGCACGCCCAGTGAGGAGCAAAACTTCTCTTCCTGTTTTGGCTAAATGTGTGAGAGTGTGCATAGTTTCTTCTGAGAGTCTATCCCCTTAAAAACCTGTAAAGTAATTTATATAGGCAGGTAGAAATGAGATTTACCTTATGGATATCTGCATAAGTTAGAAAAAACTAATTTATTCCCCTGCATATAATTTCTGAAACAGAAAGGAATTTGAAAAGCAAGAAAATCAGGTTTTAATATATGTATATATCCCAAACAATCAATGTAGTCCATTAGTGCAGTCTCTGGAGCTTCCATTCTTTCTAAAATCCATTATGGAAAATATCACAGTGTCTGCTAAATTCCTCTGGCATACTTAGCATTAATTCAACTGAGTAAAAGGCTACAACAGACAGAAATTAACCTTTGCATCATATATTCTCTTTGTGCCATTTAAAATTCCTTCCACTCAAACTTGTTTGAAGACAAGTGGGCAATATGTAGCCGTGATTCACAGGGAGCTACTCTCTACACAAACTTCAGTATTTTATTTGGGGGAGAAGTGCTGTTTTTCATTCCTATTTATTCTGTATTCTTGCATGTGGGAGAAATTATTGTTTTGTTTTTTTCTCACTGGGGAGTAACAATTGAGATTGTAGGCTCCTGATGAGCATGTGAGTTCAGAATCATGACTGATTGTTGTTCCCTGTCCAGATCTAAGTTCTGTACATTTGCACCTTGTTGGTCTTTAACACATTCTTACAAATGGTTTTGTTCAGTTTCCTCTTGATAGCTGCCAGCTGCCTTGTTACATGATTTTGCAAAAACAGCTAAGATGTACCAATCCACTCTTACATAAATAACAATAGAATGGATGGAGATTGTGTTAGACCATGCATTCAAAGCAGCGTGCAAAAGATTCACTTCCTCTCCCGCCACCCTAGAGATTTAGAAATGAAAATGAGAACTGATCATAGCTTTCAGAAACAATCATCCATATTTAAGCATGCTTTCAAATTGTTATTAAAATGGAATGCATTTGTAGCATTAAACCCTCTTGAATTAGCTTCTTGAAGTGAAAGTGATTGTTAGTATTAAAAGCTGTGATTAGCTACAGCTTTTACAGAGCTATCTCATATACCAGTTATGGGTTGGGGGAATAAGCTGTCATTCTTGTAGTCTTGCAAAGGACGTTTCAGCTGATAGGCTCCTGTCTGGCAAGCCACTAGCTTTACTATAATGGGCTGCCAATTGCACACATGTATAGGTCTTTCAGGAGCTCTTCTTCCTGAATGAATCAAAAAATGCTTGGGCACTGCAAATGTGCTGTATGTATCTCCAGGACATAATAGATACTAAATGAGTAGTGATAGATTTATTCCAGAGGTGTAAAGACCAGGCGTGGATAAAGTAAGAATGCTAATGTGTGGTATGTTTGGATTCCTCTGGAGCAAGATGAGCTTGGGAGCAGGGTCTTCTCTGTTCACTTGGTTCCTTTGTGAATGGGGAAGTCTGTCATGTTGCAAGATGGCAAAATTATTTCTGCCAAAATGTATGAGGTATACCACTGGGGGCGAGGGATGAGCAATGGAACATCCTGGGATGCTATTATTAGGCAAAACAGCAAGGGGAGAGTGCTGAGGGAAGAAAAAGGCTTGCTTAGCCTGCTGATCTGCCTGAGCATGGGCTTGTCCCTGGCATTTGAACCAGAGAATTCTATGCTGTAACAAATGAGCTGTTCTGCTAGCAGCCCTGTGTTTCTTGCTATGATTATATGGTGGGGAAAACAAGTGTTCCACCCCTCTGCTGCCACAGCCGAGTAGGGAGCTACTCTATAGGATCTGCTTCCCTTTATTTTGCACAGGATTTCTCCCCATCCTCTTCTGATAGGCATGTAAAAAGCAGGTGCAGACATGTAGACCCCTTCTTGTGGGTAGGTCTCAAATTTTCATTTAGTGCTTCCTTATCTCATACTCTATGCTGAGGGTGGGCAACTGTGCAAGACAAGGGGATTGTAACCCCCCCCACATCTTCCCCTGCAAAAAAAAGAAAAAGATTTTTTTTGGCCCCAAATGTCCTCTAGGGGACAGGGGGGTAAAGTTTTGGGGTCTTCCTAGGCCCCTAAAGAACTTTTTGAAGCAAAGTTATTTTCAAAATGTCATTTTGGTCCCTAGGAGGTTCAGGGGGGCATCAAATATGGAGAAAATGCCCTGACATCCACTAGAGATTATTTTTGCACACTTTGGATGAAAAAAAATTGACCCCTAGGGGTCACAAAAATGGTCCTGGAGGGAGGCTGCATGCATCCTATTACCTGAACTTTGCTCAGCCTTGCTCTATACACTGAGTCATTGAAGGCTACCAGGCTTGGTGTGTCTTTATATGTTTGTATTCCTTGGAACCTACTCATGGAGTCTTTAGTATGTTTAGTATGTTTCAGTGCATCAGCTTGCTTGCTTATTTGTTTATTTATTTTCTACCTGTCCTCCAGATGGGGTTCAAACTGGCTTACAGTATAAATTAAAACAGAATAGCTAAAATATTTAAAATATATGGGGGACAAAAGCTTGAAAAGCATTCAGCCATCCTATTAAAACACTACTTTTAGGACGTGATCTTAAAAATCCGAAACACAGGAAAAACATATTGCATGTCAAAAACAGAACATCTAATTTCATGTATCTCTACCTCGATAAGTTAAGATGTCTCTCTCTAACCTGATCAGTTAAGACTTGTTCAAACAGGAAGCGCTTTGCTTCCGATAGCAAGAGGACAGCAAAGGGGCAAATCAAGCCTCCCTCAGGAGAGAATTCCATAGCCTAAGAAGAGACACTAGGAAGGATCTCTCCCAGCTGAACCTGAGCAAGTGGCAGAATGGAGAGAAAGCCCTCCCCTAAAAATCATAAGACTCAGTCACGGAGGGGTGAGGAGATGGGGTTTCAGATAATCTGGGCCTAAGCTGTATCGTGCTTTATAGGTCAGAACCAGCAGTGAATTGTGCCTAGAAACGGACTGGCAGCCTGCAAAGCTGTTTCAGTATATACTCCCTTATACACTTATGCACTCCCTACAACCAACTCTGATCAGCCTTTTAACTGCAGCATTTTGGACCTGCTGAAGTTTCTGAACAGTTTCCAAAGGCACCTCCACATAAAGTTAATTTACAATAATCCAATCAGGATGTAATGAAGGCATGTATTACTGTGGCCAAATCTGGCTTCTCAAGAAATAGGCACAGCTGGTACACAAGTTTCAGCTCCAAACACACACCAGGTTCAGGAATAAGTACAAGAGTTTACCCAAACCACAAACCTGAGATGTCAAGGGAAGCATAACCTTGTTCAGGACAGGTTGAATTCCTGTTCCCTGATTTGCCCTCCCATTGACCCAGGAGCACTTCTGTCTTGTCCGGATTACGCTTCATTTTGTTTACTCTCATCCAGTCTGTTATTGACAATAGACACTGATTTAGTACTGACCCAACATCCTTGAAGTTATATAGAAATGAGAGAGTTGTGTGTCATCTGCACACTGGTGACACCAAACCTCAAATTTCTGAACAACTTCTCCCAGTAGTTTCATGTAGATGTGAAACAACATGAGGAAGACCACAGACCAACGGTCAGGGTGTCAAACAGGAGTACCTTAGCAGCACCTTCACTTCTCCAGGATGGAATGAAGTCCCTATAAAACAGTGCCTCCAAGTCCCATCCCAGCAAGGTGACCTAGAAGGGTACCATGATTGATAGTGTGCACTAATCACTAATAGCGGCTTCTAAAAGAGGTGGGTTTTTGTTGTTGTTAGAAAAACAACAGGTGGGTTTTTGTTGTTGTTAAAAAAAAATCTGGGGCTTCAAAAATAGCCTTAGGGCCCATATGGAGCCTCAGGGCTACACTTTGCCTGCCCTGGCCTATATTACTCTTTGTAAGGATTTTACCACTTGATTTCTAATATGTGTCATGTCTTCAGTATATGAGAAACCAGACACATGCTCTTAAGGGGCAGGGTTGTCCTCCTTTCAGAGCTTCCCTTAAACCTCTTACTAAAAGGCTAATGTGGACAGCCTGTGGGTAAAGCCACACTCAGGCTAGGCAAGTCAAATCAATTTTTTTCTAAGTGCATCTGTCTATTTAAGACTCAAGCCAAGAGAAGTTTACATACATTCACTTGTTTTTGGAATAAAATAACTATTAGCTACCTAAACTAATCAGGATCCTTGTAACAATTCACCAAAGCAGCTTTCAGGGGAAGGAAGTTCGGTCATCTTAATAGTTTTGGGCCATCTTGTCTCTCTGCTGTATAGATGAAGCCAAAGGAATTTCTTTTACAACCAAAGATATACAGCACTTGGTGGGATGGAGACTAGGCAGCTCCCAGAGAAGGAAATCCAAACTGAATAATAAATTGTCTTGTATGACCTGGTCATCTTTTTAAAGTGTACATAATGCAAATTTTATTTAATATTTGCAGTCTGCATTTACACAATTTTTTTAGGCATAAAAATAACTAAAATCAGAGCTATCACAAAGGTAAATATAAGAACATTAAGAGATTACCTCATCTGTCTGTACGATACTCCAGAAGCAAAGGAAACACTTATTTTCAAATGTGAGACAATGTCTAGATCTATAAATCCCAAACACTGTTGTCAGTGTTCCATGAGGTTTTGTTTTCTTACAAGGTTTCCTAACATCTGCCTTAGACAAATATGCAGGATGTCTGAAAGGCTAAATAGTTTAAGAAAATAAACAAGGAGTGTCCTTGAGTACTGTATTAAAGAGTTAAAAGGATGTGCTGACGCTATTTTTCCCTTGTTAGGCTGAGTCAATCTGGTATGCACATAAAAATGAAACTGACTGCCGGGTTGTTCAGATACATACGCAGAAAGGAGACCGCAGGGACGCTGGATTTGCCTCTCTTTAAAGCCCAGATCAGCAGAGACCTTATTATGGATGCCTTGGTTACTCTTAGACTATCACTTAGCCTGTACAATGAGAACTATGTATCACACAAAGCAGTTGCAAAGAATTAATTAATTTGTGAACCATTTCTCCTAATTCCAAATTCTAGTTTTAACTAGAAGAGACCCAGTGAACATACAGAACTTATCAAGTCCCCATTGTTTCAGTGAGTCTACTTTAACTGGAACTAGCAATTTTTTTTCCTTTACAAGTGAGTCAACCCTTTAATGCCTATCTAATAAGCCATTGCTTTCTCAGTGCAATAGAATGCATAAGGACATTACTACACTTGGATCTCATTGCAATGTAATGCACACGTAAAAACATCTAAAAACTGAGTTCTCTCAATCACAGTAGACAAATTTGATGCATATGTATTTAGGACTGCAGTCCAATGCTAAAACCATTAAATCCCATAGGAATGTGAAGAATGCATTTGGTGAGCATTATATATGTTATTGTCTAGAGAATGTATCACTACAGGAAAAACCATATTGATAACTACAGTACTTGGCATGCTGAGTGGATTGGCATAGCTGAGTAAGAAGCAACAGAAACAAAAACTGCTTAGCAGCATATGAGGAAGTACATTCCAGATTCCTCTGACTCCTGGCAAAATAATACCTGTGGATCATTGGGTATTTGATTGCACTGTGTGTAAATACCTTCCATTCTCATTGGTAATCCAATCCAGCACTTACAGAACTGGAATGTCCTAGAGCCTTATTGTAAAATAAAATAAGAACAAGTCATTTATTTAGACAGTGGTTGTGAAATGAATGGATAAGAAGGTGTTTTATATTTTAAAAATACTTATTGCTGCTGCTAACCATTTGTTCATTGTTTTGAAGGATTCAAAGCATTTAACACAGATGATTTCATAGACTTAAAAAAAAAGAAAGAAACAGATTCCAAAATAATGTCTGATATTACATGATGCAGATCTGCACTAAAGGTAAGAAAGTCTGGATTTGGTGAGGAGACTGGAGACAGTCTGGAAATATCATGAGCTCCAACCTTTCAGTTTTCAGAGAGATTGAACAAACACATAATGATCTGAATCCACCATTATATTAACACAGTGAATATCACTACTAGTGCATTTGTGTTGGATTATAATACTGCACACATGATGGTACACATGTTTGCATAAGAAAAGCCAAAATGCAATAGTCCCAACTAGAACTGAGTTATTGAATCAATAGAGTTCACAGGGATGTTGAATTATTGAATTCCCATTGATTCAGTGGGTCTGCTCTAACTGGGACTTACAATTGGTTTAAAATATTATTTTTACAGGATAACGCCTTTCTACTAACTCTGAAAACGTGCAACCACTAGTCTAAAGCACTCTGACCTAGCACAATGGCATCATTGGTTAAAGAGCAATCAGTAATGTTGACAGCTTTGTCATCTAGTCACTACATTAAAAAATACACAAAATGTTATAGTAAATATGCAGAGCGCAAGTTCACAAATGCTGAATCTTGGAACTTATTAAATAGAACAAAGGCATTTTTAAACGTGTGCAGAATGCTTTCCCCTCACTACTGTAGAATCACAGTTAAACTTTAAACCATATAGATCTGGGACTGAGATAATCTCTTAGTTATGCATTGCCTATGGCATCTCTCAGCTTGGAGGACTCACATCCAAACAAAAATACAGTTACTACAATTCCTCTCTATAACTCTCATTCTCTCCCTGTCTTCTCCCAGTGGAGATATAGGACAGAAATGCAGTTTGCCCTACAATCTGACAAGTCTCAACAACTCTGACTTGCCCATACTTTATAATAAAACTGAAATCACATAGCAGTTAAGAAAGGGTTTTGCAACAATAGGCATACATGTTCAGAGATGTAATTGTCAATTACGACAGACAAGAAATGACGAATAAACGTTTTCCTGGAAATTTTGCAACATGGGTGGTCTTTTGGTTTCTTAAGATATGTTTTTGACAAATGAAAATGTATATAAACTAGAGAAACACTGTTAACTCTGGCTTTACATGCAGAAACTGACAGGTTCACATTTTGGGCATCTCCAGTTAAGAAAACTTCAAGTAGCAAGTGATGGGAGAGATCTCTGCTGGAAACCCTTCAGAATTACGGCCAACGTATATTACTAGACTTATTACTGGGCTAGACTGCAGTGGAGAGCCTGTAGTCTCAAGATGTTGTTGGCTTCGAAGTCCCATCAGCCCCAACCAGCATGTCCAAGAGTGAAGCCTAACAAGAGCTGAACGTCCAATGACTTCTAGAGCTCTCATTGTGATGTCATGGTCTTTGGGTGTAAAATGTTTAATTTACTATGTATTTGTTTAGGGATGCACTGTGTATAAGTTAAGGAGATATCTGGAGGGGTGGAGAATGGAATTTTGAGTGTGAGTGGAGACTGGGGGAATGTCTGAGGGAATTTTAATAATGTTGGTGAATGACAGTTGATATTGTCAATTAAAGTCATTAGGTAGTTAGGGAGAGGATGGAGGAATGAGTGAATGAAGGATGAGTGTTAATAGACTAAGTCAGGTTTAGGAACTGACCAACAGTGTTTAAGAGTCTGAATCAGCTAGGAATAGACTGTGTGAGATGTGTTTTAAATGTGTTAATCTGTTTTGTTATGCTCAACTTCTGTTAATAAAGTATTGTTTTTGTATTTATATGTGTCTGTCCTCTAGGGATGCTATGTATTACAAAGCCTGGATTCAGGCATGTGGTGGGAGTAGTGAATAAAAAGGGAGGTGGCCTGTGGGACATAAGTTGCTTATCTCACACAGGTACCTTGAGGGCATTTAGGAGGTCTCCATGGCTGGTGGTCACAGCAGTTGGATAGGAGGAGGTCCTTAAATTGGTGGCAGCAGCAGGAACAAGGAAAAGCCTCCAGTTTTGGTGGAACGTTACAGTCTTCATATTTGGTGGCAGCAGCAGTTTAGGTAGAGCTTCACACCTAGTGGAAAAGCAGTGGGTTAAGTGATAAACTGTCCACAGCATTGTCCCTACCTGTGAACTCAATGAACCAGGACTACATTTATTCAGTAGAAAGGAGCATCATGCGTTTAAAGACCACAATAAAGTTAAGGGTAAAAATGAGTGTGCTTAAGCGTGTCTAACTGCAGACATTGTTTCTTAACATCAATCTCAGGTTATTAAATCTAGTGTTAATTTAAATAATATTAATTATAAAGCTAAAAGAGATGAAAATGTACCATCGATATGGGCTGGGGGATTCTTGGAGTTGTAATCCACAGAAGAAATGATCAACCTTGTTTTCATGTTCAATTTCAATATAAAAAGGGGGAGGAAATAAGAGTCCTTTGGCATCTTTAAGGGAAATCTTTAGCAGCATAAACTCCTATGGGCTATAATGCATTGATTCAGGTGCCACAAAAATTAGGGCTTTTCTACATTACGCTGTTATAGTGCTATTATTCCGCTTTCAACATCTTGTGGAATCCTGGGATTTGCAGTTTACTGAGGCCAAAGAGCTCTCTGGCTGAGAATTCTAAAGGCCCTTCCCTAAACTGCAAAGTCCGGGATTCCACAGGATGCTGAAAGTGGAATAGCAGCACTATGGCCATTTCCGCACTAGGCTGTTATAGCGCGATGATTCCACTTTCAACCTCCTCTGGAATCCTGGGGTTTGCAGTTTCGGGAGGGGCCGGCCGGCCCCTCCCGAAACTGCAAACCCCAGGATTCCAGAGGAGGTTGAAAGTGGAATCATCGCGCTTTAACAGGCTCGTGCGGACGCCCCTACTTATCTTTCTAGACTCTCTCTAAACTGCTGCGGGCGCCTCTCAATTGCTTCCAATCAGCCAATCAAACCGGCCAAAGGAGTGAGAGAAACAAGACTGCCGGGGGCGCCCTGACCCCTCCCTGCCCCTCCTTTCCCTTTTTAGCCCCCTCCCCTTCCCTCCCGCCGCGGATTCCGACCACCGCTTGCGCAACCGACCCGCTTTTCGCCCTTCTCTCCCACCTCGGCTCCTTCCGGCGCGGGTCACGCCAGGTAACCAGCATCCCCCTGAAGGGAGAGCGCCAGAAACTCGAGCCGGTCCTCCCGTCCGGCAGGGGGCGCTGCTCGACATCCCCGGCGCGCGAAAGGCGCCTGGCGGCCAACCCTGGGCGGCGTTCTTCCCGTCCCCTCGTCGATAGTAGGAAAAGGTGTCGCGCAGATTCCGCTTCGGCTCGGTCATTCAGCCGCCCCGGGCCCGGCTCCGTCGCGCGGCGCCTCCCTCGCCGCCCCCTTTC
Source organism: Ctenosaura bakeri (assembly GCA_948474755.1). Classification (NCBI taxonomy): domain Eukaryota; kingdom Metazoa; phylum Chordata; class Lepidosauria; order Squamata; family Iguanidae; genus Ctenosaura; species Ctenosaura bakeri. The sequence goes on along the minus strand of CAOLHI010002000.1, from coordinate 113,892 downwards.
ATTCGTCCTCCCTCCCTCCCTCCCTCCGGGCTCGTCGTTTGGGCCGCGTGCGCGCTGAGGGGGCCGCGGAGCGAGGCCTGGCCGCCTTCTCCTCCCTCCCCCCTCCCCTTCCCCCTCCGCCGCGCCTCGAGCGGGACAGTCCCAGCCTTCCCCGCGCCGCCGCCGCCGCCGTTTTCGTCTTCCTCCTCCTCCCCCCCTTTCTCTCTCTCTCTCGTCAGCTCGGCGTAACCGGGCCGCGGGGCCCCGACCCTCCCCCGCCGCCGCGCGCTCCCCACACGCCCCCCCGCCCCCCGAGCCCGGCCGAGGCCATGGCGGCGAGCGCCAAGCGGAAGCAGGAGGAGAAGCACCTGAAGCTGCTGCGGGAGATGAGCAGCCTCCCGCCCAACCGCAAGTGCTTCGACTGCGACCAGCGCGGCCCCACCTACACCGACATGACGGTGGGCAGCTTCGTGTGCACCTCCTGCTCCGGCATCCTGTGAGTGGGGGGGGGTTCTCTTTAAGGAGCGGTGGGGTCGCGGGGAGAGCGAGAGTCGGAATTAAAGGGAACGCTTTCGGTGGGGCGGGGGAGCCTGGAGATTAGGGGAGGGGGCTCTTGTGCAGGCCTCCCATCCTCCTCTGCCCCCCAGTCCAAACCTGGGAGTGTGTAGATGGTCTCGGTGGCTAGAGGTCCCCGGGGACGACGTGGAAGAAGACTGAGGGCATTTCCGCACTAGGCTGTTATAGCGCTATTATTCCACTTTCAACAACCGATGGGATCCTAGGATTTCCAGTCCAGGGAGAGGCCTTTGAAACCCTGCAGCAAAACTGATAATGTTGCCTTTGGGGCCCTTCCCTAAACGTCAGACCCTAAGATTCCATAGGATGTTGAAAGTGGTATAATAGCCCTGTAACAGTCTAGTGAGGAAGTGGCCTGAGAGGGGGAAATGGGGCTCGGAAAGTATTGGAGGGGCAGCACGTTCTTCTCCACCCCACATTTCCCCCATCACGCTCTGGGGCAAAGAGTGGAATGGAGTGAGACGCCGAAATGCTGGCCAGAGAGACTGTTTGGTACGGAAAGGAATGGGGTATCTTTAAGTTCCATAAGCAATATATAGCAATAGCATTTATTTCTATACCGCTTATCAACTGAGTGTTATCTAAGCGGTTTACAATGTATTTTAGCTAATTGCCCCCAGCAAGCTGGGTACTCATTTTACCGACCTGCGGAAGGATGGAAGGCTGAGTCAACCTTGGAGCCCGGAGTTGGTTTGACATGAGAGGGCAGAAGTAGGGAGAGTGAAAGCTGGGGGGGGGTAGTCTTGGCAGAAGAGGGAGCAGGAAATAGGGGGAAGCTTATGAGATTACAGGGAGAAGCGATTTTGATATCTGTGGAAGCGTTCTTCGTTTGTAATGTTCTGCCCGGACGTCCTGGTGGTGGGTATTTCCTGTAGTATGTGAAATATTTGTCACAAAAATTGCAATGTGTTTTCTAAAAGACAGTTATTGAACATGTCAGTTGAGCGGGCCATGCAAAACAGGGCTGGCCTTAGGAAAAAGCTTGCAGACTTGGTCAGCTACTTCTGTCATGGCATTTCAGGGTATGTGGAAGAGTAGAAGTAGACAAGTGCCATTTCTGACATTAGTCCTGAAAGTATGTAAAATGGGTGGGGAAAATCCTCTACCATTGTGGTTTTTGAGTGTTTTGGTGCAGTTACTCCTGCAATTATTTTCTTACGTTTTAGGTGTTCACTACTTCCTGAGACTGAATTAACCAAGCACATTGAATATTTGCCTTGAGGGTTAATAGCAGGAAACAGCTTAACAATTACTTGCTAGTACCTGTGTTCACCATACCAGTTATTCCTTTAGAACAGGGATGGGAGTTGTTTGACCGTCCCCCACCCCACCCCACCCCACCAGGATATTGTTGAAGTGCAGCTTCAAGCAACTGTAGCCAGCATGACTAATGATAAAGAATGCTCGAAGCTGCAGTTCAATAGCACCTGGAGCAGTACATTTTAAGTTATCTGATGTGGAGGACCAGCAGGCTTTTTTCCCTAGTGTGCTATGGACCAGTAGTGTATTTTTGCCTATTGCCTAAAAGTTTTTCTTTCCTGGAACCTCTCCAGGGGCTGACAGCAGATGGTTCTGGAACCAGCACAGGTCTGTGGAGTACCGCTTTGAGCGACACTGGTCTGAAGGATAACACAGTTGTCACACCTGAATTAGAATGATTCTGTATTCCTCTGTTGCTCTAGACTGGTTAATAACAAAACTACTATACAAATAGCTTTGACATTTGTAACTGTCCATTATTTGTGAAGAGACTGAACATCTTTGTAGATTGGACATCTGTGTAGATTGTACAGGAAACTTTTTCACCCCTTGAAAAATTCATCTTGTTCAAGAAAATCAGTGATGTAGAGAATAGTTTGAGCTCAGGCAACCTGAAACACACAATTTACAAAGGCCATTTCTGCCCTACACTGTTATAGCACTATTATTCGACTTTTAACATCCTGTGGAATCTTGGACTTTGCAGTTTAGAATTCTCAGCTAGGGAGCTCTTTGGCCTCAGTAAACTACAAGACCCAGAATTCTACAGGATGTTGAAAGTGGAATAATAGCACTTTAACAGTGTAGGGCAGAAATGGCCTAAAACTTCATGCAGAATTGTAATTGTATACATGAGAACAGCTGGGGTCTGCTGCCAAAGTTAAGTTCATTGGTAGAACATATACTTTGTTAAGAAGGATCCAGATTCAGCCTTGGACATCCCCATTTGGAAAGTATTGGATAGGAGGGCTGGAATTAACAATGTGGCTACTGGTCAGGAATTCTGGTGTAGCTGGAATAATGGTTTGACTTTCTAAGACAGATTGTCATATCCTGGGGAGAGATGGAATTTTTTGTGTAACTGAGCTTTGAATTCTTCAAAGCTCATGACCAAAATACTTGTATCTTATTTGCTAATGATATTGGAAAACTGAACAGTCTCATTACTTTGGTGTTACATATAATGGAAAAAGGGGAAAGCATTATCTATTAAATCAAGCTTTCTTTTTTGTTCGTTCTTGCTAAATTTTGTAAGAATTGGATTTGAGGTTTTTAAGGTGTTGATGCTTATTCAGCAGTAAATTCCATTATATGTCATAGGGTTGTAGTTTTAAGTTTTCTTTGCAGACTTGCTGTCCACACTAGATAAATGTTTTTAGAAAGTAGTTGTAAATAGGATATGTCATAAGCCATTGGTTCTTAACCTACGGTTCAGAGCCCCCTAGGGAACTGCAATGTCCTCACAGGGCTCCACAGAAGCTTGAAGAAATGCTATGAGTTTTTACAGTTAAAATAGAAAAAAATAATAAGGAAGGAAGGAAGACAGGCTATCATGCATTGCTCTCAAAGAGCAGGAGTCCTTTACCAGTGATAGATATCATTGGTACAGAGTTTCATTTCAATATCTCAAGCTGTTTAATAGTTTTTCAAAACAGTTGATGCACTTCAGGGTATTAAATCTTGAGTTAAGTCATGGTGGTCCACAGCAACAAAATATATTTGAAGGAAGTCCATGGTGAACAAAAGGTTAAGAATTGCTGTTATAACCCATTTGTTGCGTCTTAATCTCTTGACTTGTGTGAACTGTGCATTTTTGTTAGTACTTTGATTATCTGAGTTGTAAAAGGTTGTTGTTCAATGTATATTTATAATAATAAAAGCTACAGTGTTCCCTGTGTTTACTAAATGTAAGCCATCCATCTTGGCAACCCATAGCAATTTTTATGTGAAAAGATATAGTGCACGTAAACTTAAGGTGAAAAGTGTGCTGTCAGTGGTACCTCCTGATGCAATGAAACATTTTAATTCTTAACTGATTTTTATTGGTCTCTTTTGAAAACACAAATGGTCTAGTATCAGTCATACACTGTTTTCATTTAGTCACCAATCCATGCTGCATTAAACTATAATTTTTATATAGCGGTGTAATTATGGTATTTCAAAGCTTCATACCTGCAGGTATCATTACTTCTTACCCCTTGGCCTTCAAGTTCTATTTTGTACTTTACACTGTTGGTATGGTTGCTCTTGAATATCTGTAGGAGAAATAAACCTAGCTATCCAATTAAACACTGTTGCTCGTCCTAACTCTAATAGATCCATAGAATCAGTGGGATTTGCATTTGTGCTGATTTACCATTCTGCATGTGATTGAATAGGTCTACTGTGCTTGAGAGCAGCAATTAGATTTAAGCTGTGGAATCCTCAAGTAATTGAGGATTGAGGTGGGCAACTGCTGGTGGCTGGGGAGGCTGCAGTGACTTCCCACAGGACCCTATAGGGCTGCCCCCAGTTATTACCCCTTGCAACCTCTTCCCTCCAGACTGAGATGGGGAACAAAATTAAATGTTTTGCCCAAAAGCAGGCACTACAAATGAAGACACATGAAGTGATATTGGCCATTTTGCTTCATTTGGGGCTCCCTTGCTGTTTTTAGTCCTCTAGAATCCTTCTTTTGATCTGTATAAACTTAGTCTTTAAAGCATGAAGGGATAAGGGCAGAAATCCAATTGCTTTCTAAGATGAAGAAAGGCCTTGAGATTTTAAAAAGGAGATGGAAGTACCCATTAGCAATGCCCACTAAAGTTTGTAGATGGTAATGGCTACTTGGTGGCAAAAAATAGTTACACAATTTTAGTGAAGAATCCTTGGGAGCCATGCAGAAATGGCCTGGGGAGGTAGATATGGCCTATAGGCTGAACTTTGCCTGCCCCTGTTTTAAGTAAAGTATACTAATTCCTGTGAAATATTTCTCCTTCTTAGTAGAATGTATGTGGCGGATGTGGTCTGTATGTTGCAGGGTCTCATTTGTGTACTCGTATTTTGTGTGATGTATATACACAGATACCCAGTGTACAAAAACAAACCAAAAAGTTTTTTTGTTAATACAGGCTAGACATCCCACAGTGAAGTACAAGTGGCGTTTCTCCCACTTCCTTCTGTTAACACCCCTATGTGTCAGCCATTCACGTGTAAGAGAAAGTAAAAGCAAGGGGACTAAATATTCCCCCTGTTTCTAACAACCTGTTCTGGAATGTGAAAACTGGAATTTTGTCTTTCCTGAACTACCTAGATTGCAATAACTTTTCTTTTCCCTATAAAACTGAATTAAGTATTGTTGTACCATTATGACATTCTATTGTCATCAGTATTTTCTGAAATCAGAAAAGATTTATTAAAGGGAAAACTTGAATTGTAATAAGTCTAAGACACAATAGAATCTGGATGATGGGGCAAATCCATTTCTAAGACATGACATATAAAAGAAAGACCATCTTTTTCTGCTGAATTAAGAAAATTGCTAATCTAGGAGCACCACAATAACTCTAAAAAAACATACTTTGATGTAATAAAATCAAAAGAACCTTTCTTTTTTACACTTCTATTCATTGGGCAAATTTTAAGTAGGTGGGGGCTTTTGGTGGAAGTGAAATCTTTGTATTCTTGGAACGTTTTGATGAGGAATCAGTCTTACATTCTTTAAAAAATGGTCAGAACCTTATAAGAGATAGAACTTCTCAAAATATCAGTGTAGCTGTGCGTTGATACACTGATGATCTAAGTTAATACCTATGAAACAAGCTCCTTGAGAGTTAGGAAAATCATTTGACACCAAGGTTATGAAGCTTAACTTTTCAACAACCTTTGAATAAATAGCTCAAAACGGTAAGGAAGAAAATGGATTTCTTTATGCCAGTCATGGTTTCTGAAACCTATATATATTTTAGCCAGTGGTAACTTTAAAGATTAAGGTGTACTTAAAACTTCTGATGTCTTAGAAAACTCATATAATGAATCTCTTAAAATGTCTTGTTTTATAGGCGGGGTTTAAATCCACCTCACAGAGTGAAGTCCATTTCCATGACCACATTTACACAGCAAGAAATAGAATTTCTTCAGAAGCATGGAAATGAAGTAAGTATTTATAATTGAATGCTTAGTTGACTGAATTGATTTTTAAAGCAATAAATAATCCATCAATGAATGTGGCTTGCCATTATTTAGAAAGGTGGCAGCACTCAAATGTTCATTCTCAAAATAAGAACTTGATTCACTGTGCTACAAGAAATAAACAAAGTGCATGTAGATATTTGTGAATAGTATGAAGCTTTTCAGCCCTGTTGAGCTGTGATTTGCTTTTCCAGGAGGAATGATATCTCTCAGCCATATGCTGAAGTATTACTCATAACTCCCTCCCCCAAATTCTGCTACATTGCATTTTCCAGTGTAGGACTTCCTGCTCCAGATGGGTGGTGTTTCCTCAAACTACCTCCTGTTCATCTTGCATAATGGAATAGTATCACAAAGACTTAGTTTAAATGAAGTGAAAAAGAGAATTTGCTGAATATGAGATCTTTCAAATTGCAAGAAAGTGTAATGGTTTATTTAAAAAGGAGAGTGTACAATTCTGGTTATCAAAATGTGGTTCTGAGATTTATTTCTTCTAGAAATGATCTCTAACAGAATTATGATGATGAATGGATGAAAAAAGACCTGACCTGCAATGTCTTGAAATACTGTATTTCAAGGCACATGAGCTACTAGTTATGTATTCTGATGGGCACATAAATGCTATACAGCTAAGCCGCCAGGCAAAATTAAATTGAAGATCTTATTTAGTTAAGAGGCTTTTTATTTATGTATTTATTCTAATTCTTATCCCACCTTATACCATGGGATCTCAGGGGAGCGTATAATAAAATGAGCTTAAACAATATATACAGTATAAAGCAGCAAAAGCATTTAAATGAACTAATAGCGTATGAAAAATTGACAAGTTAAAATGACACAGTTCAAATTAATAATAGTTTGGAGTAGTTTAAAACCATAATATATGTGCACTTTGGGCAGAATCAGTTAGGTCCTAAAAGCTTTTCAAAAAGTCATATGTTTATTTGGTGCTAGTCAGACCTCTGGGGGGAGCATATTCCACAACCAAGGTGGGCCCTCTCCCATGTCCTGTCAGAGTGTGCTGCCTTTCTTGGTGGGACACAGAAGAGTATGGAATTTTAAACTCCAACTAATATTTGCATTTGGTCAAGTAATTTTGCTGTGGGATGTGATTCTTGAGTTTAAAATGAGTACAATGAAGTGATTTATAGTCTGATAGAATTCTAGTTGATTAGTATATAGAAAGGAATAGTTCTTCAGTTTTAAGCAACTATACTTGAGGACCACCTCATTGCTACTCAGTGCACTAGCAGAAACCTTTTTCATTTTAATTTTAGAAATATACTTTTCCATAGTTGTTGAATAACTGAATTTTTCATAGTACTGCTGGAAATAGAACTACAGAAAAACAGCTGGTATCCAGGGAATGCAGACAAATGGGCAACTAGTTTTCTAATTAACTAGATAAGTCTTCAAACAGTGATAACTGAGAATAAGGATATTTGTTTATATAATTTGTTTACTGGTTTTCAGCCAGAAAGCCTTCCAGACTGGTTTCCCTATGAGTGAAAACAGGAACGTCCTTGCAACAAAGCCTTAGAATTTATAAAGACACAACAAAAATGGGTGTTGGTAAAAGAAAGGCAAGAAAATTCAACCATCAGTTCTTAATGTTGTGCAGTTCTTGGAATAACCAAATATATTGCAGATATAATACTATAGTGCAGTCAGAAGTAGTTGATCTTATAGCCATATGGAATGACAACAGCTCAAAGGACACAGCCAAACATTCCTGGTCTCGTAATTCCTTCTGCAACAGGTTGACAGAATATCCAGTAAGTGCCTCCCCTCCCCCCAAAAAAAAGAAAGATGGTCACAAAGCCAAAGGGCTCTAGCCAGCAGTATCAGAGGAGAGTACTAGGTGAATGCATGATGAGCAAGATTAGACCTGAGATCTGTGATTACTGCATGCAACTGCTCAAAGTCTGCAAAGTCAGTGAAAGGGGTTGCAAGAGAATGAATGACACCTGTTTGTTGTAGCTTGTAATTTCTGATCATCTGTGATCTCTAGACACCTTGCAATGCATGTATGTTTACTGCTGCTGTTGGCTGCCTGAGGAACTCTGCATAAAGAGAGGAATTACATTTCCCTGTGGGGTTTCTGTTGATAGTGACTAGACTATGCCCCAGTAGAAGGCATTTAGATACCATGGCAGGCGAAATGGCTTTCCTGGTGATTCTGGTTTGATTCTTCTGTGCATGGCTCTCTTGGGGTTCTCTTTCATTATCTTAAAGCTGTGTGAGTAACTGGAGAGGGGACCACACACCCCTCTGTAGGTCAGAGGTGATACTCTGACATTTATAGTACTGGGAGCTGGCTGAAATGTAGTCAATTTTCAATGTTCGGGGGTGGGGGTAGTGGAAGGCGGGACTTCAGCTGCCATGTTTTTGTGGCACTTTGGGTGGTTCCCCCCACCCCAAGCTTTTGGTACCTTCAGAGAGGCCCTGGGGACTGTACTTTGCGTACTTCTTTGTTAAAACGGAGACTGCTATGCATAGTTTTAAGATAAGGCAGAGAAGTCTGCATTGTGCAAGAATTCATGTTTCTGACTACTAGTGGTAATCCAAGGAGCTGTTCAAACATAATACCAAACTGTATTTTTTCATTATAAGAATAAGCTTTGTGTTCATGATTTTGTCCTTGACTTCCACACAGTGATTTAATAACTTCTAGAACTGCTATTCACTGAGCCTTAGTTTGGTGCTTTGTCTGTTTGTGCTGGCTCACAGGATTTTTTTTTTTTAATATGAATGCCAGATAAAGAAGACACAAGCTCCTTGGTCTTTGTTCTTGTAATGCCCTCCTCCTTTTTTTTGCAGTCCCCAAGGGCGCCTCCCATCTCAATTTTTTAAGAAAAAACCTGATTCTAATTCAAATGTTCCTAACACCCTCTAGTGGGAGCCTTTTCTCAAAATGAGAAGTGACTTCTGGCTTACTTCTGGTTTTGGAAAAAGGCTTCTCTTGGCCTAAAACAGCCCAGAGAAGACTATGTGGCCTTCCCCATAGAAGATGTCCATAGAGATTCTCAGAATTCTAGTGGATCTCATCTCTGCTTATGAGTCTGGTATTTGAATATCCTGCCATTTCATCCCATGTGTGACTTGAGATGTTGTGTGTTGGACGTACTGCCAAGTGTTATGTGGTAAACTTAAAGTCTCAAGTAATATTTTTGCTCTGATTTCTCTTCTTGTTAATCTGTCTTGGACTTCTAACAAGTGTACCAAGAGATCACACCTAGGCCCAGCAACTGATGCAAAGCCCTCCCTATATCTCAGCTGCCACTGCTGGGCCTTGGAAAGAGAGAACAGCAGCTACCATCTGAAGCCTGAGAGCAGGGAACTGTCAAAATTGTGAACTGCTCATGTAAAGCACCATGTACACTGATGACACTATATAAATAAATAATAGTAAAGTAAGAGTCAACAACTGTACAGTTTGCTTTATGTTCAGGTGTATTTTTCTTATATTTATTTCTAGAGAATCATAATGTGAATAGCGGTTGTTAGTGATGAAAGATTCAGAAATTCTGAGCCTCTTCCAGCAAATCATATACAAGTGTAGTGTTTAAGCGGTTTCAAGATTTAACAAGTCCTGATCCAGTACAGCCTCTTTGATATTCTTTTCCTTTTGTGTGGTATGCAACAGTTATTCCCATTACAGAGTTTGCAAAGGAATAAGCTGAATCAAAACATAATGAAATACAATGACATCATAAGCGAATTATGTATTTATTTATTAAAATGTTTGTATTCCACTGTACATAAAAACAGCAACATAAAACGATTTAAGATAATATAAAACAAGTTAAAACAGACTGGAAACAACTTTAAAAAGTACAGAGATTACTATGAGTACAAATAATAAGCATAATAATAAGCATAGAACTAGACATTTGGCCACCAAAATGGAAACCACTAGAAAAGTGGAGGCATCCCTGAACTATAAAATCAGGGCAGAGTAGTCGCCACAGAAATAGAATACAAGAATAGAATGTAAGAATATCAGTGGCATACAAGGAATACTTTAGTGTCCAACAAAAGGCACGCTAAGCAAATAAGTTCTGACCAAAGTAAAGTTATATTGAACTAAAAATGCTTTCAGCTGTTGCATTTCTAGGAAGGTTGTATTAGCCAATAAATTAGTGATTAAGACTGATGAGAATAGTGAATATACTGAACCTAACTACAGCTTACTTGCAGAAGATCAGTATTGCACAGTCTTCCTTGTGGCAAGTGTTGTAGTTCTGTGGTACTGTTAGATAGATGAACATCTCTAGTGTGCTATTTGAATTGGGCTATCACTTATTAATCTTTAATATCCATTCTTTATGCAACTTGTGCTAAAATGTTTGTTAGCTTGTTTCATAACTGTTGGTTTTCATTTAAATGAAATATGACTTATTTGCTAATTTTTTTGTCCTCTAGTGTTTTTGAAAAAAGATTAGCATTATATGAGTGTACCTCAGTTAGCAAAGCCTCTGACATGGAAGCACCTTTCTGCGCTCTTTTTATGTCCACCCAGCCCCTACTTTTCCTCCTTGTCTTCTTGTAGCTGAAGAGGGTTTTTTTTTTTAGCAGTATTGGTATTGGAAGGACAGTCAATAAGAGAAGGAGAAACAAAGACTTTTGGTGTCACACTTCAGGCATATATCTTCAGTAAGCAATACAATATAGCTTGAGCTGGGAAAAAGTTGGATTTTGCTCTAGCTAATCATATTGTAGCTGTGTGTGCCTGCCTGTAATATACGTAGTAAACAGCACCTGCCTCTGGAATCCATGCATGAACAGTGAAAGAGAAAGAAAAGGGGAGAACAGATAAGCTTGCCTCACCAGCTACCCTCAAAATGTCTTTTTTTTAAAAAATAATAATAAGCATAGAACTAGACATTTGGCCACCAAAATGGAAACCACTAGAAAAGTGGAGGCATCCCTGAACGTATTTTGGAAGGAGCTTTCAAGTGGTCTCTAGAAAGTTCCAAATGCTTTTTGTTAACTTACACAAGACCTACCTATCTACCGGTAGTTGGTCCATTTCACACGTTCATACTCTTAGTTTTCAATAAAAATTTTGATGAAGCGGGTCAAAGTGCTCTTCTTTTTTTATGACATAGAAAGCTGTCTCTTATTTTTTTTTCCATGTTGTTTCTGCCTCTGGTAATAAATTTTCTGTTAGAAAGGTAATGCCCAAAAACACATCTGCTTTGATAACTGAGGTATAACTGTAGATTTTGCTGAACTATTAGGTAGAATCAGTCTGCAACTGAATCTTGTTTTCAGTTAGACCATGTCTGTACTTTTTAAATGCAACCTCAGACCAGTATTCTGATCATGGTCAGATATATCAGCAGAAATCCCAGAGGAGATTTTTTTCTGTGTGTGGCTATGTACTGAACATGGGGATCATACTTTTCAGTACCTGTAGGATGGGGAGGCCCAACTTCTGTGGGAGACTTACAGAGTTTCCCACATTGCTAAGCATAGCTACAGACCCAGCCACCTGATTTGCTCTGTAAAGTCTAGTTTCATTTCTGGCTGAAGAAATAATTTATGTTTGTTATTTATGAAATTTGTATTTTGCCTTTATTCAGCACCAAAAGAATTCTGGCCATTATGTTTAGAAAATAGATAACTGAATGTGAATATGTTGTAAAATAGCCAACTTAGTATTCTTCTTCTGTTTTTCCTTTATATCACATCTGTTAGATGGTGAGGCTCAATAACATCTTATCGTTGTCTCTATAGCACTTTAGGCATCTGATGAGTATCTAATAACTTATAAATCTGTTTCCATACTTGTATCAGTTAGTGAATGTGTTTCTGTGGAATAGTTGGAAAGCAGATAAAGAAATTCATGTAAATGACTGCATCCTTTTCAGTAAAATTAACAGTTTAATTGATTTAATTTACATTGAGTCACCCTATGTTGGAATTTGTGATGGTTGTAAAGAATTCAACAGTCATTTATATTTTTCCCTAGTGCAGAATACCATACAAAGACTTTTCTTAAGATTCAGAAGTTGTTAAAGTTTCTTCTTTTAGGTTCTGAGAAAGATCCATAGAAAATAAACATTGAATCATAGTTCTGTGGCTGCCCATGCTTGTGGCAGCCAACTGCTCCTGGCCGTCTTCCTGGTTTGCATTAGTCAGTATGAACCCTGGGGAATCCTTGTTTTCTTCATTGGTGTTAAATACTGGATGACAACTAGAATAATGAGCAAAATCCCTTCCTTTTTATAAATATCTGTGTATTTATGTATTTTCCACCTTTTCCCCAGCCCTGGGACTCAAGGTGACTCCCAAAGTTAAAACAGATATGCATAAAATTCTACATCACTAAAATATACAAAAGTTAAAATATAATTAAACTGTAAATGGAATTAGAAGCAAATTTAAAACATACCCATTTTTTTTTAAAGAGGCCAAATACAGACAACACAGCACATTGTTAAAATCGCTTACTCAATGAGCAGTTGGTTTCCAAAGGCCTATTAAAGCAGAAAGGTCTTTCCTGCTGTGGAAGGTAGCATGGCAGGCACCAGACTAACCTCTCCAGGGAGGGAGTACCAGAGCTGGGGAGCAGTCAGGTGGTGTGAGCTGTGGGAGAGAGAGAAGGGTCTCTGAAGATCTCAAAATGTAGGCAGGCTTATATGGGAGTACAAGGTGCTTTAGGTAACCTGTACCTGAGCTTTGGAGGGCACTATGTAATATAACCAGAAGTTTGCCTAGAAACAGCTATTGTAACAAGGGGCCTGTATGTTTCTTACAGCTAGCCCCAGGCAGCCTGTTTGCAGATTTTTGAGCCATCTAACATTTCCAAACACATCTCAAAGGCAGTCTCACATAAGCCATTTCCGCACTGCACTCTTATAGCGTGATTATTCTACTTTCAACGTCCTATGGAATCCTGGGGTTTGCAGTTTAGGGAAGGTGCAGAGTGCAGTGCAGAAATGGCCATCAAGTGTGTTTCAGTAGTCTAAATGAGATGTAACCAAGACATGTGTCAGTGTAGCCCAGTCTGACATCTGTAGGAATGGGCACAGTTGACACATGAGCCTTAACTGTAGCTTCTGCAGAAACTTGAGGTTCCAGGTTCAGTTCAAGTATGCACTCAGGCTTTGAACTTGTATCTTCAAAGAGAGAATAAGGATTCAAAGATGGATGTAAATTCGTCTAGCACAGACTTAATCCCTATTCTCTGATCTGACTTTTGATTGATCAGGGACAGCTCTGTCTTATCTAGATTAAATTTCAATTTATTTGCTCTTATTTAGTCCATTACTGATGATAGGCACTGGCTTAGAAACAAAACAGCTTCCTTTGATGGAGATGGAAAGGAGTAATAGAATTGGTTGTCTTCTGCATACTAGTGGCACCAGACTCTGTATCTGCAAACAGTCTCTCACAGTACTTTCATGTATGTGTTAAGTAGCATGGGAGACTGAACTGAGCCCTGGGGGACTCCAGTGGCAAAGGCGTTGAACAGGAATCCCCCCACCACCTCCTGTGTTTGCCATGCCAGGAAGGAACAGAGCCACTGTAAAACATCCAGTGAGGCAGCCCATGGTTGATGGCATTGAAAGGCACCAAGAGGATCAGCAGAATCAACAAGGACACACTTGTGTCCAGTTCTTTGCATCAGCTGTTCATCAGAGTGACAAGAGGTGTCCTGTAGCCAGGCCTAACAAAAGATTGAAATGGACCTAAATAATTTGTCTCATTCAAGATCCCTTGGAGCTTGGGGGCTACGGTATGCTTCGGTGCCTTTCCCAGAAATGGAAAGTTGGAAACTGAACAGTAGTTGTCCAGTGTCAATGCAGGACTTTTTCATAATGGTCTTATAACTGCCTGTTTCAGGTGTGGTGGAGGTCTTCCTTCTCACTCCACACATTTGCTGAGTTGTAGCCAATAAATGTGATTTCACATTGGACATACCAACAGCCTAACTCTCCATCACTCTTGGATTTCCTGAATCTCACAACACACATCTGGTTTGAAGGTTTCCCATCCATTACAGTACTCCCAAATACTCTTATTTACCTAATCTCAGAAAGTCTGATGTAAAAAAAGAATTAACAATATGTAAGTCATTCCAGTGAAAAACAGTCAGATAGAAATACCTCATTTCTATCTGTTCCGAAATTATTTTCTTTATCATTTGAGCCAGAGCCCACACGGGCATTAAAGTCACCACACACCACTTTTCCTCAGCCTTTGATACAATAAATAGGAATCGTCTGTGGAGCAAACTTGCAATGACTGACAGTGATAAAAGACTACTCTTCCTACTACAGAATTATATACAAACACATCTGTGAGGGTCAGGATTAGCACAGATGGAAGGCTGACACAGGAAATCAATACAACAAAAGGGGTTAGGCAAGGGTGCTTACCAGCACCCCTTTTGTTTAACCTTTATATAAATGATATAGTAATGCAGTTAAATTGTCCTGATCACTTTCCACCCTCCATAGGAACACGTAAAGTAGCACTTTTAATATATGCTGATGACATCGTACTACTTTCAATCAATAAAATTGGGCTGAAGAGAAGCTTGAATAAACTCTATGAGTTCTGTCATACAGAACAGTTTAGGATTAAATATACCAAATCCAAGGTGCTCATCTTTGGTAAGCGACCACCTAAAATTAAATGGTGTTTGGGTGGCAATAACATAGAACAGGTCCCTTCTTTTAAATATCTGGGTGTATACTTTGACGAGAAACTTACCTGGAAGACATAATTATGCAATATGAAAACAACAGTACAGAGGTCAGCCCATGCTACTTTGAAGTTATTCCAAAGGGGGGAAACTAGTGCTCCCAGCTTTGAAAGTGTATTCAGGAAAGATAATGGCCCAAATGCTATATGGTTTAGAGATTTGGGGGGTAAATCATAGGAATCTGAATGACTTGGAAGTCTGCCAGAATAAATTTTTTAGATCCTTGCTGGCAGTACCACCTGGAACTCCAGCTGCATTCCTCAGAACAGAGTTAGGTGTACCATCTGTAAAAGCAGGGTCTGAGCTGGCAATTTTTACATACTATAAAAGGGTCCTAGATATGACAGATGATCATCTGCCTAAGCTGTGCTTAGCCGAGCAATGGAAGATAGGTGGCTGGGCTAAGCTAGTCCAGGACCTGCTAATAACCAAAAGTCTCTAAACAGATATTTTTGTCTTTGAGGGATTTAAAACTAAAGTGAGGGACTATATTTATAAATTGGATAATGAGCAGGACCTAAGTGTAATTAAAAGATCAAAGTTTTCACACTGGTATCATATGGTGAAACCTAACCATCTGAGAGCTCAGTACCTACATACACTCACTTTTCCCTCTTTGAGAATAGCATTCACAGAACTGCGTTTTCAAATTATGCCAACATCTGTTTTAGATGGCAGATATAGAAATATTCCAAGACACCTAAGGATCTGCATTTGTGGCATGGGGGAGGTAGAGGACATCATACACTACCTGTTTTTCTGCCCCCTTTATCAAAATCCTCAAAAGAGATTTTTGGGACATATTCTGGCTCCCTTGCAAGGTGAGACTCCCTACATAAAACTTTGCTGGTTGCTCTCAGATTGTGATCCACTGGTTACATATAAAAGAGCTTTATTTGCCAAAGCTGCTAAAAGCATTTGCGCAAATTACTTGAAAGAGATTGCCATAGGCTGTACCGAGGACTCTCTGATTTAATATTAATATTTATATGTATGTATGTATATATTTTATATTGGTTTTATGGTTTTAATTATATTTGTAATGGCTTTTAGTCAAATACAATAAAATTTACTGATACTGATGTAAGTCATTGCAAAAGATTACAATGTGCCATAATAAAAATACTATTGTAAATTCCAAGTATCTCTAAGTTATTGTGGTGACAGAAATTTTTGATGTTTACTGAAGAGGATACCAGACAAGGCCTTGAAGTAAAAACGTATGCAGAGGCAGGGCTATGGGTGAAGTCCTCATGCTGTACATGTACTCTCTTCAGTGGTTTGGCAAATACAAATATAAAGAGATTCAAATAGTAGTTCTACAGTGATTGAAATATTCCATATAGATAGCAAAAATTATTTTAAAATTAAGAGTAAATTAGAAGCTTCGTTTTGTGGCAGTGATTTAAAACCATGTCCTGTTCAACTATTATCTTGTTAAGAAGATGAGACTATTCCCTCACTGGCTGTTGAAATATGTTTTTTTTTTTAAAAAGAAAAATGATAAATTGGGCTGTTTTAGAGTTTGGATAATAAAGATGGGCATTGGAGAAGCTAAATGTTCATATTCAGCATCCACATCTTAATTCTCTATAAACAAGAGTAGCAGAGAATGAGAATTTTGGTAACTTGATACTCTTCCCTGTTCTCAATCACAATTACATTGTTCACATGACAGATTTAAAACAGCATTTAAATCCATATTAAAATTGTATAACTTGCCAGAAATTTGGAGAAAGATTACAACTAGATAGCCAGAAGAAGGAGGCCAAGCAATGCGCTGAGTTAGAAAATATGATGGGGACTTAGTTTGAACTAGATCATTAGGAAAACAGCGTGCATGTTTGATACCTGTATCCTATCAAAATAAATAATTATGAGAGAATAAAAAAAAACAAATTAAAATATAAATGGAAGTTAATTTCAGAGATACATTCTTGGGCTTCAGCTTGGGAACCTGAGCCTTTGACACCATTGAGAGAAGAAGTCCAACAGCTACAGACTTCCTCTTTGCATTTGGACTGTAACTTTTATGTATCTTCTTAAGGCCAGAGTACTGCAGACATTTGCTGTGTTCTGCTAAGTCATAATCAGTTTGAAAAAACTGTCTTTTGTTTGAAGAGTGTTTTATTGTTATAGAGAGTTTGGGCTAAATCTCGTTGTTAGTCTCAAGTACAATAGAACGAATTGTAGACTTTATGGGGATTCGTAAATAAATTCGTAAACAATTTCCATTGAGCAAGTGGGTTTACTCTGGTTGAGACTAACAATTAGATTTAGCTCTGTCTGTACTAAGCTAGGACGTATTATTCTAGTAGCATTTGTATTCATATAGAAATTTTTAATGTGGCCTTGGATAAGTAACAGATTAAACTCACTTTAACAAAACTTTATTTTAGTTGAACCACTTAAAATCTGATATTTTTCTCAGAAAGCTGCTGCACATGTCTTTGGGATCGTTCTTAGCAATGAAATATTACTTTAAATTGTATAAATAGTAAAGGAACTGATTTGGTTTTTCAAATCTCTGCTGTCAAGACACAGAAGAATATTGACCAGAAGTGTTGATGAGCAGTATCAGTTGTTGTTGAGAAGATAAGTTATCTCTGATGAGGGTCAGAGGTTTTTGGATGAGAGGGGATGGGCTGTTTATTTCATTGGGTTGAAAACAATTAAACCTAATACTGTGTTTTTTTTTTTCTTTCAAAAGGTATGTAAACAAATTTGGCTAGGATTATTTGATGATAGATCATCAGCAATTCCAGACTTCAGGGATCCTCAAAAGGTCAAGGAATTTTTACAGGAAAAATATGAAAAGAAAAGATGGTTAGTATATATCTTATTTCACTATTAGTTTAGAATTGCTCATTGTTTTTAAGAGGAGTTAAAATGTGTTAAGTTTGCTAGCAAGACAGTGATTTAAATGTATACCTGTTTTCATTTACATCACTAGTTGTTGCTTGGCTGCTTTGTGGGATAATTGTTTTTTCAACTCTTTCTCTTTTTCTATAGCTCCCAGTGGAGCACCCACAGATACTACAGTGGCCTGAGGCCACTTCCACTAGTGCCAGATGGAACATCCTGGCCCTCCTGATCATTTCCAAATGTTAACCATGGGCATGTTGGAGAGCAAAGAACTAGCCTCCAGCCATTGTGTTCTTTTGTTTCTTTAGAATGTGTTTTTGTGCATTTAGGTTAGCCAATAAAGATATCACTCTTTTGTGGATTTTGTAGTAGAATGCCTCTGAGCTTCCTCTGGGTCTAAGGCAGTCTTAGCGAAGAATGAACGTGAAAGAACTTCTGCAATGCGCTCTACATAGGGCTACCCATGTGCTTAGTCCGGAAACTTCAGTTAGTGCAGAATATGGCAGCCAAGTTGGTCACTGGTAGATCTAAAACTGATCACATAACACCTATTCTGAAGTCTTTACATTGGCTGCTTATTAGTTTCTGGGCACAGTACAAGGTGTTGGTTATTATCTTTAAAGCCCTTTATGGCTTGGGGCCAGCCTAACTGCGGGATCGCCTTCTCCCATATAATCTGCCCCACACACTAAGGTCCTCTGGGAGGAATTTACTGCAGCCAGTCAGAACTAGGTTGGTTGCGGTTACCCAGAGGACCTTCTCTTCTATTGCTCCCAAGTTATGGAATGACCTGCCAGAGGAGACCTGGCATATTACCAGTCTTGACTGCTTTAAAAAAGCAGTCAAGACTGCTCTCTTCCAACAGGCCTTCCCAGACTAGTACTTCCACCGCCTCCCACCAACTGTCTTGCTGTTCTTTTAATAGTCAGTTGATTGTTGTTAATTGTTGTGTGTTTTAGGAGGTTGGTTTTAGGTGGTGGGTGGGGAGGATTGGTTATGTTTTTTAATGTTTTTTATTGTAATTAATGTATTATTGTTGTTCGCCGCCTCGATCCATGGGGAGAGGTGGGGTAGAAATAAATATTATTATTATTATTATTATTATTATTATTATTATTATTATTATTATTATTATTATTATTATATAGCTGGATATCATATTCTTCTTTGCAGTATGCCTAGCCAGTCACTTAAAACTTTATCTGTTCAAAGATAAAGGAATGGAAAACCCCACATAATAGGCTTGGAGACTGTGAAAGGCTAGAGACAAAGAGGAGTCATGGTATTTTGTCTTGTGTTGTTCTTGATGGTATGGCTTTTGCCTGGTTTAGGGATGTGCATTTCTTTGACCATTACCAGTTTTTATTCTGTGAAATGCATATTTCGTTGTGCTATATAAGGAAATATGTAGTTTGGTATTTATGGCTCATATTCAACTTCTACTCAATTTTGGAAAGAATTCGTTTTTTTAAACTAAGCAGTCCACTTGTGAAGGTATTTTGTGACTGTGCAAACCCTCCTAGGCAGTCAGTCCGTCCAGTTTATTAGACTTCCAAATATGATCATAGGCCTGAAAAGAACCACCTTAAAAGTTTATCTGCAATTGAGATCTTGGGAGTTTTCTCCTTTTCCAAGTGTTATGGCATTGGCTTAAACTTGGAACAGGAGCACTTTGGCACTTCTGTCAAAAAATAAATATTTCCTTCTTCTTAACATACATTTCAATAGCAGTACATTGTAAGACTGTCTTGCATTGTGCATAAGAGTGAACCAAATGCACACAAGTTTTTTTAAAAAATAAATGTTTTCTGCATAAATGTAAGAAATAAATTCTGCTGCACAGACTGAAATACAATTTTACACATAGCAGACTTTAAACTGGACAGTTGCCAAGATTGGGCCTGGTGCCCTTTTTGTTTTGTTTGTTTAAAAATATTTTTTGCTGAAAACTGTCCCTGGAAATGCAGAAGGACAATTTTGCTATGTTTTTGGGCCCCAGGACAGTTTTACACACAGACAATGCCTTTTTTTTTTTCACCAGGAGGTGAGCTAGTAAATTTTCTGGTTCTTTTGCTAGTTAAAAAGTGCCTCCTCTGGTCCTAAAAAGGCCTCAAGTAGTGAAAAAATGAACCAGATTGCCTCCCTGTCCCCTGGGAATAATGGAGACCATTTTAAAACAAAAAATAGTAGGATGCTATTGGTCTGATGGGATGCATTAGGCTTGTGTGCTGCACATTCTCCACCTTTGCCTTGAGGTTACTTTATGCAGAATAATCTTTCTGTATACATTGATATTGCTTCTGTGTATGGAAGATACATAGACATGATGAACACACTGTTTGGCATGTGTACATGAAATTAGATATATTATGTGCAATATACCATGGTTTTTCTTCTATGAAATTGATATTGATCAGAGAAAGAATCTGAGGGAGGAGTCGTTAGGGTTACTTGTAATGAAATAGAGGGAGTTCCTGTAGAATTCTTTCATGGTTTTAATTTAGGGTGCTATTGAGCATGTACCTAAAATTGAGTACTATATTCTATATTGGCACAAAATATCATCTATATTTGTAACTTTTAAAAAACATATGATGTATACCTTTGTTAAGCCTGGAGCTAGTGTAATTAACTACCAGCATACAGGACAGAGAAGTTGCCAACATACTTAATACATTTAATTTGTGTTGCCATATGCCCCCATTTGTTGTTACTCTTGTACCATATAACAAGATTGGTGCAGGGTTTCAAATGATTTATAACAAATTCCAGACTTGTCTACTGTGGTAGGCTGTTTGGAGTTGGATTGGATTAGTCTTAAATGTAACAGTTGTGAAACATTTGTACTCTGTTTCCTCTTTTCATAGTGTTGTTCATAGATGAAGGTTAGCAGAAACTGTTACCTGCATTTTAGTTGTTGCACATTGGAAGCTGCCAGCAATATAATGTTTGGAACAGTTACATTAGATTATCATTTGATTTTTCAAAATAGAGTCTGTTAAATATGCAATGCATGTATTTGCCTTAGGTATGTTCCACCAGAACAAGCAAAAGTTGTGGCATCTGTCCATGCATCGATATCTGGGTCCTCTGCTAGTAGTACAAGCAGTACACCGGAAGTCAAACCACTTAAATCTCTCCTGGGAGAGTCTGCACCAGCATTGCACTTAAACAAGGGCACACCTACCCAAGTGAGTAATATGACAGCAATCCTACTTAATTTGAATTTGACATGTTAAGCTCATACCTTATCCAGTGGTGGTGTTCAGTTCAAAGTGTGTCCTGTTTCTCAGCCTCAGGGTCACATTTCCACTTCTTCACTGACCAGTCCTTTGTTCAGCTCTGTGCCAACTCCATTCACAGTTTCCTTGAATTTCTTTTTATTCTGTCCTTGCCTACTCTGTTTTGCCTCTTTCAGCTGTGGTCAGTTTCAGCCACCATTACTACCTGCTTAGCACTTTTGTCTTTTCTCCTTTCTCTCTACAGCGCAAGTCCTTATGTCTTTTATGGCTTTTCATTTGCTATACCAGCCATCCCAATCATACTTCCATTATCTGAATTCCATCTGCCCTTAGGTGTTGTGTTTTCTTCTTCATCATCTTCTTCTACTACTACCACCACTACTATTTCTTCTTCTACTACTACTACTACTAGTAATAATACTTTTTTTATTTCTTACCCACCTCTCTCCAAGGCTCAAGGGATACTTACATGTGCCTCACATTCTTATTTTACAGTCCACAACCTGCTTTGTTCAGTGGTAGAATCCGACTTGTCTGTAGGCTCCCAGCACCTTTCTTGAATTCTGGAATCTTTTCCCATTCAGCTTTCTAGTTCTTCCTGACATGCTCACAGAGATCTGCCTGTATCTAGGAACTTGCCTGATTGAAATGTTTTCTTGGCTAAATTCACAGTGTGCAAAAGTTGACTATAATGAAGTCTTTCCCCAGAAAAATTATTGACTGTTAAGCACATCATTTTAGTAAATAAGTAACTTTGTCAAAGCTGCGGTTATCACAAATCCCTTAATTTATTACAATGTACAATCTGGGAGAAAAATGTTTTGGTTTATAAAAGTGGTGTGTGGCCCTCCACACTGGAAATGAAACTTTAAATTCGTCTTTATTCCTGCTTGTTTAGACAACTATACCTTGTTGTTTACAGTCTCCTGTTGTAATTCGGTCCCAAGGGCAGTCACAAGAAAAGAAACAGTTTGATCTTCTCAGTGACCTTGGTTCAGACATATTTGCTGCTCCTGCTCCTCAGTCTACGGCTACAGCAAATTTTGCTAATTTTGCACATTTCAACAGTCATACAGGTAACAGTGTTTTCTGTTCTTTGATTTGGTACTAATAAAAAGTCCAGCTTTGTGGAGTATAAATAGAATACTTCTATGTTTAAAATATATTAGTTGTTTAAGTAAGTTGCTTCAATATGAATTGTTAAATTATATGATTATCTGTTGGTAGTTAGTCATTAAAGAACAAGTGACAATATGAGTTTATCAGAGTATGTACACAAAGCAGAAAATTCAGTCTATGAAAAGTAGACTGACCAGATTTTGTCCCTCATAATTCTGAAATGATTGATAAGATTTGTGACAGAGTTGGAGGGAAAACGAGATGTCATTATTTATAGCAATTATTTGGGGGTACAGTTAATGTTGACTGAGCATGTAGTTGAACTAAAATTTCAAAAACAGCAGTGAGATAACCTGCATCATTGGGAGTCTGCTGCTTTACATGACAAGAAGGATAGCTGTAGTTGTCTTTACTTATAAAAAACAAGTTTCTCTCCTACCCTTGTAGTGTTTTCACACTACTCAAAGAGGCTAATAACAAAACCAGTCACATAAGATATTAGGATTATATATAATACAGTAAAATTGAAAAAACAATATAATTTTTACAAAGTGCTATAAATGTTAGTTGAACTCACACAGGAAATGCCTGTGTAGCAAGGACAAATGCTGCCAGAGAAGATGTCAATTTAGCCTGCTGAGGCAAAGAATTCCACAGTTTTTGTGCGGCCTCTGAAAAGACACTTTCTCTTATTCTCGTCAATTGTGCTTATATCATAGATGGGATACAGAGAAAAGGTCTCTTCTTCAGATATTTAAGAGCATAGAAATACGGCTGTGAGAGGATAAGGCCACTCACATATGCTGGGCCTAAGCCATTTAAGGCTTTAAAGATCATCATTAACACTCAGAATTGTGAAGAAACAAATTAGTATCTGGTGCAGTCTCTGCAGAACAGATGTAAGAAAACATAGTAAGCATCTACTGGTATTCTTGCTGTTGCATTCTGGAGCAACTGTAATTTCTGAAGATTTTACAAAGGTAACTCTGCATAGAGTGTGTTGAAGCAACCCAATCCAGATGTGTAACCATGCCTTGGATTGATGCAGAATCAATTCAATATATCAGCATTCTTAACTTCAGGAACCTTACTTTGTGAGCTGATTCTGTAGGTCAAACGTAGGCACACTTTGGCCTTAGGGACTTGCCCTAATTTCTAGAAACCCTCTGTTGGCAATCATTTAAGGCTTCTGGTAAGAATCATCTTCCTTTCTCTGAGTAGCCTGCTCTGAAGGAAGGTGACAGTGGAGAAGCGTTAGAATGAGAAAAGGTTCTAGCAAGAAAGGAGGAAAAGAGGAGTTTTTGCTCACTTTTGCTTCTGACTCAGCCCATCATGGGTTTCATCTTGTCCTGTGCTAGTATACAGCATCTGGCTGATAGCATTTGGCCTTCAGAGGAGAGGTTGTCTTCTCCCTCTCCCCAGCTGTAGCTAAAGAATAGCTCCTTCCTTTACACCTTTGATGCAAATTCAGATCAATGGTAATGGAAAATGATGTCCCACTTTCCATTGTTCCTTCACATGCAGTAGAAGAGGGGTATCATCTGCAGTGATTTCATCAGAGGGAAAAAGAAAATGTGAATATTTTCAAGGATGGGTATTCACTGTAACAAATACTTGGAGCGGATTTTTTTTCTTTTTAACAATATAGTTACCAACATATCTCCTTTAGAAGGCCTGCCATACTCCTGCTCCACCATAAAGCTTGCTTCACCTGATTTTGCATCATGATGTTATTCCAATGGTATTACTGGTTGCAGAGGGGAATGATGGTGACCCCAGTAGTTTTGCGTGTTAATATTGTTTGTACACTTCTTAAAAAGTGCTTTTATTAAAAAAAAAAAGCCCTGATCCTTTTGATCAATTGTCTTCGGGTCTTAAGCAGAAAATTTTATACAGGGAATATAATATACATAGGGCCTAAATATCCTAAAGGCACCAGATTCCATCTGATCTTGGGGGCTAAGCAGGATCAGCTCTAGTTAGTACTGGACAGGAGACTGCCAACAAATATCAGGTGCTGTAACATTATATCTCAGATGAAGGAACTGGCAACACCACCTCTAAGTTTTCCTTAACTTAAAAAACACTGTAAAATTCACGAGGTCTCCGTAAGTTAACAAGTGACTTGAAGGTTCATGCAGATATACACACTATGTGTGTAGAATACCAGAGTAGAGATGATTATAGTAATTAGTAGTTATGTAGTCTGTTAAACTGTTCAAAGTGCTTTGCATACATAACTGTAATAATTGTTAAAACAACCCTGTAAGACCCTATTTTTGTCCTCATACTGCACATAAAAAACTGATAATATAAAGACTCAGTAAGTTGACTGAGGCAAAGTCATGGCTGAGACAATGTGTGAACCACAGACACGTAGTTTTTTAGACCAGCTTTCACTTATTAATCCAGTATATTTATTTTTATGCTTTTATTTCTTTTTATGCAAAGTGAGTCCTCTTTTTTTTTTTTTATAAGCTAGGATATTGATGTGCCATTCTAGTCTAGTATGGCTGATTATATAGGAGATAAAGATGTTTACAGTCTTATTTCTGTGAGGAAAGGGAGATATGCCAGTTTGGCTGGGAATAAAGCCATATGTCGGGCCAGGCTGTAAGTACATTGAGAAAGTTTTGGGAAGCTAAGGAAAATCAGGAGAGAAATAAAGAGTTTGAAGGAAGGGAATAGAGGAAGCATTAGAATAACTTCAAGGTAAGGACAAAGAAAAAGGAAAGTAATAATTTTGAGAGGGAAACAAGAAAGTGCTAGGGATCTTTAGAGAAAAATGATAGGGGACATAGCCAGTATTGGAGAAAGAGATAGGAATGCACAGGAGGTTTGTAAAGAGATGGGGATAGAAAAAAGAATAGGAAAAGGGAAGGATTTGCAAAAAAAAGAAAAAAAAAGAAAATATTAATTAAAATAATGGGTGGTGGATATCTGGTATCAAAGAAAAGGTGAAAGTAGTGCTGGGGAAGTATAAGACTGACAGGAAGGAAAGGGCAGCAGAGGAAAGATGAGCTTGGAGAAGAAGCAGGGTTCTAGAATACCAAAAAGGCACAAAGCTGCTAGGTCTAGATCCTGTTAGGAATATGAAATGTGGCTTATGTAGTGGAATGGGCAGTTGTGGTCTGACAGTCATAATGCAGCAGTGATAAGAGAGTGATTCTGAAGTTTCTGAATCCAAAAACTTCAGGTTTGAGCTTTATATATATTTCATATTCAAACTCACTGTAGTTGTATGTGATTTGTCACTTGTCTAAAGTTTGCAATTATATAAATCAAATCATAATTTGGTTTTGACAGAATATTTTATGCATGATTTGCCCTTTTTTTGGATTAGCCACTTAAAATTTATGTTGGCTGTGTTGTTTCCTTTTTATGGCACAGAGACTTCTTAAAGGCCAGGATCAAGATAGCTACGTTAGGTGAGCTCACAGGTTTCATGTATGGCTAGTAGTGTCACTGACTTTTCCTGGCATATTGCACAACTCCTTGGTTTCAAAAGCCGCTTGCCATGTAGTATAGGGCACTGCTATATAAGAAGCACATCAGATCACTAGGATGACATCACTTGCAGGCTGCTGTGGATTTTGCCCAAAACTGCATTTAAAATTGCAAAATTAACTTCTTAGTGAGAAGTGAGACTGTCTTAAACCAGTGGCATAATAGCAATGAACATAAATCCATTTGGTCCATTGCTCCGCGATAGTGACCAACAATTTAGTAAGTAGAACAAGACATTGGTGTTGATATCCTAGATTTCCAGGGTACAGAAGACACTTCAGGCTAATTGTATGAGCTAACAGTTGTCCAATGTACTTCGTTTTAATGATTGGGGTGGTGGTGTATTTGCTTTCAGAAAAAAAAAATTACCACCTTATTTATGCTCTTACTACTTCATAGCTAAACAAAGTATGTTTGGATGTAAAGTCATCATTTGAGAGAGAAAGAGAGAGACAGATGACAGAATACATATTTTTCCTATATACCTTTGAAATAATTGACACTCCCCCTAGAGGACAGGTAGGATTGGAGGCTATGTTTAAGAGAACTTTTGTCCCATACACTATAATTTCATGAGTGACAGTTTATGTCAATGGCATATCTGAGATACGGCTACCTGCAAAGCTGCCATAATTTGATTTCAGTTTATGATCTGCTTTTGTTTTCATACCATTAACATGTTTTGTTCATTTGCAATTTACAGCGCAGAACTCTGCAAGTGCAGGTTTTGCAAACTTTGATGCATTTGGACAGTCTAGTGGTTCGAGTAATTTTGGTGGTTTCCCCACAGCAAGTCAGTCTGCTTTTCAGCACCAAAATACAGGTAGAAATGCTCTAACATCGTTAGCTTTTCTGATATCAATTAATCTGGATGCATAGCTTAGAATATATCTTAACTCCTTTCTGCATCTACTTTTTTTTTGACACATACACACTCTGAAGCTCTGGGGAAACCTGAAATGAATGCTCCCTTTTCTTTGCTATATTTGGCGTGGGTTGTTTTTTTTCTTGCATGAATTTTTTGCACTGTATCTTCTTAATTCTCCCTACACATGAAATGATTTGTGTCACATTTGTTGGCACTATTGTATATTGGATCATATCTATATTAAAAGGAGACTGTTTTCCATCTTCCAAGATAATAGTAAATGGATTTCAATTACAGAAGAAACTTAATCCAGCAGACATATTTTTGAAATCTCATGTGTAAGGGCTGTTGCTTTGCTCTTTAATTTGGTTATGTTGTAATAATGTTTGCTTGGAATGACAGGCTGCTTGTCTTGATCTATGGCTGACTTATTTTCTTTTTCCCTTTTCCTTTTTTAAGTGTGTTGTCTTAAAACTTTCTTTTAAAATTTTGTTTTTCCCTTTTGTTAACTTTAACCCCTCACACAATTTCTGGCTGTCCAGCGTTCAGAACGCTTTCATCTAGCTGCAGTTTTGGTGAATTTACTACTTCCGCTTTTCCTCTCCAGGCTATGCGCAGTAAGTTCCACTGAGGTGGGAAATTTAGCTCACTTCATTTACAATGCCATTTTTCGTTTACATTATCATGTCCAAGTTTTCTTATATTAGCCCCTCCTTTAAAAATATTAGTTCATAATTTATTAATCTGGTTGTAACTGATTAAAAGTCCTCTCAATATATATATAGAGAAAGTGAAACTCAAAGTTAAACCTTCCTTGTTTCTGCAGATAAATTAAAAATTGAACAATTACCAGCATTCAGAATCTCCTAGTACTAGGTTATCTGTATAAGATCCGTCCATCAGGTAGGTTAGGTTCTTAGGTGCTAGGGCTAAGAAATATTTATTCTGATAGTCTTCTGTAGAAGACCATATAAATAGGCATTTCAGATTATCCCAAGTCATATTGGCCAACTTGAGTGCCAATTCTGTGAGGAAGGAGGCTGCTTGTCTTAGAATCTCCTCTTCACTGGTGGGTTACAGTATTTTCTATAATTAAGGACCAGTTATGGCACCACTGAGTAGAATTCTGTTTTAAATTTGAAAATATTAAATGCCACACTGCCACAGGTATTGAAAAGAAGCTGTTCTTCAAGACTTTGGGTATACATAGTAAGCATCCTTTGAATAAAAAAGTTTAAAAGTCACACTAAATCCTCAGGAATCTTCATCTTAGCTTCTCGAAAAGGAATCCTTTTTTAATCCCTGTTTAAATTTACAGTAAGGAGGATGAAGCTTAAAATGTAATGCACTGCAATGTGAATTACTGAGGTTAGTTTTGCTGCAACACTGACTCTTGTAGTGCTCTGCGGTGATGTTAGTAAGCTACGACCTGGGGATTTGAGAAGTAGAAAACATCTATTTTAACTAACCAATACTTGAGAATATGGGAAGCTTCTTAATGTATGTGACCCTTAAACATATCCACACACACATGGTCACCAGTAGCATTTGAAGAGACATTCATTGAACGTGGAAGTATCCATTATGTTTAACTTATCTTGTTGCAGGTGGGAGCGCTGGATCAGTGAATGCTAACTTTGCACACTTTGATAACTTCCCCAAATCTTCCAGTGCTGATTTTGGAGCCTTCAGTGCTTCTCAGAGCAACACAACTGCAGCCAGTAAAGCTGCAGTGAATAAACCGAATCTCCAGTCAGCAGATAAATACGCAGCTCTTGCTAATTTAGATAATATCTTCAGCACAGGGCAAGGTACAAATTCTTATTCTTTGACCTGTTCTCTTACACTATTTATCATGGCAATAGTGGTGTTCTCTGATGTTCTCATACACATAGTGAAGTTCTTAATGCTTCCTACTGTATAAAAACCCCAATATCAATAGTGTTTTGTGTGCAGATTTGGTACACTGGCAATAATACAAGCATATTTTGTTGAGTCAAGTCATGTCAGAATGTGTGATTACTTAATCTTTCTGAGGATGAAGCTTCTGAGGAAACATCTTTTTCATGTAGTTAATTCCACAAGAGACTTCATATAATGATGATGCTAGAAATAGTGGCCTTTGTATCTGGCTACTTTTCCAGATAAATCGGTCTTGTTCTGCCTGTTTCTGTATATTTTACAATGTGTTCATGATATTTAACACAAGGAAACTTTCATGGGTATACAAATTATCTCATCACTAAGAATTATTTGGGAGCTGACGAACCATCTCTGTTGCAGGCTGTAGAAAGGCAAAGTAATCTAAACAGTTCAGAGGGGATCGTGTACCCATATCGCTTTAAAAGTTAGGAAAGTAGAATTCTCTGTTCACAGAGCATTCTGTGAAGTATCATCTGAAGCACAGTCTGTAATGTTCATAAATGAATGAACAGCTGGTTTTATGTAGTGTAATGTTCTAGATCAGTGCTACTCAGTGGTGGTCTTTGGACTGATGCCAGTGGCTGGGCCATTTTCTTCTGCTCTCTGGGCATAAATATGGTACAGGTCCCCGGCACACTGGGAGAAAGAAAATGCTTTTCCTTCATATCAGATAGTTTAAGAAATATAGTTCTAGACTATGTATCTGAATCGCTCTTCATAATGAATACTCTCAGAAATTTTGGGACCTTGTTCAGCTGTGGGGTAAAATGAGTTGTGTCACAGCTAAGCCGAATTTGTGATTAACTTGGAAATCTTTATATTTCAATCTCACCTTTCCTTCAAGTAGCTCAAGGTAATTTACACAGCTTCTCCCCAGGTCTTTCCAATTACAGCCTTGAGTAGGTTATTTTAATTTATTTCATTGTAAACTTAACCTGCTTTGTGAGATATAAATCAAATATGTAGGTAAATGGGAAATTCAAGACATAGTGATAAGAACCTACATTTTCTTGGTCTTTGTTTAACACTCATAACAGCTGTATCACAAGGGGTCTTAGCTCTGTTAATCTAATTATTTATTTCAAAGGTTTTTTTACTGCTCTGCCCTGTGGACATTTTACTGTGCAAACAAATTAAAAAAACAAGCAGAATAACAGATTTTGCATTTGAAGCAAATCAGTCTAAACTATGTGTGAATATCTAAATATTAGAATCCTAAAGAGCCTCTACACATAATATTAAAGCAAAGGTAAAAATACACTTCCAGTGTTGAAAGCCTGCTAGAATCTGTAAATGCTGACAGTGAGGATATTAAAATTTAACCATGTTTAAATCAAGAACTAGTATATTAGGATTTGGATTTAGAATTAGAATTGTGGCCTGAATCCTATTGGTAGTCCCAGCTACTGTAGTTCTGTTGGATCTTTTGTTGAGTGGTGAGTCAACACCTATGTGTATCCCACTGATTCAGTGTGTATACTGTAGTTGTAACATTCAGTAGCATTCAGGCCCATATTTTTATTTAGCAAATGAAGATAGAGAAACACATAGATTCAAAGAAAAGCCAAGTGTTCTGCATGAGACATCGTTCTCTTTCTCATAATTGTGGGTCTTTTTCACATCAACGATATTACAATCTCAGTTTGGTCAGTGACAGTAGCATTCTTTTCAATATGTGCAAATTGCAGTATGTTCGTATAAAAACTGATACAGTCTAAATATTGTAATTTACCTAAAAATAGAAATTGCATATATGAATGATAGTCTATGCAAAACAGTTTCAAGCTTCAATTAAAATCTTGTAGATGAGATCTTCACTTACTAATTGAAACCCTCCCTTATTAAAAGGGACTTAGCAATTATAACTGAGTGGAGAGAAAACCCTATAACTGTAAGGGAGATAGCTGTGTAGACTCACTGAACAATCTTCCTGTCTTGTTGGGTATTCAGGCAATAGTTCTTAGAAATTACCTCCTGCTGAGTGTAATGATTGTGCAGGCTCATGATAGTGGATTTTTTTCCCCTAAGGAAGGTTTGTTAAGCAGCAACTGACAACTACACCCCTTACTGAGGGTTCTGATAGTGCTACACTAAGTTTAACTCTGTAGAAGATAAGCTATATTGAACTATCTGAGGTTGAAGCAGTTTAGATGATTATTCTCAATATTGAATTTACATTCTTGTTTGGGTGCTGTTAAGTTTGTGCACTTCTATATAACTAGAATAATAGATAATCGCAGTTGCATTAAACATACAATATGTCTTTTTGTAGCCTGACAATAGAGTCTGAAAAATAATTTCTTCAAAGACAACACAAATTACAATACAAACACTTTCCTCTGAAACTCCCACATCTTAATCCATCTTTTGTCAATGTTCAGTGGCTTGTTCCTTTAATTTTCTAGACACTTAAGACCAAAGTTGTTGGGTGGTTCACCACGTGAGGTCTGCTTCAAATGGCTGTTGCTATATGATGAGTCATTCATATACAGCAGTTCTTCATTTTGCTCACACCATTTCTTCATACTGCCACAGACTTTGATTTTACCTCTTGAAGGGATACAGAAGGTATGAATTGGGCTGCATGTACCTGTTCACCTGGATGCACCTAGGTATAGTTAGATTGCATGCCCTGGCTCACTTAGATGCATCATGTCTGTAGTTTATTCAGGACTAGCTATAGTACTATGGCATTAAGGAAAGGAAATAGAAAACTCTAGACTTTAAAATTTCTGTGCAAGATTCATAGTTCTGAAAAGGAGGTGAATGAATTACTGAATTTGATAAAATATTGGAAATGCAGTCCCCCTCAGTCTTTCCCTTGAAGGCAGTAACATTTATTGGGAATATGAATGTGTCTCTCCTACAGAAAAGAACAGTCAGAAAACAAGACCATGTGGCTGCAATTCTCTTACAGTAGATTGTCCACTGAGAATGTTTATTTCTGTTAGTGCTAACATTTTTTTAAAAAAATGTTGTTTGAACTTTGAATCTGTTCTTTTTGCCTAGGTGTTAGTGAACAAGGAGGTAGCTTTTCCACCAATCCAACACCAGCAGGTCCTGCGGTGTCAGCCCCAAGTCAGTCAAGTGCATCTTCAGACAAGTATGCAGCTCTAGCAGAATTAGACAGTGTGTTCAGCTCCACAGCAACTTCTAGTAATGCATATACTTCCACCAATAATGTTAGCAGGTACTCAATCTTGAATGAAGTTAATGTAAACCATTTGTTTTTACAGACAGCAAAATAAAGTGATATACTTTTGAAGATGTACAGAACTTTCACAAAAGTCATTGTTTAAAAGTTGTTACAGTTATGACAGGTTGGGAAAGCAGTGGTCTTCCAAATGTGGTTGTACTTGGTCTCCCGTATTCACTGGCCAACATGGCCAGTGTTTAGAGATCATGTGAGCTCTTTCCAGCAACTTCTGAAAGACCACTTTTTCCCATGCATGAATGAGCTGTGTAGTGGGTGCATCTGAAGGACAGCATGGTTTACCAGAACAATAAGATTAAAGCTTTCCACAAATTTTGCCAAGAAGAGATTGGTAGAATAAAACTGTACAAAATGTATTATGAATTATGCAATATATATTATAAATACATTAGTGATGAATTGTCTTAATAGTTTACTTTGACTCTTATGCCACAGCTGACTTAAATTTGTTTGTAATGCTATTCAACAGAGAGCTGCAAAGCTAGATGTGAGTCATTTCAGAAGAAATTAAATATAATGTAACTATATGGAAGGACAGGTTGCTGCTTCATAGCATATCTACGTTGATGTTCATGTTTTTGCGTATTGATGGACTTGATTTCTGACTGAGTAATCTTTTAAGAATGTGCTTTCAAGAATATTGCAGTTAACTCAGACCAGTTAAAAAGCCTTCTATATTTGCCAGTAAAATAATTTGAAGAAGTATAATTGTCAAGCAGCTGATTCTGATATCGAATGTTGCAAATTATTTTCAGTAATGCTTTTGGAACAGTACCAGTGGGTGCTAATACACAGGCACAGCCAGCATCATCAAGTGTTCCTGCTCCATTTGGAGGTATTGTAAAACATTTTTAAATCATGTTAGCTCGTATTTGGAAGCTCTGTTTGCAGCATTGCTGGGGAAAGCCTTGGCCTATGAACTGTGTGAATACCCCAAGGCTGTTTTTGATGTCTGCAATTGACATCCCCCAAACTGGGGGTGTTTTACATTGAAAAACTTCCTGTGCTATCAAGAGGATCGGGATAATTTTGTCATGTTTCTCTCCTCCACCCCGTCCCAGTATTCTTTCTGATTTTAAAAAGGTCTCTTGGGGACCTGAAACAGCTCAGAGGTATAGAAATATGGCAGAATTTTCCTCAGGCTCCTAAAGGATGCACAGATGTACTTGGGGTAATCGTAAATATTTGGGGTTCTTATAGGGAGATGCAGTGGGTGGACAGTTCTGCCCTCTCAGGTCTGGTGAAGGGTATGTGTAACCCCCAGTCCTTAGATGGTTGAATGCCCCAGAGCTATACATTTCTTTTTTGCCTATAGCCACAGTTATTCTTTACTCCAGAAGGCTTATTGTACTCATTTATGTATTAGACTGAACTCCTTTTTAGTATTATATCTCAGCTTAATAAATTGAGATATGAGAGAACCTTTTGCCTCCATGTAGAGCCCCTTTGCTCCAGCCTTTGACAAGCCAAATGATTAGTTTGAAATTTTGTAACTATATTTTTCAATTTATGTGATATGGAAACCTGATTAATGGAGGACTTTCTGTTTTAATCATGGATTGCACAAAGTGTGTGCATGCACAAGCAAGATATGTTGTATTTTGAACTGGATACAGTACCCTTTTGACTGATGGTTTGAAGATGTATAGTGTTTTAATAATGTCAATTTTTCATTTTTCAGCAGCCCCATCCACAAATCCATTTGTGGCTGCCCCTGTAGCAGCAGTAGCACCTTCAACAAACCCATTCCAAACCAATAGCAGAGGAGCAACAGGTTAGGAATAAAGCCATACTGTGCAGTTATGTTTAATAGCAGTTTTTATTTTTATCTTCTGTAATTAGTGGTTGGCAGCTTCTGAATTTACCAATATGCTAAATATGTTCTTATAAAATCACTTGCTTAATTATGTGGTGACTATAATTTTTTCTTTGGATCAGGCAGCTTGTGTGCCCACATTTATATAAAAATCCTCTGCTTACTGCTTTTTGAAGGATAAATCTATTCAGTAACATAATTTGTTTTAGACTATCATAGAATACTGTTGTTATGTACACTTTCATATTTGAATTTCCTTTAATACATCCAGTATATGTAGTAAAATTGATGGCTCTTTTAGCCTTCTGCTTCTGTATACTTAGTAAAAACTTAGTGTCTGTATTAAACAAAGGAATGTAACTTTGTTAAAATAATTAAATCTCTGTACAAATAAGCAAAATAACACCAAAACAGTGTTATGAAGTTTTTTAAAAAGTATTTAAATATTGACTATTTTATCATGCAAACCTATTTCTTTAAGAAAATGTGTATAAATGATTTGACACTGTCTGGTCTCTTTGTGACTTCTCAAAAGGCCTCTCAGGAGCAATGCATACTCACATGTTTCCTCAGGCTCACTTTGGTAGGTGGCCACATTTTATATAAGTTTCATGTGGCTAAAATGTTCATTTGCTTGTGAAAACTTACTGCCACTTCGTGGTCCCTTTGCATGTACAACTTTTTCAACCCTTTTTCCATATTTTGAAATGGAGTGGGCATGGAAGGTGATTCGCCTCAAATATGTGTTGAAATTATTTGGTGTAAATGTAAGACTTACACCTCAGTCCTAAACACATGTATTGAAAAGTACATGCCATTAGTTCCATTGGAATTGTTGTCAAGTAAGTGTGCTTAGGATTTGTAGTTAAAATGTTACTTTGTACCTCCATGGTCACATTAGTAGATACTTAAAAATGGGTTTTGAAGCTTGTGTTCATGGTAGCTCAAGTGAAGCTAATGATACCAAACCATTGTGTGTTTCTACAATGTGTTTGGATTTGCTACTTTAGCAAGTTTCAGTGTTCAGCTGTCCTCCCTGCTACTAGAAGCTTGTGCAAATTCTGTTGGTGCACTGTCTGTATCTTGTCTATTTCTATAGTCATGCGTGCCTCTTTATTCCACAACTACTATAATATGTTCTTTTGCTGTGTCTTTCCTGGCTAACTGTAATTACTGTTTGATAAATGTGGAGACATAGTATTAAAGTAGTGCCAGATCTCTAAAACAGTGTGGATACATTATATACACAAAATAATTAGATAATTTTCTCTAGGAAATCTCGTCAAAAGATTATTATTATATCTAATAATATGCAAAATTTAAGATGTTTTCATTACTAGACTGTTTCATATATAATGATGCTATGGAACAATATTTTCTTTACCAACCCAGCCAGAATTCATGAGCCAAAGGGCAGGTCAAGAGATTTTCTTGAACAGCCCCCCTTTTCAAAAAATTCAACAGCTAGCTATGAGTCACTTGTCAGATTGAAACTCCATTGAGATAGCCAGCTCTTGGGTGCAGCTGTGAACTGGATAAAATTTCATGGAAGCTTGTCCCTGGAGTGGTCAGTAATGGTTACTGGCATTCAAATGCTTTCTTATATTTTCTTCTTGAATATTCCTTGAAAGTGCTCTTGAACTATTGAATCAAATGCGAGCATGACACTATTGAAGTTAGCTGTGTTCCCCACTTCTTATTTCCCTATATTATTGTCCACTGAAAATCACTGGTAATTAATTAGCAATTGTTTCTGACATATATACACTGTTTTCAGGAAAACATTTGGAAACATCTAGGAAGAGATACTGGCAAATGTTACCTTTACCAAAAAGAACAGACTGAACAAGTTTTGGCTAAGTTCTTAGAATATCCAGAAATTTAATGCTTAAAAGCTAGCCATGTGACTGGTTCCTTCATAATTTATTCTGTAAAAATGCTGCTTAGTGTGACTTCATAGAAGCTGTAGAACATTTTTCAGAGTAATTGAATGCTATGTTTCCCTTACCAGCAGCAACATTTGGCACAGGATCCATGAGTATGCCTGCAGGATTTGGAACAACTGCCTCATACAGTCTTCCTACTAGCTTTAGTGGTAACTTCCAACAGCCTGCGTTCCCAGCCCAGGCAGCCTTTCCTCAGGCTGCATTCACTCAACAACCTAATGGTAAATACTTGTATGTTACATTTGCTTTCAAAAGATGGTAGTAGAGCACTGCATTGCATGTTTTCTTTGTTAGTCAGTTAATACTGAGATAGCTTGCACGCCCTTCCCACATTTTCATTACTGTAGTCAATCAGTTAAATATTATACTGGATGTAGCTGATAACGAAGAATGGGCCCTATCCAGCTATTTGCATATTTTATATTACTGCATTCCCTATCCTGGAACAAAGGAGTGACTGTTGATGTGAGTAACATAGGGCTTAGAAAAGTCCAGTAATCCCAGGTAAATTTCTACTTGGCAAACACTAGTAGTTTATTGAATTATTGTATAGCCTGAAGTTGTACTAATATTTTAAATTTTACTAAAATTAGATACTTAAATTTCCTAGACTTTCTCAATTTATGAGTTGCATTTTTATTTATATTTTGTTGGGGGGGGAATCTAAGCTGGAAAGTAAATCAACAAAGTGATGTTAAGCAGGTGGGGAATAATGGTATGTGACCGTATCCCGTTGTTTTGATTGGGTTAAAACTCTACTAATACAAAAATTAATTTTTAGGAACAAATGCTAATACAATACTTGATTACCAGACTAAAAATTTTCAATATTCTGCTGTATAGGTGCAGGCTTTGCTGCATTTGGACAGGCAAAACCAGTAGCCACCCCATTTGGACAAGTTACAGCTGTTGGAGTATCTAGTAATCCTTTCATGGTAAGTGATCCAATATGACCCAGTAGTTTCAGACTTAGGAGATGCTTTTTTGTTGTATTACTGAACTGAGTTGGATCCATAAGATTATTCTGCAAGAAATAGGGGAATGATTAATGACTGTGCTCTTGGAAGCAGTAATCTTACATATTTGAGGTCATGTCTGATCACAATAGGATATTGAAAAGTATACTTTTTTCTTCCTTTGTCATTTCCCTCTCAATTTATTTCAGATTTGTGAAACATTTGCTCCATGTTTTATGTCCTATCTTCTGTATTTCAAATCCAAAATTGTTGTGTTTCTGCTGACAGATCTCCTTCCATCAGTAGAACTGGGAAATGTGATTTCCACCCCCTGATCCTGCCTTTTTCCCCAGTTGCAGCTTTAGAGGGATGGGATACCAGGGATAGGTTTTGATGGATTGATTCAACATGTTAAAAAGAAGTAAATCTTTTGGTAGGTTGTTCTTTTTTGACATTGAACAGAGGGTTGCTTGAAGAAAGCCTGGTAATAATCCCTGTATGATTATCCCTCAGTTATAAACAGGGCATTATAAACTGTCTTTAGTTCAAAATATAAATTAATTGATCCAAATTACCAGATTGAATACTTTCTGAAACATACGAGAGAGAGAAAAATGCGGTGTATGAGGTGTTTTCTGTTCTTTGAATTATTACTTTTGACACGGTGGTATCATCTCAGCATGTACTTTCAGTCTCTTCAGGTAATATGCTTTGTATAATGGCTTTACATGATTATTTTGGTGAAACTTTTTTTTCTTCCACTAGGCAGGTGCACCAGCAGGGCAATTTCCAACAGGAAGCTCATCAACCAATCCTTTCTTATAGCCTTATAGACACTTTATCTAAAAGAACTCTTATGTGATCACATAACATCTCTGCGCCTCTTGCACTGTTGTCTTGTTTCACTGACCTTAGCTTTAAACACGAGTCTTTCAAGAAAAAAAAGCCTGCATTGTGTATTAAAACCAAGGAACACCAGGTAATGTGCAAAACAGGGGGCTGTGATAACATCTTCTAATCTGTGCATTGGCAGGAGAATGTTAATGGTATCATGTATATTAAAATTGGCTAATATTAAGTTATTGCAGATACCACATTCATGATGCTGCCATACTGTACATATTTTTTCTTAGGAATTAGTTCTTTGTGCATATCAGTATTTGTAACTTTTAACACATTGTTATGTGAAAAATGTTACTGAGGAAAATAGATCAGCCACTTTAAGGTGCTGTCATATCTCTTGGAATGAATGACCTACATTATTTTAACCATTGCTGTTGGGAGTCATGAGTTTAAAATTGAAGGTTTTATTCATTTCTTGAAGTGTTTTTCTTTCCTTTCCTAAAGAGCTCTTCTATTTATACATGCCTAAATTCTCTATAATGTAGAGGGATACCTGTCTGCATAATAAAGCTGATCATGTTTTGCTACAGTTTGCAGGTGGAAAAAAAAATAAACATTAGAAAAAATATTTTTGTCTTGCTCAACATTTGCACTAATGAATTTTGTTAAACTTTCAGGTTGAATCCCAAGATAGATACAATGTTTTCTTGGTTGCTTCAGTTATGTTGTGAATTGCTGTGTGTTACATACTAGAAACACTCTTAACCAGTCAATAAAATAACAAAATACCTATTGTTCTGAAAACTGAATCAAACCTGGTTACAAGCACACACTACATAATGTATTTCCTTTCTTTTTGATGTGAATGTCATACAGGACTCTGCAGTTTACTGTAGTTGTATATCCTGGTTAATTTAAATCACGTTGAAAGACAGCATTACTGAAGTCAATCAGCTGGCAAATACTTCAGTGAGATTGGTTCTTCTTTCTCTGTCTGGTTTTTTTTTTTTTTTTTTGGCTGTTGCATGGATACTGTGTTTCTTTTCTGCCGGAGCATTTTTCTGTATTTAGTTTTTTGTAAGACAAATATCAGTAATAGTATTCTTAGCCCATCATGAGGAAAATGGTTTGACCTGCCTCACAAATATGTTTATGTACCGTAATTTTTTTGGCCTATGGCGTTGATACTTGGTACATTGATACATGCTTATCAGTAGAAATGCATATTTTGGACTTAATAGCATTATCAGTGGCAAACTGTGGCAAAATGGCTGAGCTGAGCACTTCATTTGCAAAATGCAGTGAACTAGGATTGGGATCAAACATTACCTATATTTGATGTGCTTCTGGAATGAAGCAGATGTAGGGAGTCTGAATGTGCATTCAAGCATGGTTTGTATATATATGTTGCCAAGGGAATTTAAACACATAAAGGATATTCCTATCCTCATGTGTTAAAGCCAATGTCTTTTACATTGCATTTTATTCCTCCTTTCCACCAAAAATGGTGTTCAGGATAGCTACCAATTTCACTTAAAACCCATAAACAAAATGATTCAAATGATCACTAAATAGCAGATAGTGAAACAATCAAAAACATCAAAACAGTTGAAAACATCAGGCCAGTATGAAGAGGGTCTTTGCAACTCTCTTAAAACCTGAGAGAGTAAGAACTGATCTCAGTTCTGAGAAGAATGCATGAGAAACATCCCTTGTAAGTGCCTGTCAAGTAAACCTCTCCTGAAGAGCTTAACTTCTGGGAAAGTTCATAATAATGTGGATAGGCCCCAAACTCTTTGAAGATCTTAAAGAATCACCTTGAATTGGATCCAGACCAGTTGGTACCTAATTGTAAGTATTTCAGTATCAGAATAATGTGACCTTAGTGCATTGTGCCACTTACTAGCTTGGATGCCACATTTTGTGCCAGCGGAAACTCCTAATCACTATAAAGTTAATGTCATATACTCAAGACAGTGTAATTAAGGAATGGGTTCTGTCACCAGGTCAGGTCAATTCAGCGGAGAACATCACTGCTGCCACCTGCAGAATCAAGGAATCAAGACCACAACCCTGACATTGGGGGAGGGAGGCATA
This sequence comes from Ctenosaura bakeri, assembly GCA_948474755.1. Lineage (NCBI taxonomy): Eukaryota > Metazoa > Chordata > Lepidosauria > Squamata > Iguanidae > Ctenosaura > Ctenosaura bakeri. The sequence goes on along the minus strand of CAOLHI010002000.1, from coordinate 74,792 downwards.
GCCCCTTCCAGAACAGGTTAAATCCCAAACCCCCTGCCAGACTTTCTGCTGTCCAGCAGCATCTCCCTTTTTTCATTGTTCATAGACCTGCTTACTTAATATATATCCTTTTTAAGAGAATTCTTTGCCAGAACCATCTCTTCAGAGCTTAGATGAAAATATGCTGGGTTTTTTCTTTCTCCCTGTGCTGTATTTTCTTTAATTTTTGTTAGCAGTTCTTTAAAAAGAGTGTATTAAGCAGGAAAAAAATAATATTAAACCAGCACTTTCTGGCCATTTTAGAAGTCTCTTCTTAGTTTAAGACAGCGCCCCCATACTTTGTTCATAACAACCTTTTGTGGAGTTATAAAAAATACCCTGCTGTTACTCCTGTCACTTTAACACTGCTGTACTGTATGACTATGAATTCAGGAAAAGACAAGTAAAAATTATTCATCCAGTACATAGCTTTCATATATGTATTGTTAAAATAGATGTACATGAGAACCAGAACTGGTTTTCCCTACCAGTGTAGGCTAGTAATTAACAAATCTCTAGTTGCCATAATTTTAATTGTGGATGAAAGGCTGGTCTAATGAAATTTTCAGCATCACTTACATAGTTCATCTCTTGAATTTGCACATTTGCAGTAATGTGTCAGATGTTGGTATCAGCACATTAAGTTCAAAGCTTAGTCAGCACTTTGCACAACTTTGTATAAAAGGCAGTGGACACTGGATGAAGACCAATAGCTATTTCAGTATGGATACTATCCTCCATCCAACTCTAATCATGTATAACAATCACCAAAGATGGAGTTATGGGCCCCATCAGATCAGGTCAGATGACTGCAATACGGATATAAATTGGAAGTGAAATCAGCTTAATGTGCAGAAGTCCACAAGTGACTCACAGAGGTCAGGATTCAGTTGGGTATATAAGGTGGATCATGCTGCTGCTGCCACCGCCACCAAGAATGGTGGAAACTAGCCCTTCCCCACAGCCCTGCATATATTGTAACATCAGAGGGTTTTCCAGTTCCACAGCATCTTCTCAGGTTGCCAGTGGATGACTATAGGAGAGTGGGAGCAACTGGTCACCAATTCTGGTGAAAGCAGGACAATCCAACTGAAATACTCAGTTGGATCTTGGTCTTCATGTTGTGCCACAGATAGAATATTTTAGACCCCTAGAGCAGTGCTTTCCAAACTGTGTGTCACAACATGTTAGTGTGTGGGCTGTAGTGTGTCACACAAACATAATGAGTGAAAGGGCTGCCTCTCCTGCCACGGGCCAGGCCCAGGTAAAGGGATGCCTCTGTTGCTGCCACCTCAGGCCAAGGAAAACCCCAGCAAGGACAGCAGCAGGCCAGGCCTGGCGGGGGGCTGCCTCTCCCATTCCCGTCACCCCGGGCTGAGGAAGACCCCAGCGAGGGCAGCAGCGGGCCAGGCCTGGGTGGAGGGGAGGGGCTGCCTGTCCCACTGCCACCCCAGGCTGAGGAAGACTCAGTGAGGGTAGTGGTGGCAGCAGGCCAGGCCTGAGTGAAGGGGCTGCCACTGCCCCTGCCCTGGGCTGAGGAAGACCCTGGCAAGAGCAGCAGTAGTCCAGGTCTGGGTGAAGGGGCTGCCTCTCCCGTTGCCACCACTTGCTGCCCTGGGCCAAGGAAGATCCCAGCGACAACAGGCCAGGCTTGGGTGGAGGGGCTGCTTCCACTTACTGAATTACTTACTGAATTACTGTGTCGCAAAATGATGCACGTCTAAAAAGTGTGTCACCAACATGAAAAGTTTGGAAAGCTCTGCCTTAGAGTTGAGAGGTAATTGTAGCAGTAGGATGTATAGATAACAAAGGTTGATGGAAGTTGTTAAATGCACAAAGGTCAACTATAAAGCTTTGGTTGGAAAAGTCTAACAAATCACCAAGCACAGAAAAAACAAAATTCCACATTTCTATTAGTCTTTAAATGTAATCATATACTAAAAATGGTGCGGATGAGACCTGCATTAGTAGTACTGCAATTACTTGATCTCCTAAGAGGTCCCCATCTGTATATGCAATAAAAGCACTATGTAGTGTAAGGTGGCCTATCTGCTAGTGTGCCATGCTTTCCAGTTTATCTACCTATAGCAACGAGTATTGCTTCTAACCTCCTCAAGAGTCTCCTATCAAGTTCGTCTTGCGTTCTTTCCTTCCAAAAGTCTTCTGTCTCAATTGATGTTTGAAAGTAATTAATTTTTAATTCAATCTTCTTTGCTGTAGGGATAGCTGTCTTGGCCATGCAACAATGTCCAAAAGCAAAATAAATAAAATATTGCAGTGATACCTTTATTAGTTCCCTGACTAATGAAGCTATCTGGCACGTGTGTGTGTGTGTGTATTTAATTTGAACATAATAAACTCAGCTAGCTGCCTGAAAAGATTTCTGAACTAGAGAGAGTACATAGACTGGGACTTACCTCTCTGGGACTTCCAGGTACAGTAAAACAATTTGAAATGGCCATCACTGGCATGTTTTACCTTTTACAGCATCTACATTTGTCTCCTGGTTTGTCAATACAGAAACTTCTTAAGAGACTTACTGTATTCTGCCAACAAAGTGGCTTATAGCCTCATGTAAGACATGGTCTAAAACTCAATGGATACACCTTTGTTTCTAATGGTGGATAAAAGTGTTTAGTGCCTTCTGTGTTCCAAGTGCCTCTTGGCCAACAAGGGATGTGGCCTTTCCCTGCATCCAACTTCCCTTCACCACAGTATTAAATTCAGCTTAAACTTTGACTTCTCAAAAAGGATGCAGCTCTGTGACCCTCCGTTTCACACTTCTACAGAAATCATTTTAATACTAATGCCTGATGAAGAAGACTGAACCTTGAGAACTTAGAAATCAGTCACATAATGTTCTAGAGCAGTGGTTCTCAACCTGTGGGTCCCCAGATGTTCAAAAACTTCAGCTCCCAGAAGCCCTGAGTATTGACCATAGTGGCTGGGGCTTCTGGGAGCTGAAGTCCAAAAACATCTGGGGACCCACAGGTTGAGAACCACTGTTCTAGAGGTCTGCAGGGCAAGAAAACTAAATTCCATCTGTTTTCATGGATTAATTAAAACTCAGAAGAATTGGTTTTAGGAGTCATTTTGCTTGTTTTGAACATTAATACAACTTGTCACTGTAGTTTGTCAATATTTTGGGTCACTATGGCCATATATTGGTGCCTCAGGTAAGTATAGTTGTGGCAATAATAGAAGCACAGCTGTTGGACTAAAGCCAAAAGCTTCAAGAAATGTGATATCTTTTGGAAATTTCACCTGAAGACTTCTGTATTGCCTGTTCATATGTCTAATTCAAGGGTTGGCAACAGTTGTGGGGCAGAGGGCCAGTCCAAGTTTGCCCAGTGCTTTAGGGGCACCTTTTTTATTTAAATTGTTTTTAAAGTTTTTTTTTTGTTAGAAATTTTAGAATAGCTGAAATTAACCAAACAGTTCTTTAAATATTGTGTTAAAATTCTTCCCACTCATTATTAAATAAAATCTCCCCAGTCAAACTTAATTATTATTAAATTTATTTTCATATATAAAGTAACTAAAATTTACTTTTATTGCATTATTGGCTATATTGACCATTGATACCAAACTAGAAGTACCTAAATTGTCCTTTTAGTTCAGTCAGTGATGTTGATTATCTCACCGTCTATAGCATACTTAACAGTTTGCTGCCGAATTTCAGCATCAAAATTCACTTTTTAAAACAAAAGTTCTTGGGAGAGGCAATGGGAAACTGCAAAAAAAGGGGGGCTCAGGACCACATTTACACTGGATTTAGTTCCTGGTGACTGTATTGACCACATTTTCCAGCTATGCGTCCAGGCTCACTCTGTATGTTGTTTACTTGAAATCATGGTATGAATTAACACCATATTAATAGTATTTACATACAAATGTATTTTTCCCCTCAGTCACTATTTATGTACAAGAAACATGTTTTTAACATTCAACATGCTTAACTGAACATACAAAAAATACCTTTCTGTGTCAGTTTGGGTGTACTAAGCAAATGGTAATATTGAGATAAGTTTAGATTAACTAAATAATTTTATGTTTCACATTGCTTTGTACAGTGTTAAAACTCCACTGTTAAATTGGATGAGACTATGATTTAGTAATTTTTCAACTTTGATATGTAGTGTGTGAATTGGTAAAGTCTACAAGAACAAATCCTGCTGCCTTTATTCAAGTACATGAATAAGTGTTTGGTGTGGTCTCAGGGCAACTAATCTTTTGCAAGAAATGTAAAGTCTCACATTCACAGTCTTGTGCTATAGTCCTCAGTATTCTGCTTCTCTGCTTCAGGCTTCTGAGGATTCAGTGGAGTGCTTTGACATTTGGTTGAGATTATAGTATAAATGCTTCTGCATAGAAAAATTCCAGCTGTCACTGCAAAGTAGCTGCCATATATTAGGAACTGCAAGAAAGCAGATAGAGAGATAGTCAAACAGCTTTTCGAAGAAAACATTTCATTTTTTCTGTAATAGTAGATATTTTTCAACCCTTTTTATCCATGTGTATCTTGTATAATCTGTTCTACTGATTGTCATAAATGCACAATTCTTGATTGTGGTGAAATGTCAACCTTCGGTTCCCTTAATCGTAACCCTGGGAAAAAGTCCCAGTGTGGACTTACTTCTGAATAGACATCCACAGGACTGTACAGTTAAAAACACCTGCATCATTCCTCTTGGTTGATTTCAAAAGGAATTTGCTATATTATTATTTACCAAATGAATAGTCAAAAATCATTTGTCATTGTATTAAGCTACAGCATTCAGATCTTTTATTTCAATATCCAAAAATGATTTTGAGGACTTTTGCCTATAATATGATCTGTTCACTCATGAGGACATACTTTCTTGCACTTCCTTAAAAGCAGGAGTTTGTCTGGCAGAGGTAAGTCTACTAGCAAGAAACTACCAAGGCAGAATATCTGTATTCTGATTCTTCCACCAACTTGCTTCCTGTAGCCTGTCTGTATTTAGCAATGTGGCTGTGCCCACGTCCATTCCAGTTGCACACACGAATTTGGGACCAAAGCTAGAGAAGTATTTGAAGATTGTATTCCATGACCTCACAAGAAAAGCTAAGAAAGAAACATGAAATATTGCTCACAGGCTTGTGATCTTGTACAGCAGAAGATAGCCTTTTTGTGGACAAGGAGAATTGTTTTTTAAATGCAAATCAGCTGCAGGCTGGCCTGATTTGGTTGTCCTTTGGGAATTAAAAATAGTTTGCTCTCTCTTCCTCTTGTTTCTTTTGACCTGGTTTATGGGAGTGAAGATTCAGCTGGATCCAGATTGTTTGTGAGGCAAGAGTGGTTTTCCCCTATTCTCTCAGAACACATGCTCACATTGTCAGTTGAAAAAACAACAGTAGGGACCTGATGTCCAGAGGAAATTCAGGGAAATTGCTGACTGCACCTGTACCTGAGGTAGTTTTACTGACATCTGTTGCGTTTGTTTGGTGAGGTTGTCCTTGGAATGAGTTTGGAACCTAGTTGGGGATGTTTTCAAGCTTGAAATAAATGTATATTTTATGTAATTCTTTTTCTCTTTCTTTGTTTTTATTACTTGTTTTTCTGATGTATACAATGACTTCATGATGCTGAAGACCACTGACAATTATTTTGGGGTGAGCAAAAAATGTGGAGCCAGATACGTTAACGTTCTAAGCATAAATCTTATCTGGTCTGGACTGCTTAATCTGCATTGTTGAGTCTAAAAGCTAGGTACTGCAGGAAGATGATTCGTTAGCTGCTAACTTATTTTGATGGAACATTCCATTTCAGTGATTTATTGAATCATGTGAAATGAAGTCAGAAAACTGGCATTAACAAAACTGCCAACATAAACTGTAGGAAAGAAGAAGAAAAAAGCCTTGGAGATAAATGTGTAAGTGGTGAACTGTGGAGACTTAATGAAGATTAACTTGCTAAATTAAGCTATCATATACTCCATAGTGAGCTGGGCGGCTGCATCATGGCCAAGTGGCCATAAAAGTGTTTGCTTCTAATAGTGACATTGTTAGATACTTTTCACATTTGCTTTGCAGTATGAGGCTGGGAACAGACATGAAGGCTGAAAACAGACTAGGAGTGAATTTTTATCTGCTGCTAATCAGCTTGCACAGTTCTAGCTATAGAGGGAGATGGGTCATGTTTGCACACTTTGATTTTGTTGGTTTGCCCATGCAATGTATAACTCTTGCGAGTCCATCATCCATCAGATTCAGCCATGGGGAGGGGATGTATTGCAGTTCCCCATAAAACTAGAAATGGGGGATATGATTGCTGGTTGAGGGACAGTCTGGGTAGAATTTGTTTAGGGGTCCAATTCTGTCATTATCTGTGAGGGGATGCTGCACCTCATCAGTGAAAGGGCTGGAGTGCTGCTCTGCTGTGTAACATCAGCTGCATCATATACCACCAGTAAAGCTTTTCTTACAGCAATAACATGTCTGGTACCCAAAATTCTTGAGGAGGACTGCAAGTACACCTAGTTCCAGAACAGGACACTTTCCATAGTTGCTAACAGTGCAATCCTGCAAATGCTTGCTTAGAAGTTCTGTTGTGTTAAGTGGGGCTTACTCCCAAGTATAAGATTGTGTATCCTTAGGTAAATTATTTTGACTCTTTAGCAGTTTTCTATCTATTCCACATTTAATCAGTTCATTAATCAAAATATTACTGGGGACCTTATTAGATGTTTTGCTGAAATCCAGATAAATGACACCCACAGCAAAGTCGAAGGCTTTTACTCCCAGAATCCATAGGTTGTTGTGGGTTTTCCAGGCTTTGAGGCTGTGTTCTATTAGTGTTTTCTCCTGACGTTTTGCCTGCATCTGTGGCTGGCATCTTCAGAGGATCTGGTGGCATGGAAGCGAGACAAAGTATATATACTTGTGTAGTCACCAGGTGGGAGGGAACAACTTGCATGTTTTACAGTTGGCCTGTGTGATAGCCCATTGTTAAATGGGACTACAAAATGCAGCATCCAAACATGAATCAAAGAACACGAAAGACGCTGCAGACTGATCCACCCAGAAAAATCAGCAGTAGCAGAACATGTTATAAACCAACCTGGACACAGAATGCTTTTTGAAAGCAGAGAAATTCTGGACCGTTCTGACAACTACTATGTCAGACTACACAGAGAGGCCACTGAAATCCATAAACACATGGACAATTTCAACAGGAAAGAAGAAACTTGGAAAGTAAACAAGATTTGGCTACCAGTACTGAAAAACATTAGAATCAAGACTCAAAAATATGCCAATGAACACCACCCAGAGTCTGGAGGTCCCTTCACAGGGAACAATACAATGGGTTGCTAATGTACTTAACACACTGTTATGCATATCTCCTGACTAACAATATCTCATTTATCAATAGGCCATCACACAGGCCAACTGTAACACATGCAAATTGCTTTCTCCCACCCAGGGACTACACAGGCATATATACTCTATTTCACTTCCATGCCATCAGATCCTTTGAAGATGCCAGTCACAGATGCAGGTGAAACATCAGGAGAAAATACTAATAGGATACGGTCTCAAACCCTGGAAAACCCACAACAACGTATAGACATTCACAGCATTTCCACTATTGGCTAAACTAGTGACCTGTTTGGAAAAAAGAGTAGTTTGGCAGGATGTATTCTTGACAATCCCATGTTGGCTCCTACTGATGACTGCATTGTCAAAATACTTACAGAAAGACTTCTAATACTTTCTAATTTTTGGTCAGGCTGGCTGGACTGTAGATTCCCAGTTTCTTTTTCTTTTCCCCCCTTTTTCTTCTGCCTTTTTTGAAGAGAGGGACAATGTTTGCTGTTCTCCAGACCTCTGGCATATCACTGGTTCAAGATTTCTCAAAAATGATGGCAAGTGACTCACAGAGTACATAAGGAAGTTCCTTCAACACTCTGGGGCAAGTAGTTCTTAACCCTGAGGTCCACGGAGCCCTCACAGGGCATCTGCAAGCCCTGCCACTGGACACTACCAGCAACAACAGGGACGTAGCAATGTGTATGTGTGCCCAAACTGCTTCCTTATTTGCAAATGAGGGAACAGTTTGGGTGAATGCACATACCTGCCTCAATGCCCTTTTCATCTGGCACATGGCAGCAGGTGTGTGTGTGTGCCCAAACTGCTCCCTCATTTGCAAACAGTAGTTTCAGCTCCTGCAACCCTTCCCCACTGCCACATCCCTGACAAAAGGGACATAGCAGCAGACATGTGCACATGCCCAAATAGCTCCCTTATTTGCAAATGAGGATGCAGATTTGGCACCCACACCTCCTGCTGCCGCGTCCCTGATTAAAGGGATACAGCAGCAGGTGTGTGCGCACACCTAAACTATGACTCTGGAGACCAGGGTTTGAATTCCTACTTGGCCATCATGGAATCCCACTGGATAACCTCAGGTAAGTTACATTTTCTCCACCTTGGAGAAAGACAAAGGCAACAAATCTTGCTAAGAAAACAGCCACGATAGGTTCACTTTAAGATTGCCATAAATCAGTTTTTAAAAGGGAGAAACATGATGATGAGAAAGAATTTCCCTTTTCAGTAGCACTTTGTTGGGGGCCTTCAAGTCACTTCTGAGTCACAGTAATCCTAAAGTGAATCTATCCCTGGGTGGGTGGGTGTCTGTCTGACTTCCTTCCTTCCTTCCTTCCTTCCTTCCTTCCTTCCTTCCTTCCTTCCTTCCTTCCTTCCTTCCTTCCTTCCTTTAGATTTGTTCATGGGGGTTTGCCTGCCTCTTAGGCTGACAGAATGTGACTTGGGGATTTGAATACTAGTCCCCAGAAATATTTTAATAAATATATATTTGAATATCTAAATTTAAATCTTGAGTTAAGTCTTGGTGGTCCCCATCAGCAAATTATATTTACAGGGAGGGCCTGGGTAAAGAAAAGGCTAAGAACTACTATCTGAGATGTAGTTCATCTGGCCCTGCAGATTTGACCTCATTTAGATTAACTAAGTGATTCCTGACTAACCCATTATCAATCTTGATTTGCAATCCAGATCCCTTTCCGAAGTCTCTGTTGCTGCACAGAAGCACACAGTTCTCTTTTAGGAGCAAAATGAAGCAAAATAGGTATTGATTAGTTCTGTGTTTTCATTATTGTTAGCATTTACTATCCTTATTGAACAACAGCACCACCGTCTCCTTGGTCATTTTCTTGCCTTGAATGTATCTTAGACTTTTTGTTGCTCCTTGATTCCTTAGCCAGTCCCAGCTCATTCTGTTTTGGACCACACCACCATCATCCTCAGATAGTCAATGTTAGGGTTGGACATCCCTAATACCATTGATTTCATTGGATCTTTAGTCCTTGGAAAGGCCTGAAATACTTAGTATTGAATTAACAGTGGTGCCCATATTGTAGCATCAGTAGTGTAAATTACCTGGGTCTCAATATCCAGTCCCAGCCCTTTGGAATCTACTACTATAACAGTCATAATAGTCTGAATCAGCAGTGCCACAAAGTTGTTGAATCCAAACATTAAGGCATAGCGTTCCATGCTAAGGCTGACAGCAATCTGAAATCTAAAATTAAACTTTTGTTAGAACAGTAGCACTCTACAGTTGTACCTTTATCTGCTGGGGTGGTAGAGGTGGTGGTAATAAACTCATTAATTGGAAGTGTAGAGGTGTGAGTATATTTTACCAAATCAAAAATGGGCAAAATGTGCTGAGTAATGACCTTGGCTGAAGTCTGTGTGCAGGCAAAGTCATCTCATTATGGTGCAGGACCTGGGGTGTACCAAAACAGCCTCCAGTAACAACTGATATACAGCCAATGCAATAGCCAACTAGGTTGGATTTTTTTCTCCTGAAACCTAGTATCTTTTTCTCTAAACTCTTTTCTGTGAAATGGACATAGGCATTTGGGGGTAAGGAGGTAACACATGGGCACATAGCTCAATCACAGAATGGTCACCACGGGGTTTAATGAAATGCATGCTACCACTGAATGATGAAGAAGAGACATGCAAAGGTTATGATGGATTAGGATCACATCCCATGTTCCATCTAAGCGTGCAGAGAAGTACTTGCTTGAACACAGTGTATGTTTATTTTATTCATAGACAGTATGAACTATCATGGAACAGCAGCTACCAAATTAACTTATGGCATTTACCATGCAAGAATTTTTATGTATGGCAGGGTGCACTCTTGGCCATATTTTCCTATTTTTCCTCCCACAATTATTACTATTAATACCACTAATATTAAATGATTTCCCCCAAGGAAGGACCCAAATAGTTACAAATTAGCATGAGGCTATACACACTCACACCTATACACAAACAGGGACAATATGTACTTACGTGGCTATAGTTATAAGGAACATGTAGCATGCCTTGAAAACTAGATAACCAGCATAGCAGATCCAGATGTTACTGGTAAAATGCATCAAAAACAACGAACCAGCATCTAAGGCAGAAAAGATTCCCAGTGCTAGCTCTCCTGTTAAATCCCAGTTCACCTTCACAAATCCTACAGTCAGTGATGTTACTGAACCTAGAAATAAATAGTGTTTTTAGACTTGTAATGCTTTGTTGAATCACGTGCTCATTGAAAACCTTTAAAAAACAAACTATTTTCTTAACTATAGTGTTTTAGTTTAACATAGTAAGCTGCCTTGATCAACTCTTTCAACATGAAGATGGAATAACAAATATTCTAACAAATAAAATGATTTTTAATAAACAATTCTGAAATTGCAGCTCGGATTGTTCACCAACAAGTCTTACAAATTTCTGATAGCAGGCGTATCTTTAGAACTTTCAAGTATCTAAGGTTTAAATGAAATCACAGAGGTGAAAGTAGATTAATGGTGTTCAACCTACTAGGCACCAGCAAATTATTTTTATTCTGACCGATTTATTTCTCAATGAATTATGCTTCGCCGCCACTTTCCCAAGCACCCAAAATGGCTCACAAAACCTCAAAAAGCACACTTGACAATTGTCATACATGTATCATCTAATCGATGGAAGCTAGCTGAACTTTTTGTTCTAAAAATACAGTATTACAACAAGCTGACATAATCCATGTCAAAAATTAGGAACCACAGAAGAAAAGATTTTGTTCGTGTTTAACAGACAGCACAGGTAGATAACAGAATCAGAGAGTTAAAAGAGCCCCAAAGGTAGTTACTTCAACTCTCCACCAGTTTTGCAACAGGATCCATGACAGGTGGCCACTGAACCTCTGCTTAAAAGCTTCTAATGAGAGAGACTCTCCACTAATACAGCTCAATATAAGCAGGCAGTATATCACAGATCCAATATGACCCTACTTTCCAGTGCCTAACAATAGGCAGGCAATGGTTTTCTGTACCTGCTGTAGCAGTTTGTGTCCTAGCTGCATTTCATAGGTCTCTGTGAAGTCTCACCTAGTATTCTCTCAATTTTCTGTCTGCAGGAAAATCAGGTAAGACAATTCCAACCACAAGTTAAAAGGGGGAGAAATCTTTATACAATCTTTCCGTCATGATCCATTTATGTGGTGTTTAATACAATAGCTGACTTCAAAATATATTAATCATACAGCCTGTTGAGGCTGGCAAATAAATTCGACCAGTTAGAAAAGTTTTGGTTTGTAACTTTTCAAAATCAGGCCACTCTGGCTTTGAGTGTGCTTTCCATGATCATAACATGCAGGGCTGAACTCAATAGTATGATACAATAAAGCCAACAACAAAAAGCAAAAATAAACAAAGGTGGGGCCCTAGCTTTTCCCACTTCCAGAATTTGGAGGCTGCTTACATTCTGAAAATGTGCAAATGAAACTGAAAAAAATGCTGCTATTGTCTTCACCTGGATAGAAGGGGCATGGTCTATGTAATTTCAAAGATGTAAGGGAATATGTGGTCTCTCTACATTAACTAAGAAGCAGGTATTCATTGCCAGTAGTAGATGTTATGGGGCAGCAGCAGGATGCTGGAGGGGAGGTCTGTATGTTAAGCAGTCCACCCTTTACCCTTTAAGCAAGACTGCTACTTTCAAGTGCCATGGAGATGCTATCCCACCACTGGTGTTGAAGAAGACAGATTCATGTAACAGTCCATTTCGCTCTTGTACATGGAATGGAATGAGTGTCTTGTTCTTCACGTCAGACAACAAAATATGATAGCCATGCAATATCCCTCACCATTAGCTGTGCTGGGTAGGGGCCAGACATTCTTCACCCTGCCTTTAAGGACCAAACGAAAGTTTCTGATTGCTGTTGAGCCTCATAATAGCTAAGGTGTGTGCAGTTGTGGAGGAGTACTAAGTCTATTGGACTAGAGAAATCAAACTGTCATCTTTGGGGTTGGGGGCAACTCATCTTGATCAGTGATGATCTTTTAAAACATTTTGTTCATTGAAGTAATATTTTATTGCCCCAGTTCAATCATAAAAACTTCCCTACCCATCAGAGCTCTAGTCCTGTGTCTACAGAAGCCTCAAATCTGCTGTATATACATTTTCACTGGTGTGTATGTACCCCAACCTTCTTTAAAATAAATACAGAAGATTGTGAGTGTCAAAGTACTTACACATTTTCAATGTATGTGGGGTTCTTTGGATTATGGAATACCTATTAAGAGTTCTTACATTTTGCTTGCCCTGTTCAAGCTTTTTAGGTTGGATGGGGGGAAAACTTGACTACATACATTACATTTCTATTAATGCAGAAGATGAATTCAAGTTACTTACTTACTTAAGAATGTTGCAGAGGCTTCAACAGCTCCATTGTAAACATCAGAAGTATGGGAAGGTGCTTTGGCATCCCACAGTGCTTGAATGTAATTCAAAATCTGATTAAAGCCTGCGGTGGCTAATGCCCACCAGATGGACCAGTAAAGAAGTTTCTTTGTAGTGTAGCATTCCCTCAAGTCTCTACACAATTGCAGAAGCACTGCTAGAAAGTGATTTTGACCTTGCATTTTGGATAGCTGGTATTCAGGCAAGTTCTGGGAGTTGATTGATGGCACTGTAGTGTCTTTGTCCTGTTGGCTTGATACATATGAGGGACCTCTATTTGATCCAATGGAAGTATCTGTGGAAGATTTTTTATGAAAGAACATACTTTTTTGAGGCATGGGCAGAAAAAATGAAGATAGAAATGCTGCAGAGACGGAAGCCAGTGTTATAGCATTCAGGTAAAAATACGATACGGAGGCTAAAGAAACTAAAAGTTGGCCCAGTAAGTAACCCATGGTGGATGCAACCAGAGTGACACTTCTGCAATAACCTGTTACTTTCTGGTAATGCTCAGCACTAACCATACTGTATATGTAGGCATAATAGGCAACTTCTGTGGCAGTCACAAGTCCATAGAAAAACTCCATCAGCTGCATGGCTGGCAGACCATGTGCAAATAACAGCAACAGCCAGGTAACAATAAAGCTAATTCCTTGGAGAATTATCACAGGTTTATAGCGTACATAGTCTGTTAGCAGAAACACAGGGAACAGCAGAGCCAGGTATGAGTATGTCCAAACTGGGAAAACATGCTGTATTACCTGAAAGGGGGAAGGAAGAATTCTGTTAATATGGAGAAACTAGATATTTAAGGCATGGAAAACACAAACACTTAAGGAAATTAAAGATTATAGATCTTTGTGAGGCCCTAGACATGCAAATTGTGGTCTTCCAGATGTTGGAGTGAAACATCAGCCCTAGCAAGGATAGCAAATCATAAACAAGGATAAGAACAGCAGTGCAATAACATCTGCAAGAAGTCCAGCTCTGTCCTAGATCAGGGCTGGGAGACATTTGGTTCACCAGATTGTTTATCCTACAGTTTCTAGAATCCTTTGCTATTAGCCATGCTGGATGGGATTGACGGAAGTTGTAGGCCAAAATATCTGGAGCACCAAAGGTTTTCTACCTCTACCAAAGACAAGCTCTGATGGCTTGTGTATATTTTCCTTTCTGATAACTCCATTCTTTATGCCCCCACCTTTCATTCCACCTTAGTTTCACACTTGCCTGCCAGAGCTAGATCAACTGCCAATCTTTTAGTAAAACAAAACATGTCATTTATGTTATGTGAAACATTCATATACCATCCTATCCAGTAGATTTGTGCTGAAGAGCAAGTACATTGTGAAACGTTACAATATGCCACAAACCATTAATGTTAATAAAGTGAGGTAGCAACTAAAAGCAAGGAGATTCTCAAAATGCCTGTGGAAATAATTGTCCCTTAATCTGCTGCCAAAACCAATATAATTTATACACTAGGAGTAGCTGCTTCTTTAGGATGACATGCCATAAACACCTTTTAACAAAGCTTCACTCTTTTGTTCCTGAATAACATGCTTCTGAGAAGGGCATTTGGAGAACTGTTTCCGCAAGAGATCTCAAAATACAGCCAGACTGGTATGCAAAGAATCATACTTTCAGGTATTTGGGTGCCAAGGCATTTAGGGCTCTGAGTACCACCATCTTGAACTGGGTGCAGAAACACAACAGAAGCCAGTCTAATTCTTCTGAAGACTTTCTTTTTCAGATTGGTGCAACATGAACCAACCTAGCTGCATCAGTTAAAATTTCAGTGGCCATGTTTTGAACTATAGAGCTTCCAGGGCAGCCCAATATACAGTGCAATATAGTGCTCTATGTGGGATGTTACCAACACATGGAGCACCATAGTTTTCCTTTCCACCCAAAGCTACAACTGGCAAATGAGCCAAGCTTGTAAGAAGTGCTCTATGCCACCAAAGCCTTTAATGACATTTACACAGAGGCTGTACCCTATCGCTTTTCAATTTTTCTTTTTTTGCATTTTCATACAATGTTTGCTTCCAGTTGGGTCATAAAGCTTTGCTAATGCTAGCAACAGAAATCAATATCCCCAGTATTCCCTACTGTAAATGAATAGGACAAGCCTTTATTTGGGGAAGGTGGTTTGACTTTGGTATGCATATAATGTATTTGCTGGCATATAAGACTCACTTTTTTTCTTGAAAAATACTGTTTGAAAATGGAGTGCATCTTATATGCTAATGTGTCTTATATGCCAGCAAATAGTGTATGCTAGTGTATAAATGGGGTGCGTCTTATACGTGGGTGCATCTTATACACCGGCAAATATCTGTGCCTCCATGCAACCAGGTTATTGTTACAGCAAACACAACAAGAGGTAAATAGATAACATGTCTTCCCAGAATTACAAGAGATCTTCACAGAATTAGAAGAACTGGAAGGAAACTTTCAGGACATCGAATCTACCCACATTCAGTGCTGGGTTTAGCAATAGCATACCTGACAGACAGCTGTCCAATCTCTTCTCAAATACCTCCAGAAAAGAATGGCCCAAAAATGCCTCCAGCAGTCTGTTCCACTGCCAGTAGCTGCTGCTATCAGGAAATATCATTAGCCAAAATCTGCTTCCTTGTCATTGTTGCCCAAGAGTTCTAGTCCTGCCTTCTGATGTGGCCTCTTGAAGAGCAGATGGCAAAGAATAACTACTTGAACATTACTTTGGAGACTTGGGTTTGTCATTTGTGATGCTGCCTCCAACTTCCTGTTTATAACAAAACTACACAAGAAATGTACTATAGAAACTACATTATACAAATGTGCCATCACCCTGTGAGGCAGGCTAGCCACACACTTTGTGGCCCCAGGCAAAAAATAAGGTGGTGGCTTCACTCCATAAAGAAGCAGATTGGATAAACAGCTGAACATTGCTTTGACACTAGTAGTGGCACAGCATTCTCCATTCGGTTGAAGGCAGCAGGCTAACACGTGGAAAGGCATATCAGGTAGGCCACATGGCACACAAAGTTATCATTCAAAACCTGAGCATGAAACAGCTGCCCTGCTCTGTACGTGTTAGCCCTGCTCAACCCCCCCCCCAAAACCCCTATGTTTTCCTCAAGAAACTAAAGAAGGGAAATCTTTTTGTCCTCACTAATAAATCCTAGGATGCTCCAGTGAAGCTGAAGAGCATTGGAACTGTGAGGATGGGAAAGAATCAGATATCTAATCATAGTGGAAACTGGGGGGAAGATTTAAGAGAAACTTGCCAGGAGATGTCTACTTGCTCACTCAGATCAGTCCAAAAGGCCCACATCAATTCCAACTGTCTGCAGTTGCTTGGCTGTAAGGGGCTGTTTGAATCTTAAGAGAAGGGTTTGTTTGGGGCAAAATATTGGCAGACAAGTGATGGCTGCCTGGGAGCACTTGAAGACCACCTGAGAAGACGCCACTGCTTGACAAAAACTGTTCACCCACAACCAGAGCTTGGAAAATAACCTTTCCAAGCTCTGCTGTGTAATCAACCAGCTGCACTGACATGTTTTACCTGTGGTAAAGCATGTTATTCATCTCCACAGAGAAAAGCATTTTTCAACATACCTCATCAGTGGTCAGGTTTTTACCAGGTCCAGCAAGATAAGGGACCAGAAAAGGCTCCGATGGTTTCATCATACTGAAGAAGCCATATATGCAAAGGACTGAGGTGGGAAAAATCCATCCACTGCTTTGCATTTTCTTCCAACAATCCATGGTTCTTATGGCTAAAATAAATAAAGAAAACGTGGAAAATGGAAGAAAGAGGAATCAGTGGTGAGGGTGGGACAATTTATATAAGGGACACAATGACTTATTTTGCAAAAGATTTTTGGAGAAGGAAAAAGGAACAGTTCAAAGGAACTTTAAATTATTTGTAATTGCTTTAGATTTCAATGGAACTAAAGGACTATGTAGTTGGGAAGCACCATACCAATTCAGCCCAGGATGGTAACGACATTGAAAAGATGATATGATTCTCAGATTGGATGGCTGTTCTTTAGTATCTCATCTGTGGCCTACCCCAACAGGTCACATTTCATTGACCATTCAAACTCTTTGTTCTCAATTTCACAATCTTTCTACAAATAAGATGAAACATACTCTATAAAAAATGCCATTTGTGAGAGAAATAATGTTACAGCTTCTAATTTATCTGTTTTTAGAACTGCATCCTAGCTCACAGTAGACAGTAAAGTTATACTGCAAGAAACAATAGAGTGGACATCCCTATATGAAACCTCCAGATCTGCAAATTCAAGTGATTGCAGAGTGTCACATCCTCTACATGTAATAGTGACACGAATGCACACTCGCTGATGTGCCTGCACACATATCACTGCCCATTTAATAATATAGGACACAATCATTCATGTTTTCTGCCCTTTTCAGGGGGTCATGGAACTGAACCCCCACAGATATGGAGGATTTTCCAGAGTGGGATCCAAGGCAGCTCATCCCCAAAGCAGATCACCCAACTCATTTAAAGCCGAATAATAAAATTTTAAAAGACAATTAAAAATCATCACATTAAAAGAGTATAAAATAATTTAAAAGCCATACAAAAGTTAAAAATAAAGCATATAGAAAGTTTAAAATTTCACGTTAAACAAAACAGTTGTCGTCTACCAGCGAAAGGAGATCAGGAAGGGGGCCAGCCTAGCTTCCTGCGGAAGGAAATTCCTGAGGGTAGGAGCAGCCACTGAGAAGGCTCTCTCCCATGTCTTCACTAATGGTGGCAGGACTAAGAGAAAGGTTGCCCCAGTGGATCTTAAAACTTTGTCAGGTTTGTACAGGGAGAGATGGTCCTTCAGATAGTTCCACTGCAGGTGTTTATCGCTTTCTGAAATACAGGAGATAAATCAGACTGGAGGGACACATTCAACAGCATAAAATGGCGGAAACGTGTGGAGGAAGACTAAACTGTGCCCCAGACCACAGGGAAGAGTCACATGTTTTAAGTGCTCATGTGTTATTTTAAAAGCTCCCTGAAAATGGTAAATTTGCAGTGCTGGTTGGCTACCTTCTCACATGCTAATAATGTTTTGTAAGAAAGTTTTTATGTCACAGAGTTTTCTAATGTAGCATGTCCCAATCAGCAGTCTGAAGCTGTGCTGTGCCTTAGCACCTTCACAATGCATTATAGGCAGGTAGGTTTATCATGAGTTGAAATCAAAGCTGAGCAGTACCATGCAGCCTGCCTGCAAATCACACCCTAAACTAGTGGTTACATTTGGGCAACTGTTCACACAGAAGTACTGGAAGCTGCTTTATACTGAATTAGACCATTGGTTTGGCTAACTCAGTACTAAAGATGGAGAGAGTGTAGTTCCTGGCCTGCACACAGCTCCTAGACCTTAAATTTTGCATCCCCCAGAACCCCTACTTTGAAAAGGAGGCTTATTTTGCAGCCACTCAAAGCACCACAAGAGTATGGTGGTTTGGATCTGCTTGTTGTCCCCACTATCACTTCAGAAAATGAAGAAAAAAAGCCTTTGGGGGCAAACCTCCCCAAACCAAATGGTGTCGCATCACTTCCCAATTGCATTTAGTGTGACACTGCAGCCTATGTGTGAGGGATCTCCAGTTGCCCCTGTCTGGTCTACATGGACTGGCAGCAGCTTTTGGGACTCTGAGCTTTTCTTTCTTTTCTAGCCTCCCTGGGACCTTCTATGTACAAAGCCTGTGCTTTAAAGATGAACTATATATCCAGCCCTTGATTCTGCAGCAGGCTCTGTCATGTAGTACACCTGTAGATGACCAGCTAGTCATGCACAGTTGTCCCTTAGTCAACATTCATGCTGATCACATGGATAAAAAGGGAATTGGACAGTGGGGATGAGGCAACATTGGTGGCAGAGCCAGCAAAATGGTCCTGCTGGCTTCTACTCATGATGGCCCTACACACATATAGTGGCTAAATTAGGTAGACAACTATGGCCTTGTAGATGTTTTTTGCTTGCACATTTCATCAGCCCTGGTTAATATAGTTGATGGTCGGAGACTATGGGAAATGCAGTTCAAAGACATCTGCAAGGCCACTGTTGTCCATCCTTAGGCTAAATCCAACATTAGTGTGATTTAGAGCAGATCTGTCAAAATCAATTGGAGTTATGCTTAGCAAATTCCACTCATTTCAGTGGATCTAGTCTAAGTAGAATTAACATTAGATTTAGCCCAATGTTTGCCAACAACTAGAACCAATTTCTAATCTTCATGCAGAAATCAAGCTTTAGCGTCTTTCAGGTATGAACATACAGAACCTCACTGAAGATAGCTAAGAATATGCATTGTTTTTTGTTTTTCTGTTTGGGTTTGTAAGCAAATTAGTATTTGATCTAAATATATAGAGTTAATATGTTAGCATATAGGAGACAAAAGACAATGTTAAAGCTGTGAAGAATGTAATAGCTCCCCATCTTGTCTAACTTGGGAACTCTTATAAAGCATGAATTTACGGTACACAGCATCACACAAGTTGTTTTGAATGGGTATTTCAATTTCTCAACCTCAGGCCTATAGAATAACATAATGACAAACATATACAAAGCCTCTATGTAGCGTAATCCATTTTGGTGGTTGCCATGCAGCCCACATCTAGTAGAGGGGTGTATATTTCCTTAAATCAGTTCATTCCCTTTTTGATAAAAAAAATCAGCCCAGTTCCTCCTCCTCAGTATTGAAGTTATGGAAATAAGTGACAGAAAATTTTGTTCTTGTGCCTTCAAGTCATTTCTGATTTATGGTGTTCCAAAGGCAAACCTATCATGGGGTTTTCTTGGCAAAATTTCTTCAGATGGGGGTTTGCCTTTGCCTTCTTCTGATGCTGAGAGAGTGTGACTTGCACAAGGTAATCCAGTGGGTTTCCATGGCTAAGTGGGGATTCAAACCCTGGTCTTCAGAATTGTTGTCCAGTGCTCAGACCAACTACACCAAATTGCAGACAAAATTGAGGTAGGGGAGTCTGAAACTAAAGAACTCTAGCTTAAAAGACTTTATACACATCACATGCCTTAACTCTTATCTCTGGTGGGCTTTCTCCTGGCTTGTTAATCCACTTACAGAAGCAGAACAACTGCTAAGGAGAAAATTCTTCCTAATGTACGACTGAATAGCACTGAACTGCAAAGGAGTGGCGGATGCACACACATTTTTGGGAAAGCACTGAGCAACTGCTTGTGTTGCCAAACCTTTCACTGCAGTTGGTCTCAGTTTCTCTTTTGGAAATAGGATCCAGATTGCTTTTCTGCAGTTCCAGTGTAATTGCTACAGCTGCATTTGCCTTCCACCTACACTCCAAGCAAACAGCCACAATACAGCAAGAACATATAATGGCCACTCTATGTTGCCTTTGCTCCTCTCCTTGCTCCGTTGGTGTTAAAAACAGCACAGATGGAATATGAGGATTTCATAAAGAAAATGGCAAAGCAGGAGGGGTTAATTCTGTCCACCTGCACCAAAATGGAGTAGGTGACTACCATTGCAAAAAATAAAATAATAAAATAAAATAAGTATATCTGCAGAAATTTTATATAAGTTTTTAACAGAGAAATTTGCATCATTTTCTATTGGCTAATTGCAGCATATACGTGGAAATTTAGAAATAATAATTATTATTTAAACAAGAAAAAAAAAAGTCATTATAGTGCAGAAGCATGTGACCACACAATACCTATATGTCGGGTATTCACTGTTTACAGATAATTTCAAGGCACTTGCATCCCTCTCTCCTTCTGGTTCTTTATTTTAAAACTAGAGTTGGATTGGGCAAGCTTTCAAATAGAGGATCGTTCTCGGGCAGTTCTTCAAAAAGAGGGTGACTCTCTGTAATATGGGGCACATCACTGCGGTATGCTCTTAGTATGACTTTCCTAACTGAATTAGCAGGCCTGTCCCTGTGCAGGTTACTTTCGTATGTTTAGGACAGGTTACATATGATTTTAACCCTTTCCTATGTGTAGGTCTGCCGAGAGATATCACAATTGTCCCACATAGTTTGTGTGATTGTTAACATGAACAACACTGTTTGTTATGGCTGATTCTAGAACCTCATCTTAAGTATCCAACAAAACTTGACACCAACATTTCGGCTATAGAGAAAATTACTATGCTATAATGGAGATGTACCATCCTCCACAGACAGCCTAGACCAGTGCATCTTGTGTTATCTGATGTGGTGGACCAGCACTTTTTTTCCCGACATGCCAGGAGCCAGTACCACAGTTGTACCATATTATTATCCTATTTACACAGTTTCCCAGAAAATTGTGAACTGGTGGCTCACAAACCAGCACCAGTCTGGAGACCACCACTAAAGGAGTGGCACTCGTTTAGACTACTTTCCCCACATCTAGGAAAAATCAGGTTGCAGAGTTCTGCCAGTGAGATGTATTTGAATCCCCTTTGAATAAACCTATTTAGTTATCACCACTGGTATTGAGCTTGAATGTGTGTTACTCAAAATACTGAAGACAACACAACCACAGAATAATGTATATAGTTGCATCTTTCTATACCTGTATTCACAAACAGGATTACAGCTGTTCTTGTTGGCAATCAAAAGGAAGATAACACAAAACTTTTTAGGCAAAGATTGGATAAACTACTTACCTATAAGCCAGTTTGATTCTCTGTAGTGCTTGAAGCTGTGGTGAAATCCCAAGTTTCTCTAAATATTTATTAAGATTGTTTTTACACCTGTTTATAAAATGCACATCTTTACCAAATCGATTTTTAAAAACCTTGCAGCTTTACTACAAAACTAGGACACTACAGGATATTAAACTATTTTAGCTGGAAGAACTGCAACACATTCCTTCCAACCAGGAAGATAAAAACCGGCTTTCATTGGTTTAAAGCAAATACTCTGATATGGATTATTGCCATTAAAGGCAACTTTCCCCCTTCAACTTACAGGCTTCTAAATGTCTATGAACAATTTAAAAATTCAACTTTGCAGTTAATCAAAGATAAGAAATATTCAATATTTTTTAGCACCCAAAAAGACACTGTTCTGATGTAAAGTGTAATAACAAGTAATCTAAAAGCAGCAGTAACTTGTCAGGAAAAAAAAAGAAGGAAAATTGCAGTCTTCTGGATGGTATCTTATTTGGTAAAGGAAATATTCTACCTTGTTTACTGTGTGTTTTAACTTTGGTATATCACAGTTTTAACTATGCTTCTTTTAAGTTTGTAAGCCACTTTGAGTCCCCTGGAGGAGAAAAGCAAGGCAGAAATAAAGATAACAACAACAACAACTGTGGCCATTTCCGCACTGGACTGTTATAGCGCTATTATTCCACTTGCAACATCCTATGGAATCCTAGGGTTTGCGGTTTCGGGAGGGGCCACCTGGAATGGAGGGAGAAACCTTGTGCATATATGAACCTTTCCCTCTCCCATTCACCGCCTAGCCCCTCCCGAAACCACAAACCCCAGGATTCCATAGGATGTTGCAAGTGGAATAATAGTGCTATAACAGTCCAGTGCGGAATGAGTCCCAGTCTTAAAATCACTCATATAAAGAAAGGGCCCTATAGAAAAAGCAAAACATACACTCAAATCCCCCACCCTACAACAACAACAGTAAAAGCAAAAGGAAAGAGCATAAAAGGTAAGCTTAAAGCAAGTTTAGTCCCTCCATTCTCTCCCTCCTTAATATCCCCTGAATCTTGTTTGTTTGCTTTTGCTGTGTGGTTTCCTTCCTTCCTTCCTTCCTTCCTTCCTTAATTAGACTTGTTGCATGTTTGACAAAATGGAGGGTATTTCTCTCACAGATGCAGAGAGAAATCCAGCACTTGTTAACTGCCGCCAAGTCAACTTTGACTTGCGGCAACCCTATGAATGGGAAACCTCCAGGTATCCCTGTTATCAGCAGGCCTACTAAGGTCTTCAAAACTCAGGCTAGTGGCTTCCTTGATCTAGTCCTCTGTCAAGGAATCTAGCATATCTTTTAAAAATCCCTTTTGATTTCCCCTGAAATAATTATAGAGGCTTCACAATAAGGAAAGGCCTCTAGTTTTGCCCAAAATTTCAAAACGGCAGCACAAAACGCTTACATGAAAACCCTTACATAGGTCTATAAACCCTTCTCTGTATATTAGTAAGGCCACTAGTTTTCTCTTTCTCTTTGTATCTTTGATGTTCTTCTAAAATCAGTCAACTGCTCACCTCCCCTTTTTTTCTGATGCAGTTACCCGTGCTGTTTTCTCAAGTTCTCTGGCCAGCCACAAAACCAGGAGTGCCTTCTGTGCTTACATTCAGTTTAGATGATACAGTAACCACCCTCTTTCCTTCTTCTTCCTACTTCAAAACCAGTATACTTCCTGGAGCTCAGTTGTTTTAAAAAAATATCCAGCTGGATATGAACCTTTTGAAACAAGGCTGGTTCAGTCTCATGTCCTTTGCTGTGGATCACTTCTTAGAATTTCTCATTCTAATACATTCCATTTCAAGTTTATATTGATTTGTTTACATCTTGTTTGTTTTACTTCACTGTCTTTGGTGTGGTTCTCATCTTGGTTCACTCCGATCCTGTTACTCCAGTCTTACAGCTTCTAAAGCTGCCACCTCCTCAAAAGGAGGGCCCTCCTGTTTCAGGGCCCTCCTCTTAAATGAAATGAAAACATTCAAGGGTTCTTTTAATTCTGGTCTAGTATTTACAAAGTGCTTCCTGTTCCTTCCTACTTTGGGGGTGGGGAGCTGAAGGGGCAGGTACAGATACCATCAAATGAAAGGACAAACATTTTGTCAGTTTTAAACATGTAGCTTGATACACTGTGATACGTTTGGCTGGTTAAATTGGGTCTCTCCCCTGATTCTGATGTGTTTCTGTTTTGAGATTGCTATTAGTATGCTTCTCATGGAGCTGGAGAGTCCATTTATGCATAGCTGAAAGAGAAGACTATGGGTGGCATTCTTTTGGGAAGTTATATCCTCTTAAACTGGCTGATAACAGTGCAGTTGAAATGCACCATTGCACAACATTCATATTCTCAGGAAGGGAATGTAAACATAGGCACATCACTCAAATCATCACACAAGCAGAGCTAGTGGCATGGCTCTTGTGTCACAGTCCCAATGCACAGTGAATCCCATTGAATGTTTCTTGTTGAACAGTGGGAACCCCTATTGCACAATGGGGCATCTTGCACAGTGCCCTGTTGTGCATCATAACCATTCACTAACTTGGTTGTGTATCATATCAGTGATGTAGCTCTGTTATTATAAAAGTACATATCATAGCCTCTGATGCAGGACCTTAGCCATTAAAAGATACAGGTCTGCATAAAACTGGCATCAGCTAATTTATATGAACAAGTGTAGACGTAAAGAATGTAATCTAAATAGAAATATAATAAATTTCACAATGGTGTGGAATACTATCACTGGGTGACCTGGGTAACCTGGTGTTCTGGTGCTAACTATTGACAACCAAATTCTGGGCACTACTTTTCCATTTTTTTCAGTGGCCTCTCAACATTTGTGAGGGTTTGGGATGCAGACCCCTTGCAAAAGTAAAAAAAGTGAATAACTACCCCCACCTAAGGGAACACTCCCCCTCCCATTCCCTCCCAGAGCTCTCTCCAGCTTCTTCTGCCTGTTGCCTACATGCCCTGCCTTCTTTTTGAGCACACGGGCAAAAGACAGGAGAATGGAGGGAGAAAGCTTTGTGCATATATGAACCTTTCCCTCTCCCATTCACTTGCTTTTTCCTGAGGTGCAGAGAAGGAAGTCAGCGCACTTGGGCAAAAGGCCAGGAATGGCAGGGGGAGAATGGCAGGGGGCAAGTGGGCACCTGTCAAATAATCAAATTTGCAAAGGTCAAACCCCCAAATGTGGAGGGAGAACTGGACTTTACACTGGACTTGGAATGGACAGCCCTTCAATAAGAAAATGCTTCCAAACAGAGGACTGTCCTGTATTGCTCTTGGTAGGGCAACTATATATTGTACCTTATAATAAAGGGCAGAAGTTCTTTACATGGAGCAACACTCATGGAAAGGTCTCTAATGTATCTGAATAGCCACACACACTTTTCAGGAAATATCTATGGTGCGAAGTATACATCCCCCTCCACGGTTAATAGGTGCTATGTCCTCAAAGGTTGTCGTTTTGTTTTGAGAAAGCAGCTGTTTTTTGTTCGTAATGATGGCATAAATGATTTAGCTTATGTCAAGTGATGTAGCTCTGTTAATATGACTATCTATATGGGAGATTTTTATCAACTTTCCCCATCAAATTCTAAACATTGGCCTGAATCCTACAGTTAGTCCTAATTAAAGAAGAAACATTCATTCAATGGGATTTGCCTGTATGTTGACTCATCATACAACAATGGATTCAATGGGTCTACTCTAGTTGGGACTCACCAACAGGATTCCAGCCATTATTTGGAAGGAAATGCAGGTTAGATGTACTTAACATCCGCATATTGCATACAAGCAGAGAAGAGTAAAAAAAGAGCTCAGATTCATCTCCCCATGAATCCTGCCTACCACTACCAAATTCCTTAAAAAAAACAAATCAGTCCATGTTCTCAGTAAATGCCTTTTCCAAGAGAGGTAGATACCCATGAGCCTGTCGGAGCAAAACCACAAAGAGTCCTATGACAACTTAACAATGAACACATTTATTACTGCAATACCCTTCTGGAACTCTGGTCCACTTCATCATAAACAATCCATAGGTTATAGTCCATGGAATATATGGGCTATACATAGAATATCATCTGCAGTACAGATGGGTATGGGATTGTGAGGTCAGAGGGTGATTCCATGCAGAGACTACTTTGACCATGTCCATTAGTACTAACACTGGCCATTCACAAAACTGCTCACATACTATCAACATCCTGGTACAGGTAAGCCTTTTCAGTTCTTTGATGCTAGACTACAATCATTTCATGAACTGTAACTCAGATGTCTCTATCTTCCTATCTAATCTCCCTTTGAAGTTTCTTTAGTTCATCCTGGCTATTTTAAGGCAGTGACAGAAGCTTCTGGGAGACTGAATTATTCTCCCCATCTTATCTTGAATGTTGCCATTGCTAATTTTAAAGACAGGTTCCTCTTCCTGGTTACTGTGACTCACACATATGTGTCATTCTGTGCCTGCTACATGTTTGGAAACTTTTAGAGCTAGCTGGGGCTTTTGGTGGAAGAATCATGTTTAATATCAATGCCTTCCCACCTAGTCTCCTCAGTTCTTTTCATCCACTCCCTCAGCAGCATTGTAGAGAACTTTCTCCTTGGAGCTTAGAGTCAATTTTCTTTAGATCTTTTTCCTTTTGGTTTCTTTTGGTAAATTTTGCTTCCCATTCTTTTATTTCTTTCTGTAGTTTTCACCAAGTTTTCTTGAGTGTAGTTAAGTGATTTTGTTTACTGTTCTCCCTTGCCCAGTTTGTGTGTTTAAAGCCCCTGTGGTCCTCTTTAAGAAGTGCCTTGGGTGTGGCCAGAAGATTGCCCAATCTAACAGCCATTCCCATGGTTTTTTTCTGGCTGAGAGAAATTCACATTGTTGATACCTGTGTCACCAGTAGGCATTTATACCCCAGACCCATAGAAACCAGGCCTTTCAATTAAAGGAGCTGTTGTGGGAAGCTTCCATAAATGCCACAAATTGGCTGCCTCAAACGAGTAGTTTCAATAGCTTTCAAAATGCATTTCTCTAATTTGGAAAGCTATGGAACACTCAGCTGAGAATCTAGTGTAAGCACTTGTCACTCACCCAACTTCTACCATTTTGGGTGGCCACGTTTCAATTTTAAAAACTCCTGGAAAGAGCATCAAGGCCATCCTGAAAAGGCTTAGAAGAAGTGGAACACTAAGGATCCAGAGCCTGAGATTCATAAGAAGAAGAAATCTTGTCCAGTTTCTTATGAAACATCAGTTTCCCAGTCCATCACTATTGCTATTGCATGGTTGACCTTACCATGGAGCAGCCTGATCTCCCAGTGCTCACATCCATCATTCCTCAGTCCCTACCTCCTGCTTTTTCCTTTCCTACTCCTGTATTGGAGCACATTCATCAGGCACTTGGCTCAGGATTTAGCTAAATTTTATCTTGCAGTGTTAGTTTCTGACAGTGAGATTATGGAAGAGTCCTCCATTGTCACCAGAGATTCCTCTGATTGTGCTGCATGTGATTCCTTTCAGCACTGTATTCACAACTTCTATGAATCTTGCTCCCTTTCATTGCCATTGCTGGCACAGGACGTACTTACCTCATTTCTCCAACTCAAGGGTTTCAATGAGTCAATGAGTGGAGCCTCCTCCTTCATCCCAGTGTTATCATCTCTACCAAGAACATATCTTCCACTTTTTTAAGATCTAGCTCATCAAGGTCAGATTCTCCTTTCCTTCAGTTTCCCCATGACCAAATGACCTTGCATCCAGGTATTTCCTTTTTGCCAAATGTTGCTTCTTCCTTTCATAAATCTCAATTGTTGAGTTGCCTACCCTTTTAACTAACCCGTCTTCAGACAAGGACAATGGCCCTAGCTGTTTATGTTCAATGTTCATCTTTTCATCACACCCTGCGATTGTGTTTAGCTTATGTGGGTTGTAGAAAAGAATCACCGTTTTCAGTTCAAATGCTGTCTAAGTTTCCACGATAAAACTGGCTTACCAACTTGTTGAATTTGAATTGCCTTTTGCTCTCAGAAGTCACCCAACAGGGATGGTTGCAGTTTCCTTGGTCTTTCTGGCAGAAATATCTCTGTAGAATATCTATGGAACTACTACTTGGTTGCAGTCTTGTGAATTTGTCTCCCTCTAAAGGCTGAACTTCTTTTCTTGTGACCATGCATCTTTTGGTAGAACAGTGTTATCATTGGCTATGGCATGATTGCTTCCCTGCATTCTGATTAGTAGTTTGCTAGTTATCGGTATATATGAGTTACAGACACCATGAAGAAGGTAGATGGGTTGCTTACTTGTAACTGCAGTTCTTCAAGTGGTCATCTATGAACTCACACATCTCACCCTCCTTCCCTTTCATTGTCCTCTTTTGCCTCATTCTAATTCTGTCACATACACTGTGGACTGGAATTGAGAAGACTGAGTGGGAAGGTGTTAGTATTAGACGTGACAGAAAGGGGACTTCCCTTTGGAAGTTTCCAAACATGTTGTTATGCAGGCACAGAATTAGCCATATGTGTGTGTTCACAGATGAAAGTAAGCAACCTGCCCTTTGCATACTGAGGAAAGGAACATCCACATTCCTTTTAAAAAGATAAAACTGCATATCCATTCTTGAAATAATTGCCCTTTTAACATTCTAGGTAATTATTACCTATTAAGATATGGCTCAGTACACCCTCACATGTTACAGGTTGACCTTTGAAGGCTGTGATTCTTTTAAAAAAGCATGGGAAGTACTTTATAGTTTATTTCACATTACACAAGATATGGAAATAGTTGTTGAGATTCCACCTTAGAAGGCTGTAAAAAGACCCTGTGCTAGAGTGATTATAAGCTCACCAAATCAGATTATGATGATAAACAGTGAACCACTAAAATTCCATCTACCTGCAGAGGGCCACGATAAAACTTTGGCAGGACTATCACAGCCTTTTCTGTCTGGATTCAAAATCTGAGATGTTCATTAAAAGTTCATACTTCTTCCTTCGGAGAGCAGGAGCTGTGCCTTTAATTTCATAAAGCATGCATAATCTTGCTGATGACACAGAGCTACTATAGCAACTGCTTCACCTGCTTTATTTTGAGCTACTGGGCTAGGTACAGTGATGCTTGAGACAGAGTGCACAATTCAAATTGTCCCATCTTGGAAAGGATACAGAACTGAAAATGGTATAGACAATGGCAACCAAAATGATTGGGGAACTCGAATGCTTCTGTTATCTATGAATAAATACTACAGTATATAGACAACTGGTAGAAAAATACAAGATAGACATTAAAATGTGGGGAATTTCTTTAGAAGATATGGAGCTGGATAAATTGTTGAAAGTAGACGTAAAATGTCCCCTAAGTAAAATATACAGATTGTTACTAAATCTAGATTTGGAAAAGAAAACAGTGAAAGATAATATGACAAGATGGGCGCGAGATCTAGGTAAATCAATAACCTTACAACAATGGGAGACTGCATGGAAAGTAAATCAGGAGTTTACAAAAAGTAATCATCTGAAAGAATTTTTTTTCAAAATATACCATAGATGGTATTTAATGCCAGTACAAATTGCCAAAATGAAGAGGATCAAAACAGATGCTACATGCTGGAAATGCCAAAAGATTGGTTCATTTTTCCATTGTTGGCGGAGATGTAAGAAAGCAAGAACTTACTGGTCACAAATTCATGAACAGATAACAAAATGTTTAAAAATTAGGTTTCCAATGCAACCGGAAATATTTTTATTAAATATGTTTGAAAAAATAGACAAGAATATAAGAAATAAATATCAAAGAATCATATGTTATATGATCTACGCTGCAAGAATTATGTTTGCCAGAAAATGGAAAGATGTGAAAATACCTACAGTAGAAGAATGGGTAACCAAACTATATGAATTGGCTGAAATGGATAAATTGACGCTAAGATTAGAAAATAAAAGTAATAATACTTTTAAAAGAGAATGGGATATCCTAAACCCTTTATGGGGGAAATACTGGGGAGATTATGCAATGCTCTTACTGTACGAATGAATTCATTGAGATAATATATTAGCTTGTATGATATGATCGGGATGAAAAGAAGAAAATAACTATGAAAGAATAAGAGTGGAATAAAAGAGGCTTAAGAAAATAAAACTGCAACATATGGATGATGTAAACAAAGGACTAGATTAGAGTATAGGGATTACTATAAAGAATAGGGGATACTGTATACATAGAGCGGGATGATAAATAATATATATGTAATATCCCCAATGGCGGAAATGAAAGAAGTCAGTGTGTAGATGAGGAGAATGTAAGTAGATGTGAGAAGATAGAAGAAGAAGAAGAAGGAGAAGGAGAAGGAGAAAGGTTAGAATGAGAGTGAGTATGCAAGTGAGTATTAACTAGTGAATGAGTAAATGTTTGAAATGCTTATTGTTTATTTTTTATTACATTGTTTATGTATTGGTGGATTGTTTAATGTTTAGATGTGTATGTATAGAAGTATGGGAGAATGAATTATAGACATAGAGGAATAGTACAAAGAGTAGTATAAATAATATGAAGGATAAGGCATAAGTCATAATAATTAATTAATTATAAGATTGATTAGTGATTTGCGTGAGTAGACATATAATTTAAGTATTATGAATAACAGATAACAATGAAAATACAGATATATGGAAAAATATATACTAGATAAATCTTTGTCTAATCGTTAACAGTTTATTGTATAAGTGTATGTGGTTGTTGTGTGCTGTTATTGTTTGTAGTGTTTGTGATATATGATAATGTTTTAAATTGAATTTAATAAAATTATTTTAATAAAAAAATAAATACTACAATATAGGGGCTCTTTATCTCAGCAAAAAAGGGAATTAAGTGTGTGTGGGGGGGGTGGGGAAATGGTTTAACAGTTTGATTACCTGTTAGTGAATGCAGTATCTGTCCCAATAACAATACCATACCAGTTAACTGTTAATCCTTTTCCTCATATCTGGGGAAGCTTCCTATAAAATTATGTACCATAGGGTGGAGAAAATGAGTAGAATAGCTTTTCTTCCTCATAATAACAGAATTTAGAATCATCTTATGTGAGACTGTTTGGCTGTAGATAAATGGGGATGTAGCTACTGTGGGAAGATGTCATTGCCCCCAATATGACATTTTTAGTCCCCAAATTTCTAATACTGCAAAGAGTGAGACAGTGAAAAATTTTCACCCCATCTCTTATATTTGCTGTGTTTGCATTCTCTCTGTAACTTTGCCTGATCTTTTTCTTTGGATGCATAAACTGTATTTCCAAATGCTTAATTGTTACACCAATGCTGTACATTTGGGGACTGGAGGAAAATTTCACTGGGGGAGCAGAATTCTTATTGGAGGACACTGTCCTTATTTTGCCCATCCCCCCAACTATAAGTCTGGATGAAATACAAACAAAAGGATAGCCTCTTCTTAACAGTGTTGAATTAAAACATAGAACATTTCCACACGACACTCTTTCTGCACACTCACAGTTCTGGCCCCTCTTGGAACTACAAACACCAGGATTCCATAGGAGGTTGAAAGTGGAATCATCATGCTATAAGAGTGTCATGCGGAAATGGCCATAGAATTCTGTTTCAGAAGATGTTTCAATAACCATTGCCATACATGGCTGCTAACTAATCAAGATGTCTATAAGTGGCCTCCAGTTTTTGTGACAACATGCTACCCAGTGCCTTCAAATCACCAGTGCTTTTGTTTTGGGATTGTCCAATATGTAATGTGTGTTTTACTTCCCAAAGCAACTCCCATTTTCAAACTTGGATACAGTAGTCAAATCATGTATTCCTGTTCTTTTAACTCTTAAAAAAAGCCCACAGAATATGGAGTCTTTAAGGAGGTGTGTTTAGGCGTGGATTCTATGATTTATCAACATAAGAGAATAACATTTATTTTGCATGCTTACAGGTTGTTGTTGTTTTGTTGACAGTCTCCAACAGTAAGTCCAAGTAATACTCACATTCAGTAAATCTTTCTGATTTTCTTCTCAGTCCAGCAAATGGAATAAGATTTTCAGCTCCAGAAATTTCTGCTATCCTTGAAGAAGTCCATTGGAATTTATACACAGGCCAAAATACACTGGACTTATTCCAAAATTAAAAAAATAAAAACCATTCACTGAACACGTGAAGATGTATCTCTCCCACTTTTCCTTGACGATTCCATTGGTGCTCTCTGATACTTGCTTCTTCCGTCAATGAACTCTGCCTTCATGCAAACTGCTGTTAAGGAAAAGTTCAAAGCAAATATGCCAGGTAATTAACCCACAACATGCTGCTCCTTCACTTCTTTCTTATTGAACTAAAACTATGTTTCAAAAATGTTACTTTTTGATTAGAAAACTGTAATAGAATGCTGCCCATTACAGGTTTATTGTTGCATTTCTGAGCTCTTCACAAATAATCAGAAGAAAAATACAACCATTTATAATGTATTTTTTTTAATGATTTCCCTTCCTTTTTGTTGCAAAGGTCAGAGAATTATGGGAGACTGCTGGTGGGCCATTTTACAAATTAATTTCCTAAAAAATTCTTTGGTTGGACAAAGAACAGCACTAACTTTAAAATTTATTATTGATCATTACTGGGGAATTTAGCCTTCCTGTCTTTTTAGTGACACTCCAACATTTTAATTCCAGATATTCATTTTACTAGAGTTACTAGAGAAAGACAAGATAATTGCTCTTTATACTTGTATTCTTGTTAGGTAAAATGTTCCTTATGTCAAATTTTAGACTCTAAGCTCTGAAGGTTTGAGGCCTATTCTCTGGTACACTTTGCAAAGCATCATGTACACTGACAGTGCTATACAAAACCAAATCAGCAATCTACTGGTAAGACAGCTAGATCTTAGGACCACACTGCTTTATTGATTTTTTTCTTTTTTCTTCTTCTTTGCAGTCAACCTAGAGAGGAGTCTGCACAGAGACTCTAGCATTCAAGTTAACGAAAACACAGGCATGATTTTTCTTCTTTGACACCTGCAGATGCAATATATCAAGAGAGCAAGAGCACAGATCTCTTTCTTCTTCTTCTTCTTCTTCTTCTCCTCCTCCTCCTCCTCCTCCTCCACCTTATACTCCATCTTTTCCCCAAGATAAATTAAAATGATTAAAGTATAGTTAAAAACATATAGATGTTTCAACAGTAAAATAGAATGACATTATTAAAAACAGTACAAGTTAAAACAATACAGTGTTCTTTAAAAGCCATTTTCTTAAAAACCTTCATTTCTAAAAAAAACAAGCCTGCTGTGGTTAATGGAAGGACAGTAAGGAAGGAACTATTCTAACTTACTATGGAGGGAGTTCCAGAGCCTAGGGGCAGTCACAAAGAAGGCCACCAACTCCATCTGTGCATGTGGTAGGAGCAAAAGAAAAGCCCCTCCTGAGGATCTCGGGGTCTACATAGGCTCATATGGGGAGATACAGTTTCTCAAATAGCCTGGACCTTAACCATCTAGGGCTTTATAGGTCATAACCAACACTCATGCCTGGAAACAGACCAGCAAGCAGCCAGTGACTGTTGGAGCAAGGGAGTTATATGATCTCAAGATGCTGAAAAGATGATATGGCTTTTTGTTAGCTAAAATGTCCAACATATCTTGAGATGTCTCCTTTTTGCCTTGTGGCTTTTGCCTGACATTCCCCAGGTTTTGGTTCTCCAAGTTTCTAGCAGAGCTCTTTCCTGTTATTTGCTACATAATGATTTAGCTGGAGGTGCCTGTGATTGAATCGGAGTCCTTTGTATGCAAAGGAGGTGATCTACCCCTGAGCTATGGGCTACTCCTCAAGCAGGATCTGACCTACACAATGGGACTGCTGTTGCTGCTTCCCTTACTACAGTTTTTTAAAAAAAGTTTTCTCATTCTGATAGAAGACTTTTTTGAAGCAGGAAGATTTATCTGCTGTCTTGATCTCTGATCAAAGAACATGTGTTTCCCTCCTCTCTTACATTGGACGAAAGACTATTTGTGTATAGTAAACTCAAATGGGTGGATTTTAATCTTCAAAGCCTTTATCACAAAGATATTAGGGAACTGGTTATAACAATAGACAAATTAGTTTTATGGGTACTTAAATTATTTTTCTCGCTAAGCCATTAGAGTTCCCAGATTTTAAGGCCTGAACCCATCTTCTTTGTATAGTTGAATGGTGAATGGACGTGTATATGAATTTCACTGATTCAATCAATGATCTACCCTAGTTGGGACTATTAATAGGCATCAAGTCAAAGTATTATTTGCTACTATGGGGAAAAAAACATGCAGGGTGAAACTCATAGCAAGGGGAGGAGTTTCAAGTAACCATTCCTCATTATATCTTGAAGTAGGATATTTGAATTAAACAGGCTTTAGTTTATGTGGACTTATTAACGGAGGAGATTTATTGAAGAGGGGCTGTGAAAAAAGCTTTGTCCATTTTTGTGTAGTTGTACTTATGGAGGGACAGATGTGCTATATAGCCCAAGACAGCTGGAATGCAAAACCTATTTGAGCATGTTAAAACAAACCAAATAAGAACAATATTTGACTGTAAAGAAATTCAAACTACTTAACCAAAAAAGTTTTCCTTGCTTGCTGGAACAGCCATTTGTCCTGAGCCATTTCCGCACTAGACTGTTACAGAGCTATTATTCCATTTTCAACATCCTATGGAATCCTAGGGTTTGCAGTTTCAGGAGGGGCCTGCTGGCCTTCTCCTTTGGAAAAATAAAAATAAAATAAAATATTAGTTTGTCCCCAAACACCTCTAGGAAGTATGAGAACATTTTCACCTTCCAAAAAGGCCTCTCCTTGGCCTAAAATTGATCCAAGGGTTCTGTAAAATGAGACGCAAATGCACTCCATCCCCCTAGTGGACATTTCAGAGCATTTAAAGGCTTTTTTAAAAAAATCAAAAAATTATTTTTGGCCCAGGTGGTAGATATGCCCTCCATACCTCAAAGGCATTGTGGAGTGGGGAAGGGACACAATTTTTTTACCCCGAGGCGGGGGCAGGAGGCCACAAAAACTGCCCTGGCAACCCCATGCAGCCTGTGAGTCACACTTTGCCTA
The DNA here is from genome assembly GCA_948474755.1 of Ctenosaura bakeri. Lineage (NCBI taxonomy): Eukaryota > Metazoa > Chordata > Lepidosauria > Squamata > Iguanidae > Ctenosaura > Ctenosaura bakeri. Next base: position 40,239 of record CAOLHI010002000.1, on the reverse strand, counting down.
CCCCTGATACAGACTCCAATCGTTCCTGCAAGCTTACATCCCAAATGCAAGCACTCCCTTCTAAGCTGAAAGGCCTCTAGCACCGAGGATTTTTGAGTTTTCCTACCAAAGAAGCAATACAGAGCACATGCAAGAACTCTCCAAAGTTCTTTCAGGGGGCAGTGTTTTTCCCCAGAGAAGAGAGGAGGGAATAGAGGTACAGATAAGCAAAGGACTATTGTAAAGTTACCCTCCCACAACTAAAATCCAATTCAATTCTTGCCCTTATGTATTTGGGTGAGCAAGTTATCAGGCCTTGCAGCTGGTCATTCTCTGCCCAGTCAAAAGCCCGCCAGTAACGAAACCAAAAATATATTGTTTTCAGCCATTTTTGCCTCTTTCTGTCTTTCTGTGTGTGAATGAGGGAGTTGGATAGAGTAAAGTTTTACCAATTTCAGGTGATTATCATCACTCAATTTTTGATGGGTGCAGGGATTTGTGGGGGGTTCAAGCAGTCTGATAAAAAAAGTTCTGGAAGCCACATGCTGCTCATCAGCCACAGTTCTCTTGTTGGTATGCTCCTTCATGCTGATTCTGACTTAATGGAAACCCTAGTATTAGGTTTTCTGGGTAAGATTTATTTAGATGAGGTTTGCTGTTGGCTTCCTTTTGGGCTGTGTGACTTGTTCGTGACCATCCAGTGGACTTCCATGGTTGAGCAGTGATTGGAACTCTAGTCTTCTGGGGTCCAAGTCCAAGACCATGTTGTCCTTCAGGTCCTCTACCTTTGGGAGGGGAACCTCTACCCACTGATGCCCATTTGTCTGTCTTAAATGCTGATCTCTTAGGATGCTTCCAGATAAGCATTTTATAAAGGATTTGACCTGTCGCACAGAGGAAATTTTACAGTTGTGTCCAAATGGCATTATGGTGGATGCTCCACATCTGTGGGAATTCTATTCCAGGACCCCCTGTGAATGGAAAAAACACAAATGCTTGTGACCCATATTATTAAATGATAGTAATGTGTGCACACACACTTGAGCACATCCGCATGCATGTCACTGCCATTTTAAGATGCTACTCCACAGTCACTTAAATTTGTAGATCTGAAGGCTGCATATGGGCAGGGGGTCCACTGTTCCTTCAACTTGTAAGTGTCCTGGTTCTTCTCTACTGTTTATTTTTTCCCCTTTCTGCTTTCCCGTGGGGTGGGGGGGAGATCTGTTAAGAAGGTAAAGAAAGAATAGTTTCACAATAGTTCCCTTTCACACCAAACAGTTATAACACAATATTCCACTTGTACTGTCTTGGTTCCACCCTACAGAATCCTGGGGCTTGTAGTTGCGTGAGCCACTACAGTTCTTTGGTGAAGAATTCTAAATGCCCCTGTCTAAACAGCAAATCCTAGGATTCCATAGAATGGAATGGTGGAACAGTGGCAATTATAGTGGAAACATAGTGCTATAACTGTGCTTGTCTTTTGACTGTAAGCCTTCTGTCTGGAGACATCCCTGATCCCTTCTGGGTTCGCCCTTAATCTCTTAGGCTTGCAGAGTTTATCACTTCAAAGATTATATGGGATATTAATGTAAGGGAAGAAGAAGAAAGATTTGGACCAAGAATGGTAATTTTGCATTTGAAAAGCACTTTAAGGAAGTGATTTCCAGCCAAAAGATCATTTTTGGTAATTACATTTGAATACACATTTTATAAGGAGTCGTGCTCTTGAGTACTCTTGAGTTCTGGCAGCTTACCTTAACGGGACATAAGCTTCACAGTATTGATAAGGGCAACAAATGGATCAAGAAAGTGCTTTTCCATCAATTTTCCCCCTCGGTGTCCCATCTGTAAGAAAAGAACATGTGTTTCCTAGCAACAGAAGAGAAACGTGTGTCAAAAAAAGAAGCTGGAAAGACCAAAGGATAGTGGCAAGCTATCATAGGTGGAAAGGATAATGAACAGAAATCTATGTAGAGCATGGTAATTACTGATTATTCCCAGCAGAGCTAAAATTAATGACTGCTCTAGCTAGGCTGAACCACATGCTGTTGTCTTACTTGGCTTCCTTCAGTTTGCTGCTCTCCATTGTCCAGATGTTAATATTTGGGAATAGGATACTAGTAGGATTCATTTACAATAAACTGATGAGACAAGATATGAAAATGTGTCAAATTTCAAATCTGTAAACTTCATAGACTCATAGAATCATAGAGTTAGAACGGGTCTCACAGGTCCTCTAATCCAACCCCTTCCTCAATGCAGGATATCCAGCTAAAACGTCCCCTCCAGGTAGCTTTCCTTTTGGAGACTTTCAGAGAAGGAGACCCCATCCCCTCTCTTAGGCAATTGATCCCATTGCCTCTTCCCTTTGTTTATTAAAAATACTGCCTGGAATTCACAATCATAGTTGCAAATGTGTAACCTAGAGTTATACATTTGTAACTGATTCATATTGACGATCCCTGCATATTCAATAGTGTAGGGAATACATAGGGATCACAGAAATCCCCCAGTTCTGACCTTCTGGGCATCAACCACTGTGAAAAATGAGAGTCTGTTCTCCCATGGATTGGGGCATTGCAGACTGACGTTTCCAAACCCTTCCGTGAGTGATCTCTGGTGTAACAGTCAGAAGCAAGATCCCTCTTGCAGTTCCTCCTCATGCTGGAGATTGCTGGTAGGAGGGAGTGGAAACATCAGTCTGCTGTGTCCCAACTGACAGGAGAACAGAACCCTATCTCTCACAGTAGCTGCTGCCTGGTAAGTCAGTACAGGGGTGGAGGAATCAGGCCAGGAAACACTGCTAAAGTATCTACATACCTTAGCAGTGCATGTAGAATTCTGGCCATTTATATCCTGCCTTTCTGCCTAATGACAAGCCTCCAAGGCAGCTGACAGTGAGAATTAATGCATAATAATACAAAATATTCTTTTAGAAGTTGTAGTGACTTAAGAAGGCGTTGGGTGGTGAGTGGAAATGGCCATTTCCTAGCCCTTTGATATCACTGCGCCTGCTTTTGCTGCTGTGAATGTTTCAACTGATGCACTTTTATGGTTCCAGGGCGACCACTGGGAACAATACTTGCCTCCCTCACTGCCTCATATGTCTGGTACCCACCATCCAGGGCCAGGTAGCATTTGTTGTTTTTGTTCCGGCAATTGAATGATCAGCAGCTCCCAGCTCTTCCCATTGCCAAGGGCTGGTGTAGGTTTTTAGGGGATGACAATGAAAAAGGTTAACTCCCCAGGTCTTGATTCTGCTCCTCCAACTTTTTATAACATAAGCTTTCAAGGATAACATCCATTGGTATGACCTTCCCAAATTCTTTTCTATGTATTTCAGAGACACTTCAGATTTTATTGCTCTGAACTATGGTTTTTCCCCGGCACCTACCTATTTTCCAGAGGGAGTCCTTGGGCTTCTAATTTCAGCTCTTCAGAGGATGCTGTGTACATGTTTAACAAGTTACTTTTGTCCTGCTGATCAAACAACAAATAAGTGTTGTGTTCCCCAAAATGCACCTTGAAAGTGTCACGAGGTAGAAAGATAGCGAATAAATATTTTAATACAAATAAAGCTTTAGAACGAAGTATAGAAACACCTTTCTTTCTTTTGGGAAAGGTCCAAATCATATGATTTTAACTTTTTTCCCCTAAAGTGATTTTTAGGGGTAACCTATTTGGCACCTATGGTAAGCTGATTTCAGTGAGGTGCAAGCCTGTGGAAATTCTGAAGGTTGAAATCCATTCAGCTGGTAGATCACCTGAGGCCTAAGCATTAATGTTATGAAGAAACTTGGAGAGAAAAGTTGTGAAATATGCCAACACATTACCGCACTAGGGTTTAAGCTTCCCAGCATGCAATGACAAGGCTCTTTGAAAACACACACAGGAGGATTTGCGGAAGTTGGCTCTGCTTCTGATTGCGTAAACAGAAAGCCACAGCGCAGCATGCTCACAGTGTTCTGTCTTCATTCTACGAATAGGTTTCTAGTGTCCTTCATGCAATTCAGCCCTTGCTATCAGTAAGCACACTAGGGACTTTTCTCTTCCTGTTTTCGATCCTTTCTTCCTTCTTTAAGCCTTGCTAAAAGTTTTCCCTCCCTGTTATCTCATATTAGCTTTGGGTGTGGTGACACAATCTGGAAATGCAGAGCAAACACAAGCAATACAATAAGCATAAAGAGTTATTGGACTGCATTACCCTGGTCTTCCCTTTTTTTCAAGGGAGGAAAAAAGGTCCCTCATCTTTTGTGTGGGTGGAGAGGAATGAAACCTGGCCAATTTTAGAACAGCCGAATGTCTGACGTATTCTAGAATCTTTGTGATCTATTGACTTAAGCTTGCAGCTTCAGCTCCTTTGTGGTGCTGCCAAAGAAATTTCACAAATAAATTGCCCAAAGTAGTAAAACACTTGCAAATGTATGTATTCAATAGGATATCACTAATGATGAGAAAGCATCTGAATACCAACCTTAACAATTGTGTGAGTTATTCTAAAAGAATAAATCAGATAAGCACCAGATTGTATATTCCCTGGAGACAAAGATGAAAATCACAGCCCTAAATCTGATAAGCAGCTTAAAATACTTTTAGTTTTTTCTCCTGCTTTTTCAGCTTCCATGAAAATTGACCTCAGGAGACAACTAATTAAATGTCCAGGTAATACACTGTGAAAAAAGATAATTGTGGACTTTGAGGTCCACCCACAATGCCAGTGTTTCTTTAGAATTTGGGGAATTATAGCTCAAAGGAGACCTGTGAGAAAAGGCTAGCAGCAAGATCTTTTCACATTTGTATACCATATTAACTGTAGAGAGGACTCAACTTAAAAGTTAGAGTATTTTATTTAGATTTCGCACACACACAAGAAATCAGACACTCTCAAGAACCATGCAAGGCTATTTGAAAGTGAGGCAAGAACAGTTAGATAGAGAGAGATTGGGTGGAAAGGGTGATAGTTACCAGTCCTGAAGCAGAAGGTTGAAGTGGAGTGGCTCAGATAGCTCCTGAGGGTAGCACAGAGAAACAGAAGTCTAGGGTACCATGTGCAGTGTAATATACCCAACATAGGACAATTTGCTGGGGCTGAAGCTGGGGGTTATAAACCCTATTTCCTCCCCTGAAGGAGTGTGCATGAACAAAGTGATACTGTATTTGCTGGCATACAGGATGCACTGGCGTATAAGATGCATCCCATTTATGCACCGGAAAGTACTATTTGCTGGAGTGTAAGACACACTCCATTTTTAAACAGTATTTTTTGGGGGGAAAAGTGAGTCTTATATGCCAGCAAATACAGTAATTGCTTTCTTGTGGGGCTGACAAAAGAGTCCAAAATGGGCTGAATGTCTTAACTCTAGATGATAACGCATTGATGGGAGTCATGACAATCTCTTAATGTCTGGTCAGCTAGGGAGCCTAGTAAAGATTTTCATAGGGTGACATCACACGATGGTCTCTGATTGCTTCACCTGGGCAGTTTCTGCTTCTGTTGCATTCAGGTGTGCATGTAGCCTGTGGTCTTGAAAGGATTATCACAAACATGTTAGCACTGGGTTTTCTTGCCTAATCCTTTCTGAACTTTTGACCTGACCATATGTGGGTCATCCTCACCTGGCAACATGCATCCACCCAGCACACCTTCAAACATGCTTTTCAGCCATAAATATATTCGATTATGAAAACAGCACATCCTGTAGAGTGATGGTGTATGGTGTGGTAACAGAATGCCTGGGACAAAACCATTTGGTAAAGTTTGACTAATATGGTCCATCAACTCTCTGTGCAAATTAGGGCTAGATTCTGAAGCAGACATGTAGCCACAATGTGATGGCTATGGTCTTTCTCCTGATCTGATCCCCAAATCCACCTTAAAATCCAGTGAGATGCACCAGGGAGAGGTGTTCTGAAGGAGGATATGCCCAGTACATCCCACCAGCAAGCAGAGGTACGCAGACTGGAAGCGGGGACCCTGCTGCACCACCAATTGCTGGTGAGATGCGGTTGCACACAACATCCTTCAGTGTCCTGCTAGCCAATGCAGTAGAACTCCATTCCTTGATGCAGCTTGTTGGATTTTTTTTGAGGGGGAGAGTTACGAATGTGGCAATGGTACTATGATCATACATATGAATAGGAAACAGTTACAAGGTCCTAAGCCTTCCTTATAACATCATACCTAATAGGATGCCAATCTAGATGTGACATTAAATTGTATGAATGCAAACCAATGTGCATGTATTTTGTCATGTAAATAGTAACTGTGGCGAAGTCTGATTGATCTTGAGACCATAGAGATTGAAGAAGCCAATGGGCACTTCTGTTTGGAGGAGACATTTGTTGGTAGCCTTCTCCACTTTCTCTCCTTGTTTATAGCCAAGAATATAAAATTGCTTGGTCAGCTCACTGAAGTAGCTCATTTGCAACCTGGCGCAATGTCTGCTTTCTCTTGGTTTACTTACCGGTAAGTTGGGGTTTTCCAAATCCACACTCAGCACCGTATTTTGTTTCACACAGGGGTGGAATTTCCCAGTTGTACAAGGCATACTGGCAGCTCAGAGCACTCTGGACAAGGGTGAATTCCTTCCCTCTGTATTCCCGGTGTGTGAGGGAGGGGGAGTTTTAATTTCTTGGTGCTGCAGTGGTGAGGGGGCCAAATTAGGGTGGACCACTCCCTTTCTTTCCTTATGCCTCTCTCTCTTCCACTCCACTCAGCAGGCTAATTAGTGTGTTGGGGGGGAGAGGAGCAAATTAGTTTTCCCAGATGTCTAAACTATTCCACCCCCATTTTTTTTTTGGCAGACTTTGAAATTAGGGTGAGGGCCATAGATTTCCAACCCTACATTACAAAAATCCTAGGGCATAGTCTGGAATACTTAATCAAGATTAAGAGTTTATGATGAGAAAAAAATAAAACACAACATCAGAAATGATTCATTTAAGAAACAACTTATAACCTAATTTATTTTTTAAAAAAGAAAATGTCATTTGTAGAACAAAGTGCCTAAAATAGCCTCAGAATCCTGTAATTTTGATGGGCAGGGATTTGATGGGTAATTTTGATGGGCAGGGCAGCCTGAAGGTTTGCTTAAACATTCCCCTCTTAGTCAATTGTTACTTTTACATTTTCCCCCCAACATCCACCCCAACAATAAAAATTTAGCTTTAGCCCTATCCAGATATTTGGAATCCATTCCAAGTAAGCATGAGGAGGGACACTGAGTCAGCCCTCTTCATTGTTATTTCCCACATGTGGAAACCTCAGTTTGAAGAGAAGGGTATTCTTGATACATGGGGGCTCTCAGGAACACTATTTTTTAAAGGTCTTGATCACATGCTCTTCATGAGTAGCTGAGGATCTCCTCTTTGAACTGATCCACTTCATGTGAAGGATACTTCATCCTTGCAGGTGAAACAACGTCCTATACCGCCCGAGCAACGCGAGTGGGGGGGGGGGCGGCATTTGCCGCCCTCCCACGAGAAGAGATCATGCTGGGGGGCCGACGAGGGAGGCGGGGCTAGCTTAGTATTTAGGGCTGCCCCGCCTCTCTCGGCCTCTCTTTGGATTCAGGCGGCCTGGCGGCAATTTCGCCGTTTCCCCCCCCCCGGCTTCCAGAGCCGCGGCTGGGCGGGGGCCCCTGCCCAGGACGAGGAGCATCCAGCGGTGCCCGGGGCCGCTCGGGTAGGCCCGCGGAAGCTTTGCGTTCTGGTCAAGGCGAAGAAGCAGGAGGACGCCGCTATTTCTCGCACCCGCAGGACTCGGCGGAGGTTCCTCCTGCTTCTTCGCTAGACCCAGCCGGGGACGGCGCCCGGCGGGCGGCTCGCCCGAAGAAGAGGATCCAGCGGTCGCCTCGGCGGCCGCGCAGGTGGCCCGCGGCAGCTTTACGAGGCTGGGGCGGGACTAGCGCAGCGTTCCTGGGCCCTGGGGGTCGGGAGGAGGGCGGCCCAGCCTCGGCCTTCAGCCCGTCAGGCCGGCCTCAGGCAGGCCGGGGCTCCCTCAGTGTTCCCGGCCCGGGGTTAGGGGGGGGAAAAACAAGGGGCACGCCGGAGGGCCTCCCTGCCACCATTCCGTGGCGGGGGTTGTAGGGAGGCGGGGTGGCTGGGTTCGGCCTTCAGGCCCTTCGGAGAGGCGATCCGCGGCTGCGGCAGGCCTTTCGGAGCTTGCCAGCCGCTCTTCGCGGACAGGGCCGCTGCCGCCGCGAGTGGGCAGGTCGCGCGACCGCGCGGGAGTCAGGGCGGCGGAGCGGGCCCGGCCCGGCTGCCCCACTCGTAGGGGCTCGGTGGGCCTGCTGCTGCTGCGGCGGGCCGTCAAGCAGTCACCAGCCACTCTCGGCGCGCGGGGCCGCCGCCGCCGTGAACGGGTAGGCCGCGCGGGAGGCGAGGCTGCCGAGGCGGGCCCGGCGGCCCCCCCCCCGGGGAAACCGGGGGGAGCCTGCTGCGGCGTGGGCGGGCCTGCTAAATTTCTCCGAGTTGGGCTGGGACCCGGGGCCCGGGGGTCTCCCGCTCTCCCCCCGCCGGAACGCGGGGAGCCTGTGGCGGCCGCGGTGGGCCTCTTGGGAGCCTGTGGGGCCCACGGTGGGCCTCTTGGGAGCCTGTGGCGGGCGGGGGGCCCTTTTTGGGAGCCTGTGGCGGCCGCGGTGGACCTCTTGGGAGTCTGTGGCGGCCGCGGGGGGCCTTTTTGGGGAGGCCGTGGCGGCCGCGGCGGGCCTTTTGAATTTGCCGCTCCCCGCGTGCATAGCCGCTGCCGCGAGCAGGCGGGCCGCGCGGGGGTCGGGCTGGGGGATCCGGGCCATAGGCGGTCCGCCCCCCCCCCCGCCGGAACGGGGGGAGCCTTATTATATTATATATATATTGCCAGCCGCTCCCCGCGTGTGGGAAGGCCCCCCCGGGGGGAAAAGAGGGGCCAGAGGCCTCCTCAGCGGCCGCTTGGGTGGGGCCTCAGCGGCTCGGCGTGGCCATGGCGGAGGGGATACGAGCGGCGGGAGCAAAGGGGGGGAGCATCTCCTGTGGGTTTGGTGCCGACTGGCCCAGCCCTCTCCCTGCTACACCGGCCTGCACGGCCCCCCCGGGGGGAAAGGAGGAACCAGGGGCCCTCCTCAGTGGCCGTTTGGGTAGGGCCTCAGCTGCTCTGCGCGGCCGTGAGGGCAGGTAAAATTTATTTAAAAACAGGATAGAAATATTGTCTGAGGAGAAATTAACTTTCAGACATTGCATGGAATGGAGGGCAGGGGAAGGAGGCCTGACAACCCCAAAAGTATGCAGGGGTACGCCCCCCCTCCCATGATGAAGCAAATTTGAATAGAGAGAGAGTGATGACATTTCCTCAAAACTTCATAGGGAAAAATAGCTTTTTAATTTCCCTTCAAGTCGACTCCACTTAAAGGCAAGCACATAGGGTGTTTTGTTTTCTTTTTTCTTTTGTTTGGCATAGGGTTTTCTTGGTAGAAAGATCTGCCATTGCCTTCCTCTAAGTAGAAATGAATTCGCCCAGGGTCACCCAGTGGGTTTCCAGGGTTGGGTGGGGATTGGATCCGGGACTCCAGAGCCCTGGCCCGGCATTCAATTCACTACACCGCGCTGGCTCTGCCAAAAATTTTCCTCAAAGAGAACTGAATTATTTATAAAAATATACATGATATGAAATTCCCCCTTTTAGGAAAAATACCAATTGTGTTGGCATTAATAGAATCAGCATTGCACATATGGTTTTTAGAGGTCACTAGCATAAAAGTCAGTGTAGAGATGTGGCCAGTACCTTAGACTGGGGACCGGGGTTAAAAATCCACTTCAGCCCAATAGGCCCACTATTAATCTTAAGTTGTAACTGCTCACCCAAACTTTAAATTCCTTGAAAGTGTAGGCTGCAATGTGGCAAGTACATCATTTCTTTGTGGTATTTGCACATTTTTTACTTGAATGACAAATGAATTTTCTTTGCCCTCCTTCAAGAGAGGAACTGAATGATGCTTGAATCAGTTACAGTAACTATTTTATCTGATTAAGGTAATTGGGGAGATCTCGTTGACTCAGATAATGATACCAGAATTCCACCAATTTACACATCCAGTAAATTGCTGTTGAAATGTTGGCTGTGATCAGACCTGTTATTTTTGCTGAGCACTTTAAATCTTGTTGAGGAAATATAAATGAAAATGTGCTGTTGTAGGAGAGTAAGTAAAGTTAAATAAAAGGACATGGAGAAAGCATTGCTCTTCTTGGAAGGTTTACCTGTGTTTTTTACTAGTTCAGTAAGGTTCCTTGGCTGAGATGAGGAGGACCATAGGGAAATAGAAGGGTCCAAGCATAATATTTTAATTACAGCTGGAAAGCTTATTTAAATACATAAGAAGACTCATGTTGGATTAGACCGAGGGACTATATGGTTGAACATTTTGTTCATACCATGGCCAATCCTTTCTGTATGGGAAGAACACTAGCAAGTCTGAGCCCTCAAGACAGAGCAAAGACATAAATGAAAGCGCAATTATTTCCTTTAAGTAGCTGTGTGGTTGGGCAAGTCGGGGAATATACAGGGGCATGAAATGAACTAGCAGAACAAAATGCCTATATTATCCCTATAGCCCAGTCAGCCTCTAGCCGCAGTGTTCTGGGTCAGCTGTGTTGCTGAACCCCTTTCCAAAGGCTTGTGCAACGCGGCGTATTGGTCTCAGCATTGAACTATAAGCTGGGGACCGAGGTTTGATTCCCCGCTCGGCCGTGGAGACCCACTGAGTTATCCGGAGCATGTCACACGCTCTTAGCCCCCCGAAGATTCCGTGAACGTTTGCCGTAGGATTGCCATAATCGAAGGCACATGACAACAACAGTAATGCAAATGAGGTATAACTAAGATATGTATCACTGTGGCTGGATGTGATAACTCCAGGAATACATGCAGTTCTGTCTTACTTCAGTGAGGTGGTGTGAGGCACCTTCATGGCAGTGTCACCCTCTTTAACACTTTACTGATGAGACTGGGCACATGCGCAGCCAATCAACATTAGAGTGTCGTCAAGATGGCAGAAGTTATGGGGGGGAAAAGACAAAAGGCCCGGAGAGGGGAAGCGGTTCTTTTAGCCAAGTCTACAGGCTGGAAGATTCCCCCCCACTCCTCCCTGCTAGCCAGGTCAAACATTTTGACTTTGAATCAAGCCATTTCCCACTACACGTTATAAAAAGAGGGAATTTAAAATAATAATAATAGTAATAATAGTAAGTAAAAAAAAAAAAAAATTAAAAATTAAGGGGGGGAAGGAAAGAATTCCACAAAGGGGATAGGTAAAAAGCACTTCTTAGGAATATAGAATAAATTACAAGGGGAAAACCCGGAATCCAGCAATTTAAAGAGAATGAGATGGTAACTGGGCTTGGGAAAAAACGCGAAAAGGGGAAAAGGGAACACACACACACATGCACAAAGCAACGCTAGCAGTTGGAATTGTCAGGTACTGCTTGGGATTATGATTGAAGCAAGACGAACTTTTTTTAACAAAATTGGCTGAAGTCGGCTCTCTAGTGTCATGAACAGAGCGCGTTAATCCGACTCCATATTGAAAAAAAACCAAACATTTCAAAGAGGAAAAAATGCGGAGCCCTACTATTCACTTGGCGGAATTAATGCCACCAAGGGCGTCAGCAGGCCACTCCACTGAATTGGGGGCTCTAAAGAAATGGAGTTGGATGGTAAATTACGGGAGTTTTTGACAGACCTCAGTGGTGTTTACTTTTGGCATAGGGAGATCAGGGTCAGGGATGCATTAGCCGGTCCCGTTGGCTTTGTGTCCTTTTCAGAGGCAGGTGGGGTGCGCATAGATTGTCCTGGAGCGGGGTGGAAGTGGGCATCACAGCTGACCTCGCATTTCTGGGAATTTCCCCATACTTGTAACAGTAAAATTTGACCACGTGAGCGGCGGGGGGCGTCGTCCATTCTGGTGATAACCACGCCGCAGTCAGAAGGGATTGACAATCCATGAGATTGGTGTGGCCGTGCATGCTTCAATGTCTACGCTTTACGATTGTTTTCAAAGTAGTTGAAGGCGTTGATAATGGAGCGCTTCAAGGAATTGGCTCCAGTCGCTGTACCCCTCCCAGAACCAACACCCGCTGGCCTGAGGAATCTTGGCGGGGTGAGGTAACGAGGATGATAGGTAGGTCAATCGCACCCAGCACCTAGAAGAGTCACAGCAAGGTGACCCGGGGGCTCAGCAGCTTCCCTAGGTCCAAAAGGGCATGTGCCACTTTCTGTGATAGTGGGCACCTAATTTTTTGGGACCCGGAGGGGTTGGGGACGTGGGAAAATCGAGTTCTTCAACAAAAGGCTCTTTTCTTCCACACGGTGGCCCTCATTACATTTTGGGCACTAAGAGTAGGTGAATTGGTTGCTCAGACCAAGAGAGACAGCTCAGGCAGGGCCCTGGTACTCCAGGACCTGTCTATTCCCCTCCGGTCATAAGGGGATCTAGGACAGACCAGGCCAAAGGGGGCGCTATGGTTATCTCACGGGTATGCGCTGATGCAACCTTTTGTCCTTGAAGGCACTTAGAATTTTCACCATTAGCAAGGGAGAATGCTGGGCCTCTTCCCTATGCGGAAAAACTCCTCACGCTTCTGGAACATCACAAAGAAGGCCCAGCGACGATGGGGCATCAGGGAGTCAACAAGCATGTTGCAGGGGGGAGCCTTCACTACAGCACAGATGGGCACGTAGACTGGCGACATCCCGAAGACTGGTGGGTGGAAACCTTGGGGCTGGGGTATGGCTGGCCAATTGATCTGCCTTAACGTTTTGAGTTCCTTTTAGATCACCGGCTGTGGAGGTGAGGAAGCAGCATGGATCGCACCCAACTCCTCTGGGCTGACCAGCAGGCTCGTAGTGATTATATGGGCCCGAACCTGTGACTGGGTGCGCGGGCATTATAGCGTGCTACCTCTGTTGTTCGGGGAGTCGGTGGACCTCCCCCGGGTGACGGTCATTCACCGGGGCGGGGAAAGACCTTTGGGTTTGGGGAAAGGAAAGGCCTTGGTTATACAGGCCATTCATGATGTGAGGTGAGGTGATGGTCATTCACCGGGGTGGTAATGACCTTGGTCTATTGAAGGGTCATTCACCGGGGTGGTAATGACCTTGGTCTGTTGAAAGGGAAAAAGGGCCCTGTGCATACAGGCCATCCACGATGCGTGGTTCATCCAAGAGCTTCGTTGTGCCCCGAGATGGGACTTGGGTTACTACATTCCTTACACCGCCTATAAGATATTACAAAATGATTTGCAAAGGGGGCTGGACTTGATCTTGAGGGGAGGGGGGAAGGATAAACAACGCTTGCCCTTATCCGTGGCCGGTATGGGGGGGGTTAAGGTTTGGGGTGTACCTATGGACCCCCTTTGGGGTGTAGGATAAATCCTACCTTGAGGAGGGCCCTGGGATCACCCCACTTGCTATGCAGCGGGGGGTGGGGCTTGGGGCTCACCTCCCAGACAAGGGCTGGCCAAAGGTCATCATGCAACTTCAGCAGTTGGCTTTGGGGCCCGGTATCTCACTCAACGGGCTAGGGGAGATGGTTGGGAGCTGCCTCTTGACCCTAGTCCGAAGATACGGTTGACCCCCCCTTTCTCAGGTCATAAAATACAAGTTCAAGGTCAAGTTCAAGTTTAATTTCACCCCTTTATGTTAATTAGGCATATTAATAAATTGCCCTAGTTCAACCCAAGCTCTGTCTGCGATCTCGTTATTTCGTGGGTTGGGCGGCAAATAATTACAGTAGTTTTCTTCCTGCTGTGGAAGAAACTGAACATTCCTGTTATGTGTCCTCCCTGTATTCAAATGTCCCAAAGTTTTGTGGAAGAATTATTTTGTGGAGAAAAGCAGGACTCTTTAAAAAGCAAAACCTATTTTTTGTACATAAAACAAGTTTCGTGAACATGAAATAGTGTTTTCTGCAGAATTTTCTAGGCAGAAAAGTATGTGTGTGTCTGGGAGGGTTGCACAAAAAAAAACCAAAAAAAAACCACCATGTGTTTTTCTTTGTGGAATAATTCCTCTGAAACACTACATGCAACCTTATGAGATAACTGAATACCAGGAAAAAACTGCACAAAATTCTTGCTGGTCTATTATTCTTCCCAGTAGGGTTTCCCTGACTGTTGAAAAGCCCATTTTATGGCCTGGGAAGGAATAAGTACTAATATTCTTTCCAACCCTAGTGAGGAAGGTTAACACCTTCTCACTTCATGTGTGCTTAGTTTAACTAGATTCCAAGTGGACTCCAAACATCTCAGTTAGGACTCTTGCAATTGTCCATTTGGAACCCACAGTGGTAAAATTGAGGATGGCATCCTACATTGCAGTTACAGATTCATAACCCTAGAGTTATGAATCGGTAATGGCTGTCTTCAGCTATACTATGTATTCACAATAGTGGCACTATTGCTAGAGTTGTAAATGCTGTTATCACGATTATGATATGTCTGGTGAGAGCACTAGATATCCTTTTGATATCAAATAATTTGGCCTTTGCTCGACCTTTTTCTGCCACCCTACTCCACGTGTTTGCAGAGGTCCACCAGACAAGCACGTATTGGGCGCGGCTGTTAATGGTTGTACATTCCAAACCTCATTCAGGCAGGCAGCTTAGGCCTCTCTGTTGCTTTAGGGAAAAACCCCTGCAAACCGGCTTTGCTCGGTGCGTATCTACACAAAGCCGCATGGCCAAGTGCCGAGCCATTCCTTTATGTTGGGCCATCAGCGTCCTGGCCATACTACTGTCATCCAGCACTAAGCTCATCATGCAAAACCTGACCTTTTCCAACTCCTTTGTCCAGCTCCAAATTTCCTTTGTTCTCACCAAGCATAGCATAGCCTGTAGGTAAAATCCACCCTATAAAAAGTCCCCACTTTTGGGACTTCCTTGGATCACCCTGGACTTCCATCCAGCCTTGCTGCCACTCTGTCCAGTGAAATTTTCCCCTCAGTTCCCTATAACTGAGTCTGCCTCCGTTTTGGACTACTTTGGACTTCCATCCCGCCTTGCTGCTGATTGTCTAAGGGAACTCCCCTCAGCGAATCCCGTTGAGCTTTCTCTCCCAGAACCCCATCTCTCTCTCTCTCTCCAGGGCTACGAGACCAGGTGTCGTATTACCCACTCCCTTGAAACTCTCCATTTCTATTTCTAAGTTAGCTAGTATTTGTCGTGTCTTTCGTGTTGCTTGTTCTTAATAAAAATTACTATTTGTTACTTTAAGCTTGTCTAACTGCTCTCTGACCTGACACTGTATACATTGGGTAAAAGATCGTAGCTTAAGTTACCCTGCCTCTCATTTAGCTGAGAGAGTGCTCGAGCTTAATTTCTTCCAGCTTGTGTTTCATTTGGTAATTTGGGTGCCTCTCCCAGGACCCCCAACGTACAGGGTAACAATGCCTCCCAAACCCAGCTTAAACTCCAGCTTGGAGTGGCTCCTTAGGGTTTAAGGTGGTTTCAGGTGTCACAGTTCCTTTGGTCATTCATACCTACATTTATGAATGTGATTCAGAATCTTGGTCAATGAAGTTAAGTGGAGTATTGTCAGTGGAACTAATTTTTTCCCTACTGATTCTCTATACCAATTTGTCCTACTGATTTAATAGGGGAAAAGTTGGAATTAAATAAAGAAAAGTGCATGACTCAAAACGTAAAGGATTTGGGTTTGGACAGATATGAGGAATATTTGCTGAAACAACTGTTGAAGGCCGCTCAGGAGGTTATTGCATACGGCTGGAAAGGTGAAGGAAAATGGAAGGTGGATAGATGGCAATATTATATTGTGGAATGTATGCTTGATTTTATATTAGAAAGAAGAATGAGATATATGAGTTAGTTGAATGACAGTGATTGGTTAAGGAAGTGAAACAAACTAATAGAAACAATTAAAGAAAAGAAGGGGTACAAAATTATAAAACATACAATTAATATGTAAAGTTGAAGGCTTTCATGGCCAGAATCCATAGGTTGTTGCATGTTTTCTGGGCTTTGAGGCCATGTTCTATTAGTATTTTCTCCTGATATCTGCCTGCATCTGTGGCTGGCATCTTCAGAAGATCTGAAGATGCCAGCCACAGATGCAGTTGAAACATCAGGAGAAAATACTAGTAGAACATGTCCTCAAAGCCTGGAAAACCCACAACAACCTGTACAATTAATATGATTCTCCACATTGAAAGAAAGAGGTTTTAAATTTAAAAAAATGACTTTGTTCCCTGGGCATAGGGGTGAGAGGGAGGGGAGGGTTAAAGCAGTCTTATATTTATTGTAAAAATTAATATGTTGCTTGTAGGTGGAACACTGATCATTTTGTATTAACTGTTGGAATAATTTTTTGCTTGCATAGCAATGTTAAAAAGGAATAAACAAATAAATGTAATTTTAAAAAGTGTTTTTTAAAAAGATGATTAGGGTTCCTTCCCTTGGACACCACTGTTTCCAAGTTTTTCTACACCCCCCTCCCAAGTTCCAAAGAGATAGCCATGTTAGTCTCTTTTAGCACAAAAAGAAATAAAGCAATCCAGGAGCATCTCTGAGACTGAAGGGGCAAAAAATAACATAAACTTTTGTGGGCTCTGTTACATTTCTAATGGATCTGATGAAGTGGACTGGAATTCTCAAAAGCTCACAGTAGAAATTTCTTTCCTTCCAGTTATACTTAAAGGTGCTGTTGGATCTGTTTATGCCTTTCAGTGATTGCAAGAACTTTAATGCTGGTATTTTGTTCCCATTTTTGTTTGCCTTGGCCCCATTCACCAATGGAGTGTAGGCCCTGAGAACTGAAATTGAATTCAGCCCTTGAACTGAAATAGGCTCCCCTGCCCCAGACCCCTTTTGACCCTCTAAAATGGTATATTACAGCCCCAGAAATGTCTTAGGATATAATTTGCCCTGTAAATGTAATTCCCTCCTGCCGCACACCCCTTTTCTTTTAGTCAGGGAAGTGGTGCATCAAGAATGATGAAGAAGACTAGAAAGTCCCATATTAGTTCCTGTTCTTTACAATTTGGAGATCCATACACAATCTGTTTGTCTCAGAATATTATTTCCTGGTACGATCAGAGACTTTTTATACCAGTTTCCCCGGCTGGTTTATTTTAACCCACTATAAAATCAGAAAGAACAGGAAGCAAATCTGGGACTTTTCAGTCAGTCTTGATGCACACAAGACCTGTTTTAGAAACTAACTGATACATCTGGCACTTCCTGTTTTTGAAAAAGAGCTGGATAGGAGATACTTCTAGGAGACAAATTGCACAGCCCTGGAAAAGTCTGGGGACATGAATTTCTGGTTTGGATGCTTTCAAAAATGGGGGTCTGGGTGATGGGATATGGCCCATTGAGGTCCAAGAGAGGGCAAACGGCACCTGGGCCTTCTGAACACCCCGTTTGCCACAGCCATGACAAAGAGCAGTCCTTATTTTTGAAAATAAATAGTTAGCTTTAAAGATCAGTGAGTTTCTCAGCCCTATATCACGTACCAGCTAGCATATCCTCAAACATTTGAAAACTGGGATGTGTATGGTCAAAGCAACATCAGAAAGTGGTCATGTTGGCAAAAGTTTTTAACAACAACAACAACAACAACAACAACAACAACAACAACAAGACATATAAGCTAGGAGATGCTACAGCAGTTTGCTCTTGCCGGAGCCTACTGGAAAGGGCAAGATTCTGCCTCCTTCTTTCCCTCCAGCTAACTGCTTTGGCATTTTGAACTCAGTTTTCAGCAATTGAAGTAAGCTGAGAGCAAAAGGAGAAAGGAGGAAGAGGTGAGAGAAAACTGGGACATTTTAAGATTAGCTGAAAAAGTGAGATGACATAGGATAAATCAGGACTGTCCCTGCCAAACTGGGACAGTTGTAGGTTATGAGCTAGACATTCTGCTGCCCAAAGCAAAGGAGACTAAACAGTTTCTCACACTCCAATTGGCCCTCAATTTTCATGGGATTTAGAGGTGTAAGATCCCTGTGAAAGTAGAAAAACTGCAAATATCTCAAGGCTCTCAAACACGCATGCTACAGACTCTACTGCTGCAAAAATCTCCTTCAGTGTCACCATCCTTCTCAAGGAGAAGGAAGAAAAGGATGATGACACTGAGAGGTTTTTGCTGCAGCTGTGGCAGGGCCAGGTCACTGTTGTCTCACCCTCCTGCTCTCCATCAGCCTTCCTACCAACCACTCTGGCCTGTTACTACCGTTGCCACTTTGGTACCATGATGCCTCTGCCTTGCTCTGAGGCTATCTTCACCGGACACTCATTGCCTCCACCACTTTTTAAGCCTTCCCCTGGAAAAGACCCTAGATTTGGGAGACCTTGCAGGGCTGGGCCAGTGATGGTGGCTCATGCGCCTTGTGCTCTTGGTCAACAGAGCTGTACTGTACCATACTGTACTGTCTGCATAGTGGGGGGCACGTGGAAAGAGGAAGGCTTGGAGACTGGCAGAGGTGACCTTGTGGTGAGGTAGAGGCATCATGGTGCCAAAGTAGCAAAGGGAGGTAGGGGCCAGGGCTGTGGGCAGAAAATGTTACCCTGTATGTTGGGGGTCCTGGGAGGGGCATCCAGATTACCACATAAAGACGCAACTTGGGGGAATTTAGCTTGAGCACTCTCTTGGCTAAACGAGAGGCAGGGTAACTTTAACTAGGATCTTTAACCCTATGTCTACAGCTTCAGGTCAGAGAGCGTAGCCAGACAAGTTTTTAAGTAACAAAATAACAGTTTTATTGAGCACAAATGACATAAAAGACACCACATGCACACACCTAACTAGAAAGAGAAATGGAGAGCTTTTGGGGAATGGGTAATACGACACTTGGTCTCGTAGTCCTGGAGAGAAAGATGGGGTTCTGGGAGAGAAAGCTCAGCATGGTTGGCTGAGGGGAGCTCCTTAGACAAACCGGCAGCAAGGCTAGATGGAAGTCCAGGGTGATCCAAAGTACTCCAAGGAAGTCTCAAAAGTGGGGACTTTTTATAGGGTGGATTTTACCTACAGGCTATGTTATGCTCGATGAGAACAAAGGAAATTTGGAGTTGGACAGAGGAGTTGGAAAAGGTCAGATTTTGCATGATGGGTTTAGTACTTAATGACAATAGCGTGGCCAGTATGCTGATGGCCCGATATAAAGGAATAGCTCGGCTCTTGGCCGAGTGGTTTTGTGTGGATTCGTGCCGAGCGAAGCCGGTTTGCAGGGAGGTTTTTCCCTAAAGCAATGGAGAGGCTTAAGTTGCCTGCCTGAATGGGGTTTTGGAATGTACAACCATTAACAGCCGTGCCCTTACGTGCTTGTCTGGAGGACCTCTGCAAACACGTGGAGTGTGGCAGAGAAAGGTCAAGCAAAGGCCAAATTATTTGATATCAAAAGGATATCTAGTGCTCTCACCAGACATATCATAACCGTGATAACAGAAAGGAGATGGAGTTGAGGAGAGTGAAGAGGACGAGCCACCATGGTGGCTGCCGCCGCCAGCCCAGCCCTATGAGATCTCGCATATCTAGAGCTTTTTCTAGGGCATTTCTGGCTTCAGTGGTGGCTAGTTAAGCAACAGCTACCAAATATCAAATAGTCAAATCTGTGGAGGATAAACCTGCAAAAGTTGAGGGCCAACTCTATTTCCTGTCTTCATTCTATTCTTACTACATGCCACCACTCCCCACCCATAGTGCACTTGAGGGGAGGTCACTCCAGCTATAAGATAGGACCAGTTCTGCCCATCCCCACCAGGGCAAAAATTAACTTAGCCCGCATGATTCAGTTTTACAGAAGAATGAGAATTTTAGTAGTACCCATTAGGCTGAATTAGACGAACTTTTAATATGTCTAGAATGAGTGTAATACACCTAAACAGAAGGGAAATATATAGTATAATCTGGTTTCAGATGCAGCCAGGGACCTTGCAGCCAGAAAAAGTACATGAAACTGGCAGCTCTGTTGTTAACATAGTATCGGCAGCTTTCTATACTGAGTGCCAAGATATTTTTATTCCTGGCACAAGATGGTAAATAGAATAGTTTAGTCAGTACTGAATTATTGGAAATGGATGGCCACCACACAGCTTGTATCTTACTCAGTAAAGTATCCCGTAGAAGTCGGGAATGTATTACTGCAACTGCCATCAGCCCTAATTGACAAAGCCAAATATAAGGGATCAAGAAAGTTACAATACAATTAGGACAGATTTGCGTGGCTTTAAATATGTTTCACTGATAATGCAAAACTATTTTCCCCATGGGATTCACGTCTACAAATGGAAAAGTAATGAGTGAACATTTTTAACTGGAGATGTGAATTGGCCTTTGGCATTAATTATCAAGAAGCGTACCTGGGCAGTAGCATTTACTATAGTCCAAAGAGACTTGAGTTTGTGTGTCTCTCTCTGTGGCTAGTTTTCACTCTCATACAGGGTGCATGACTATGGTTCCCAGATCTTAGGTCCCTGGGCCCCTTATCCAGTCCTCAAACAAAGAGGAGGAATCTCAGGGTGAGAAGACTCTGTTCATGTGCGAGCGTAAAACTGAGAGCCAGCTGGGTTAGTGGTTTGAGTGTTGGACTATGACCCTGGAAATGGGAGTTGATCCCCCATTCTGCTATGGAAACCCACTGTGTGATCTTGGACATGTCAGACGCTCTCAGTTCCAGAAAATAGTCACCATAAGTTGGAAATGACTTGAAAGCACACAAAAATAACATCTATCTATCTATCTATCTATCTATCTATCTATCTATCTATCTATCTCTTTCTATCTGGTTTTTAATGTGCTGGCATTCAGGCAAATCTCACAAGGCAGTTTACATAAAAGAATAACTATCAATACAAACAAAATAATAAATGAGAACAGCAAACCAGAGGGGG
This sequence comes from Ctenosaura bakeri, assembly GCA_948474755.1. Classification (NCBI taxonomy): domain Eukaryota; kingdom Metazoa; phylum Chordata; class Lepidosauria; order Squamata; family Iguanidae; genus Ctenosaura; species Ctenosaura bakeri. The sequence continues at coordinate 19,387 of CAOLHI010002000.1, read as the reverse complement.
AAAAAACCCTATAGAACCCACTTGAGATTTCAGGGAATTTACCAGAGGGTGTGCACTTCCGTTCCCTAGCAGTAGGAAGCAACTGTCTGAAGTTTCCTGATCTTGACCCAGTTCTGCCCCCACTTGATACTCGAGTGCTTTCCCAAGGAATACTAACCAGTATTTCCTCTTCTGCTTGACTGCATATTACACTCCTTATCCAAACAGTAATTAACTTCCACTTAGGCAACACCAATATGATCTATAAAAAGCTATAAAAGTTATAAAGAATCATCCTGCCTGCTATATGTTCTTGGGGAAATTCCCACAATTGCATGGGATAAGGCACGCCCCCTGGTGAATTCCCTCATCTCAGGTGTTATAAGCAGCAGGTGTTATAAGTAGGATGGCACAGATCAGAGGAGCCAAATTCTCCTGATACACATAACACAACCAGAAGAAGGATCATGGCTGGCTTCAGTCGGAAGAATGCAGCCTTAGCTCTTTTGATGGGCTCGTTCCTCCTCTTGGGCACTAGTGAAGGTAAGTGGTGATCCCTTGTGATGGTATTTTATGTTGTTAGACTGCAAATTCCTAGAAACCCAGTGAGCACAAATGTGGTGAGAGATGATGGTAGTTGTCTGAAAACTCAGGACGTCAACCCACTGTCCACCCAGGAATGTATCGGGGGGAGGGATGAGGGCATTGCCCTCCCCACTAAGTATTCTGTCCCCAAATGAATTTTTCCTTCTGTTCTCAAATTGCAGCAACTTGAAAATTCAGTTGAGCATTTAGAAATAGTGGCTGGTGTCCTATCCAGCAGTTGTGATATTGTAGGCTGGACTCATAATATCCAACTGTTGGAGATTCATGCAGCCAAGAAAGCCAATGCAATTCTTGGCTGCATCAATAGGAGTATGGTGTCTAGATCGAGGGAGGTACTGGTACCACTCTACTCTGCTTTGGTTAGACCCCATCTTGAATACTGTGTCCAGTTCTGGGCACCCCAATTCAAGAAGGATATTGACAAGCTGGAGCAAGTCCAGAGGAGGGCGACCAAAATGGTGAGAGGCCTGGAAGCCATGCCCTATGAGGATAGACTTAGAGAGCTGGGTATGTTTAGTCTGCAGAAGAGGAGGTTAAGAGGGGACATGATAACCATGTTTAAATATTTGAAGGGATGCCACGTAGAAGAAGGAGAGGACTTGTTTTCTGCTGCTCCAGAGACCAGGACAAGGAGCAATGGATTCAAGCTGCAGGAAAGGAGATTCCACCTGAACCTCAGGAAGAACTTCCTGACAGTCAGGGCTGTCCGGCAGTGGAATCTGCTGCCTCGGAGTGTAGTGGAGTCTCCTTCCTTGGAGGTTTTTAAGCAGAGGCTTGATGGCCATCTGTCGGGATTGATTTGAGGGTGTTCCTGCATGGCAGGGGGTTGGACTGGATGGCCTGTGTGGTCTCTTCCAACTCTGAATTTCTATGATTCTATGATTCTATGATTCTCACGCTGGCACTGTCCAAAATGTTTCTGAGGCACTGGAGATCAGAGTGCTGGAAAATGACATCTGCAGTGTGCTCCTTGTCTTGAGGTGCATCAGGACAAACAGTTGTGGTGAGACCTTGAGAGATCTCTTCAGCTGCCTATTTTCAAGCATCTCACAACCAAAAATGCACTGTGGATGTCATTTCCCTGCACTCTGTTGTCCAGTGCCTCAGAAATGCTTTTGATAGGAAATCGCTAAGCTTCAAAGTTAGGTTTGGCAGGGACAACTTCAGTGGTAACTATGATGACTTAGCTCCATCATTGTAGCTACAGTGATGATGGAGGATTTCAGCCACAGTTTAGGCATTTGGGGAAAAAAAAAAGAAAAGAAAAGAAAGAAAAGGAAAAAGAAGCAGGAAAAATTATCAAGGGGATGCGACCACCATTAATAGAAGAGTTTTAACTGAGAACAAAATTTTTAATGTCTTATTCTTTGCAATACTAGAAATTTGTGGATAGAAGGAAAATTTTATGGAGGAGTTAGAATTCTTATTTGAGGGCAATGTCCACCCTCCCCACTCTAAATATACTCCTGTGTCCAGCCTTACTGTAGCATGTGCCCTGAAAGCTGAGATGGAAAGAAGTAGGTTCACAAAGATTTTAAAAATGCAACAGCACTACAGAACATTGTTTGCAGAACCACCACTTGATTGGAAATTGATCCAAAGCATGTGCTCTAAGTAGGGCAAAAATATGGAAAGTGTCATTGTTTTTCCTCTTTTCCCTCAGCACAAACCAACCAAGATTGCTGCCTTTCTTACACCAAGAAGCTGCTGCCACGACGGGCGATCATAGGATTTACAGAACAGCTTTCCAGTGAAGTCTGTGACATCAATGCTGTCATGTGAGTTTACTAAGAGGGGGAAAAAGTATTGTGAGAGGTTTTTTTTTCTTAAATGGCCCGAACATCTAGGACTCTATGTAGCTTTTAAAAAGTGAAAATCTTGCATGGGGTGGGAATCTTTTACAGAAGGAGTTTTTAAATTGACCATAACTTTATGATTCCTATTCCCCTCCGCCCCAGTTTTCTTACTAGGAATGGATTGAGAGCTTGTGCAAATCCTAAAGACCAGTGGGTGAAGAAGCAGCTCCAGTGGTTGAGGTAGGTAAGAGGAACCAGTTGCTTTGATAAAGCAGAAATGTCTGATATATTTACCATGGAAGATTTGGTGCTTATGGCAGGTAGCTATAACACAGAGGCTGTGATCCAAAAGTGCTGGCGGGCCACACTTTGGAAATGTGGTATTCCAGTCTTCAAATGCTGCTCAAACTGGAATGGGTACCAATGTCAAGGGTGTGGCTGGAGATGGGGTGAAATGAGGGCATTAACTCTGCTTTAATTCTGCTTCCCCAGTGAAACTTTCCTTAAGTCTCCAAATTTGTAGCATTTCAATAACTTAAAACTTCAGTTGAACATTTAGAAACAGAGTTTAGGCATCTAAACAGCTGCCAAAGTTACCAAGGAACTGTGAACATGCCAAATATAATAGTTCTAGGCGTGAACAGTTTTCAATGTCTCATTCTTTGCAATGCCAGAAATTTAGGACCTGAGGGAAAATTTAATTGGAGGGAATTTTTGTTTGTAGATAATGTCTGCATTCCTATCCACCCTCCATAGCTACACACCTATGTTGCAATACGCACCCTTTTTAGTGGTAGGGATAAGACTTCCTCTTCCATAGTTCAGGAACCCTTCAGTAAAGAAAGAAATTGAAGCTTACCTGTTTATTTCCTCATTATTTTTACAGTAATAAACTCAAGAAGATGTCAAAATTGCACAATTTCTGAAATGAAACAAGAGGCAAAGGCAGACCAAAGAACCTAAACTAGGTTGGACTTGTTTTTCTGTACACTGTTGTGTGCTTCCTGACTTGTAAACAGTGGATTCTCTGGAACCTCAAAAACTGATTCATATTGCATCAGTTACTGTTTTGAATGAAGCGCCCCAAACAAGTTGCTTTGTTCGTTCATATGGACTCATAATTTGTGATCAACAGATAAATATTAAATTGTATTATATGTAATATGCCCCTCATTGGAGGAAGCAGATATCCTACCCATCATATGATGGCTATACTTTATACATAGATAGATATGGCATTGCCACTCAGGCTTCTGTTATTATAGTGCATGCAGGCATCATTTGCAACATCTTATTATATATTACTATCATCTTTGGATTGGTGGGCTTTGCTTTTACATTTCTTTAAAATAAATTGTATGTATTTATTCTTACTTTTTTGTGACTGTTCATCAAAAGATTGTAAGTAACATTGTTATATGTTAAGTTGCTGCATGTAAGCTGATACATATATTTTACGTCTATATGAAAAGAAGTAGAATATGAACAAATAAACTTATGTTTTACAATAATATTGTTTATGCTGCATTATTTATCTAGCTCTCATGGCATTCACAAAAGCAGGATGGAAAACAGTAAAATTATATGTTAAAGCATTGCCAATTACCATATTAACTTAGCCTCTCAAGGCCAGCCCAATTAAAAGATCTCACATTCTGGAAAACATAACAGAAGCGGGCCTCATATACTGAGGATGTGTATAAGCAATAAAGAAATGCATGAAGCTAGTGAAAATGTATCTTGAGACATTCAGTGGTTGTCACTTAGTGAGCCATTAAGATTTTCCCCAACTCTTCTTCCTGCATACATTGCTGACTCCACTACATTTAGTTTATCATTGATTAGGGGGAAGGATATAAATACTAGAACAAATCAACATCATAAAAATGTGCTGAAGTCCATAGTTCATTAAGTCAAGCCAAGCTGTGCTCCTGGACTCTGAAAGCTTTGTTGAAGAGTCAAGTTTTTATATATATATATATTAGTCTTTATTGGCACTTATATACATTTAAGACAGCAAAAAAAAAACCCCCCCGAAAAAAAGCAGAAAAAAACCCCAGACAAATAACACCACAATCAACTCAAGACATATTATACTATATCTTGCATTCACTATCGCAACTGATATAATGTTTTAATATCTAAAATACACATAACACCTACTATTTATAAAGTCTATACCTTTCTGACACCAGATATAATTGAATAGAGTTGTAGCCAAAAAAAGGGGGAAAAAGAAACATTATTTTGGCGCATTTTCCAGCTTCCTTTAACTAGTTTTGATATATCTAGCTAAACGTAAGATCTTTTCTGTCTTCTATGTCTTTCCTATATTTTACATTTATACCTGCATTCATAACATCTTACTAGATCAAAAATCTAGTTTCCTTCTTATGTTAATTCTTTCTTCTGAAGAGCCAAGTTTTAACCTGGTGCTGAAATGAAGCCAGCCTTGGCACCAGTTGGACCATGAAGGAAAGGGGAAATCTTGAAACCCAGTTGCCACCACAGAAAAGCCTCCTTCTTGTCTCTCTCTCTAATGTATTGCTCCATTGGTGGGACATGCAGGGCCTTGCCAACAGATCTCAAAGTGTGGGGGAAGGTGTACATACACACATGAAAGAGAGAGAGAGAGAGATTGAGAAAGAGGTTTGAATCTTCCTAAGTTGACTTATACCTGTGGGAATTAGAACTGGGCAATTCTATAACATTCATATCCAATAAAGGGCTGTTGTTATGTTACTATGTAAAGGAGCCAGCAAAGTGACCAATGAGCATCAGTCCTGTTGTGTATTGGGTCTGTTGTGCATTGGGATGCTGACTAGGGAGTGTTGATGTTCATTGGAACACTTGCCTGTGTCCCGATACGTATCTTCACAACTCACTAACAGGGCTCCTTAGTGCCTACGTTATGCAGCTATGTGAATATACAGTTATGCAATGTAGACTTTGATGGAGGATTCTGGCCATAGGGTCTAAAATTGTAATTATATATTTAAGAATTGTATATTTTTAGTGACTAACTGTATCATTCTGGGACATATATATTTGTGTGTGTGTGTGTGTGTGAATGGCATGTATTATCTCTCTGTTGTCCTTCTGCAGCAAAGCACCTGCAGGACTTTCTTTGCATATGTTCAAACCATTCTCACATCAAGACTTACTACATGGGCTGGTCCAGCCAAGCTTAACAGGTACTCCACTCTCTGTAAAGAGCCATACCCTTCAGAGAAGGGGGTAGACAACTGCCAAGGGTTGCATTGCAAGCTTTGCTTCCCCACTCATAAAAACTGCCTTTGTATGTCCCTGTTTCCCAGTTTTGCTGGCTGAACCACTGCCACTCCTCCTAACACACTCCTCAGTGTTTAAGTACACAATGGCTCTGCTTCTTCTCATAGATCACTTGCAAGCAAAACTCAGTCAGTAACATTTACTATTTGGAGAAGATAACAAAAAGCAAGCAAAGCATCAGATACTGTATAAAGTATACCTTTACATTAAAGAGTATTACTACAGTCAAGACAAATGGAGAGAGCATGTATTATTTGTTTGATATATAATGTGCCCTTCTTCCAGGGGCACTAGATGCAGCATAGATACTGAGGGAAAATAGGTTCTCAAGCATTCAACAGGTTATTAGAGGCGAAGGACTTTCAGAAATCCAATCCTATTATTAACGGCCAATATGAGAAAGGATGTTTCTTCATTCAAGTATAGGGTTGCCAGGTCTCAGGTCCTGGCTCTGAGTCTCCATGGGTCATCTCCAGGTGATGCTGCAAATTTTTCCAGTTTTGATGGGTTTATCTCCAAGCAGGAGGAAAACACTGTGTGCAAATCTTCAGCTCAACTGGTAAAGCAGCATGGAAAGTCCCTTTTTCACGCATGATGGTGGTCATGATGCCCAATCCACAGATCAGTCCCTTCATGTGAATCACGTCTACTTGAACCCAAAAGCTATTTCCAATCAGAATGCTATATTTTTACAACTATGTAGCAGCACAGTTTCATTAAATATCTCCCACTTGACATAGATGAATTCCTAAGCACAAATGAGACAAATAAACAAACATATTCAATAAGCCAAAGTTTCTTATCTCCTAAAGTATTTTAAAAATTCTCTGCTATTCTATTTTATTTCCTGTCTTTGAAACATGAAAGGCTTATCCTCAAAGGGTAAACAGTGGGGAGTCATAGTAATGCTTTGAACATGTAGTGGATTATTAAACTCTGACTTATACCATAGTGGGATTGACCTATAATATTCAACATTTTTTTATTTGAAAAAGGGACAGAGTTCTCTTGTTTGAAAAGGGGAAACCGTTTTCCACTGTCCTTTCTTATTATGTGTGCATATTTTTCCCCACAGAAATTTTGTTTGCACGGCCGTTGCCCATTAATTTGTGAAGGTCCATTGGCAATGGGCAAGAATTATCTGAGAATCTGAGGGGGACTCATATTGACCACAACTGAAGCAACAATTTCTATTATTTAATAGCAAGAATAACCAAAAAGTCTTGTGGTACTTTATAAATTTACAAATTTATGATAGCATAAACTTTCCACAGATGATCACAGACTACCTATTTTGATAGCAGTTTCTTTTCAGCTAAGGGGTGGTGATCTTTGGTTCCTTACAAACCATCTTGAGATGGCATGGGGTGGTGATGTTTTGTTCCTTATAAACTAACACAGCAACAACAGAAAGGAGAAAGTTGTCAAATTACTTGACAGTGGCCATTTCCGCACTAGCCTGTTATAGCGCGATGATTCCACTTTCAACGTCCTCTGGAATCCTGGGGTTTGCAGTTTCGGGAGGGGCCGGCCGGCCCCTCCCAAAACTGCAAATCCCAGGATTCCAGAGGACGTTGAAAGTGGAATCATCGCGCTATAAGAGTGTAGTGCGGAAAATAGTGAGTTCAGATACAATACCAAATCATGATTTGGAATATTATGGGTGGGATTTAAATTCATGAACTCCTTCCTTTCCGGATGTTATTTTCCGCCATGCTGCAGGGTCCTAGTCCTCTGGTAACTTAGGCTATTTCCGCACTAGACTGTTATAGCGCTATTATTCCACTTTCAACATCCTATGGAATCTTGGGGTTTGTAGTTGAGGGAGGAGGCCCCTCCCTCAACTACAAACCCCAAGATTCCAGAGGCTGTTGAAAGTGGAACAACACCGCTACAACAGTCTAGAGCAGAAATAGTTTCAGTAGCCCTTTCCTCCAAGGAGACGTTAACAGGATCTTCTCTTCCCATTTCCTCTGCAGGATCTCCTTCTCCCGCGCTCTCTAATTCCTCTCCTACGCCTCCAAGCCCTCTATGACGCCATGGCAAGCGTATGCCTCCTCGCTCCCCCCCCCCGCTGCCGTAGTAACGAGCAGGAAAATAAACGAGCCCGCGGTACCCAGCCGCGCCTGCGCAGTACACCGAGCGTCGCTTTGTCTGGTTTCTATGACAACGACGCCGGCCCAGAGGCCTCGGTCTACGAGGGAAAGATGAAGCTGAAGCGGTTCTTGCTGCGATACTACCCGCCGGGTGCGGAACGGTCCAAGGATGCAAGGGAAGGGGTTGGGGGGGACCCGAGAAGATATTAAAGTGTGTGTGCTGGGTGGGGAGATGATGCCACTGAAAGCGGAAGGAAAACTTTGTGTGGGGCAGAACGAACGGGAGGGACGGAGGCGGTGATGGAAGGGCGAAACTGCGTTCCCTGGGGTGGCGGGGCAGCGAAATGCCGTATAGCCCGGGGAAGGAAAAGATGGGGAGCCCCAGATCAGGCAGGTTCTGGTGCCTTTCGGGTACTTAGGCAAAATCACGTGGTCCTCCATGTTATTGCAGCTCCCACCATTCCTTACTATGGGCTGTGATTTCTAGAGCTGCTGGGACTTTTAGTCCAAATACAGCCAGAGGGCTATAGGATTCCTCACTCAGAGTCAGGCTGTCAGCCCCAGACTAGTTACCAAAGCTCACCTGGGCCGTTTCCACACTAGACTGTTATAGTGCTATTATTCCACTTTCAACATCCTAGGGAATCCTGGGGTTTGCAGTTTAGGGAAGGGATCATGATCTGGAATTTTATGAGTGGAATTTAACGCCATGCACTCCTCCTTTCCAGGTGTTAATTTTCGTCACGCTGCATGTCTGTAGTCCTCCAGTAACTTTACTCACTCTCAGTCTGCACTAGACTATTACAGTGCTATTATTCCACTTTCAACATCTTATGGAATCCTGGGGTCTTGGGCCCCTCCCTAAACTGCAAAGCCCAGGATTCCATAGGACGTTGAAAGCGGAATGATAGCATTATGACAGTCTAGTGGGGAAATGGCCCTAGTCTATTGACTGGGAAGTAGAAAATCCCACTGTATTCTGTGTGTGTATGTGTGTGTGTGTGTTACTCCTACATAATTTGCTTTGAACAGTCTTGAAAGGAAGGATAGAAAATACTTCTGACAAGCAAATGAGCAGGTAAGTGCGTGTAAGACTACAGCTTTAGCCATGAAAAGTCAAATAATAAGGCAGAGTTTCTTTGGGGATCTTCAGAATCCCTTTTCCTGACAGGCCAACCTCATTCTGTATCACAAAGATTTTTGTTATTTGAGGCCCATTACCACCAAAGTAGTTAAGGACACAGTGTAGAAAAGATAGTTTGAAAAAGGGGAGTGTCTTGCTGCAGCTCATTAGATAATACAATCCATAGATGGCACTTGCACCTTGAGATGCTACCTGATCTTATCTTTGAAGATGTACTGGAGTAACTTGCTGAGAACAAATGTGGTGAAATGGTTAGAAGGCTAGATGGATGTGGGGAAGTACAAATCCTTGCCTAGATATGAAACTAATTTAGAAGAGGTCATAGGCAATGATATTGTCACACAGAAAAGAAAAATGTGATTTATATCTTAATCTAACCTGAAATGGTTGAGAGACTGTCAGAAACAGTGATAGTCCTCCATTCTACTTTTTTAGCTGCTTTTAAAATATCTATTTCTTCCTACCACTTTCTCCTTCTGTCCTTAGCTTACTTCAGTTGCTGGAAAGTGAGTTAACTGAGTAGGAAGAAGAGGAAAAGAAGGGGTGAAATCATGCCCTTCTCAGTATATTCAGTCAAAAGCAAACTACAACATCCTCTCCTAATTTGTGTGTTCTTCTTCATCAGTTATAATGGTTGTAATATAGGTGGTACGTGTTTATATTTAATAGGGCGCAATATGGTATATGTGGTAGATTTATTTTTGCATCTGGAAGATTTTAAATTGGTATGCTGGTGTGGGGGCATGTAATTTTTAATACTATCAGTGCATTGAACTTTGATCCCTGAAAACTCTGGCTAGAATCCTGTTGGGCAGTTGCTTATACATAACCTACAATTACACATTCACCACTGCTATGTATTCACAATCTTTATGCAGCCCCTAGTTTAAGGACTATGTAGGCACCATGAAAGTCCCCTAAACCCCACATACTGGTACACAGCTGCTGCAGTGGATGGATTCATTCCTTGTCAGTCTGATGTTTCCACCCGTGCTTGCATGCGCGATCTTTGGAATGAGGAGGATTTGTGACAGGGATCCTTTTTCTGCCTGTTGCAGACCCCTCTGGGGTTTAAGGGCAGGGGGTCACACTGGAATTCAATATGTAGCAACATCATGATGCTATGTAGTACTCCGTGGTTGTATAGGATTCCGATGGCCAGTATCAGACTTCAAAGAAGATTGATTTAACAAAAATATTTTTGCAAACTCTATTGAAATGTAATATGCATAGAAATCACTAGAATTTCTTTCAAATAAATGTGTTTAGGATTAAAGTACTAGATAGGAATTCTCTTGTTGCATAAACTAGGAAGCTGTTTAGTTTACATTGCAGTTGCATTATATTAATATTTTATCAGATTTCCTTTGTATGTTTAAAAGGCATGTTGGGATATTGCTTTCAGCATTTTTAGAGTCTAGCCACCTAAGTGCTTCTGAAATAGCACAAGAATTGTTTAAGGGCAGTTTAATTAAACAGACTATATCGGGCAGGATAGTGGCTGAACACCATTGCCCCTCCACCCAGCTGTGTTGTTTTCCTGCTTCATTTATTCATGTTGTGGCAGACAATTCCATACATTAATGATATGAGAAGTCACAGGGGTACTTGGTAATCTGAGTTCTGTATGTATGGCATTTGCAGCTGCAGCTGAAGGAATTTGCAGTACAGATGACTCCCCACATTTCCTAGGGATAGGGGCTGAGGACTCCTATGAAAGTGGAAAAACCACAAATATCAAAATGTGTGTATGTGTCTCTTTGGAAAGGGGACTGAGGCATGGTAGGGAGAATGGACATCCAGCATCCAAACCAGGCTGGGGAAGAGGTGGGTCGGCGTGGTGGCCCTCTACTTCCCCTGTCTTGCCCATCTCCTTTCTTGGATGTGGTGGAGGCACCAAGGGAGTGCTCATGGTGCTGAGAAATCAGGGTGCAAGCTGTCTTTAGCTGGCCAAGCAGGGGTTGGTGGTGGGATTAGAGGAGGAGGAGGAGGAGGAGGAGGAGGAGGAGGAGGAGGAGGATCAGAGGTACATTTTCAAAGGACTGTGCAGCTTGATCAGATCTGCTGAGAGGGAAAATTGCCCCAGAAAAGAGGCACTTTACGTTGGGGAAACTCACAAATAATCAAATCCATGAATATTGTTAAACCTCTGAATGGAAGGCCCAACTGTATGTATTTTGCTAAGTAAACACTGAAGCTGTCATCTTGAAAAACCATATGGATGCTGCAATTCTGTGCACATTTATCTAACAGTAAGCACTACTGAATTCAGTGGGACTTACGTCTAAGCAGACCAGCATAGAATTGCACTGGAAATGTGCACTAGTGCTTGGTTTGTATATAATGAAAACTTTGGTATTTTCCCTAGTGCTTGGTTTGTGTATAATGAAAACTTTGGTATTTTCCCTTTGAGCAAGAAGCTTTCAAATCATGGAATAAACTGCTGTCTGACTGCTGTAGTGTCCAAAGATCCTGTTACACTGTTCTTTGCTGTGGAACTATGTCCTCCAGCCAGGATGGGGATGTTATAGCCTTCTGCATGTAGTTGGAGTAAAAGTCCCAGCAGCTCTAGAAATCACAGCCAATAGTAAGGAATGCTGGGAGCTGCAATAACATAGAGGACCATGTGATTTTGCCTAAATACCCTAAAAGCACCAGAACATGTCTGATCTTGGAAGCATCAGACCTAGTTAGCACTTGGATGGGAGACTGCCAATGAATACCGGGTGCTGTAAGATATATTTCAGTGGAAGGAACTGCCAAAACTGTGTCTGAGTATTCTTTGCCTAAGAAAACCCTAGGAAATTCATGGAGTTACCATAAATCAGCAAGCAACTTGCAGGCATACACACAGACATGTACCACATGATGTTCATTGCAGTGATGCAATGTGCTAGTAGAGAATGCGACATGATATTTGCCTAATCCTGCTGATTTCTTTGTTGTTGTGTGCCTTCAAGTCATTGTGTGCCTTGAAGCCATTTCTGATGGCAACCCTCAGCCAAAATCTATTCAGAGAAGGTTTGCCATTGCCGCCCTTTAAAGTGTGATTTGAGAGTGTGATTTGCCCAGGTTCATTCAGCAGGTTTAAGTAACTGAGCAGGGATTTGAATCCTGGTCTGCTAGAGTCCTAGCCCAACACGCAAACCACTACACCGGCTCTTTTTCATTTCTTATATGGTTTAAATTAACAATAATGATACTGAAAGCAATAAGCTTTTATAAAAAGAAAGGTCAATTTTTGTAGTGTTTACCGTTAGAAGTCAGCTTGATATTGATTTAATAATTGTCTTTTGCTTCTTCAAAGGCATTATTCTGGAATATGTTCAAGGTGGGGAAGTGAAAACCAAATCCATAGATTTACTAGATCTGAATGCTGCGTGAGTATTATATTTTTTTGTAGGCTATAAAACTACCTACTGTCACACAATTTAACTGATGTATAAAAATCTCTTGAACAGTTCACACAAGAGTTACTGTATACTATCTTTTTTCAGGTATATGCATTTGAAACTAAGTGCTTGCTATTCTGTCCCTTAGCATGCTAGCAGTATGACCATTAGTTCCCTTGTGACCTTTGTACAGCTGTAAATTCAAGGGTTCATAGTTTTCATTTCACAACTGCTTAGACAACAGCATTTTTGGAAAGCATGAAATTTAGTACTTACAATTGGGTGCACGTTAGCAACAATCAGATATATCTCATGCTTTGTAAGAAGATGTCTGGTGTCTATAACATGTGTTTATGATAGATAAAAATATACAGATCTAGCTTAGCCTTGTTTTTTGTTCTGTTGAGATGTATGCCTGTGTCCTAAGATGTGATATGCAGTGGCAAGTGAACACAAAATAGATTGCTCAGAACTATTAATGAGAGGATGGCTGGAATTCAGTATTGAAGTTACTGATTCATATTCACAGTTCCTACATTAAAGGTTATGGCACTGTTTACCAGGCAACAGACTATAAAAATCCCCCAGTACTGATTTACCAGGCAGCAGCTGCTGTGAGTGACAGAGATCTATTCTGCTGTCAAGTGGGGCGCAGCATACTGATGTTTCTACCACTATCCTGCCAGTGATCTCTGCTGCAAGGAGACATTGCAACAGGAATTCTACTTTTGAGTGTCACGCTGGAGATTGCTGACAGGAATGGAGTGGAAACGTTAGTATACTGTGTCACACTTGATAGCCGGACAGATCTCTATCACTCATATTGGCTGCTGCCTGGTAAAGCAGAATTGTGAGGATGAGGCCAGGAGATGTTATTTAATTAAGAATACTTGTTATGTGCCTTCAGGTCATTTCTGATGTGGTGATCTGAAAATGAACTTTTTATGGGTTTTTCTTGGCAAGATTTGTTCAGAGAGGGGTTGTCTTTACCTTCTTCTGAAGCTGAGAGGGTGTGACTTGCCCAAGGTCACCCAGTGGGTTTCCATGGCCAAATGAGGATTTGAACCTTCATCTCCAAAGTCTAGTCCAGCGCTCAAACCACAGCACCATGCTGGCTGTCCTGATGTACTTAATATACTTAACTAAGCAGTGGATCTAGGATCTTGTCTGAGGTTTATGGGTATCCTCGGAGTTTTCCTGAGTTAAGTCCAAAATGCCACAATAATATTTCAGAAGAAAGAATGATCTATCCAGTCTCTTAATAGTACCTAACAGATGTTATCCTTAAAAATGTTACTGAGCCATTATTGAGAATATTCCTCACAGCTTCCACAGACATTATTCCCAAGTGGAAGATCTGTCCTTCACCAGCAGAACATCCATATGAAAATTCTTTATAAACAGGAACCAGTTCTGTAAATTGTATATTAGTTCCCAGTGTTACTGTTGTGCTTTTAATATTTCAAAAGTTTTGAGATTAGTTTTTATAGGGTTTTTGTTTTCTAGCTTGGGAAATTTAACTCCCGTGACTAACCCTGAGAAACACAATGTCAGAGTACTATTTCTAAGACAATGTGACGTGTTTAACAAGAAAACATACTATTTGAAATTAAAACCAGTAACAGTAATGAATTGCCATCACTGCAATGATAATTTTTTAAAGGATAAAATATGCAATTGTGTTTAAGTCACTGAGTGGGGTCAGATGTAGAAAAAACTATATTCAAAATTAAGCAATTACATTTGAAAAAAAACTGAACCAGTAAAGTGACAGAAATAGGAAACATATTTTATCAGAAAGCATGTAGTAGATGCTATATTTATTTAGTACAGGAAAATTAAACTTACAGGCTAAATTGCTGAAAAGTTTATTCTGAAGTAGATCTCAGTAAGTGCAATGCAAGTAAATGTTTATTTTTATTTTATATCCAAAATTTGTATCCAGTCCTTCCACAAAATAGTTTGGAAGTCAGTTAGCTACAGTAAAAGGTTAATAGTAAAAAATTAGGAATAAAATGAAAAGTAAAGTGCAAAATAACAATAAAAACATAAAGCAAATACTGTAAGTAAAATAGCAATAAACTCAAAATAATCAATGAAAACAAGAGGCACGTCATGAGCCAGTATTTGATATGTTCTGTTCCTCCTCTACCATATAGTGAGGCCATATCCCCATAAATATAAAAATAAGTAAAAGCTACAGATGCACTGCAAAAAGTATGAAGTTATTCCTTAAGTTACATTTTAAATGTGATGTAGTTATTGAGAAGGGAAATAATTAATTATTTGTAACTGATTACTTCGAAGTTCTGGATCTGGGTATTTGTGTTACTTATGACTTAAGTCCAAGGCCCTTTTCGCACGGCATTTTCCATGTGAAAGAGGGCCTGGAGTGTCACGCGATTGCAAGGAGCGATCTGCACAACGCACTCACAATCGCGTGACACTCCAGGGGCTGGCAGGCACCGATCGCACAGCTTTTCATTTTCGGCTAGAAGCCAAAAGTGGTGCGCGATTGCGCATTGCTCCCAGGACCTGCGCACACTTACCTGGTGTGCGGAGCCTCTGGAGCCGGGCCAGTCGCGCTTCCTGCCCCAGTGCAGCTGAAGCGGCAGAGGCTGCTCGCGCGATCCCTGTACCCCAGCGCCGGAACAAGGTAAGGTGCAGAAAGGGCTCAAGAGTGCACTCAGTTGTATTCCATTGTCCTTGAATTTCTTCTTGAACAGTTCTTGCATCAGAGAATGGTATCCACTTAGTTTAAAGGCCTTGTCAGAAATGGTTTTAATTCAACATCTCTTCAGCATACGGTCTTTCTGCACTCCAGTGCTCTAGTGCTATTGTTCCACTTTCAACATCATATGGAATCCTGGGGTTTGCAGTTTAGGGAGGGGCATTTAGAATTCTCAACCAGAGAGCTCTTTGGCCTCAGTAAACTACAAACCCCAGAATTCTACATTTAAAAGTGGAATAATAGCACTATAACAGTGTAGTGCAGAAAGGCCAGTAGTATAAAGATCTGCCTACAGACTTTATGCTACACTGGCCCATATACCACACCGCTTGCCTTACTTTAAAGTCCTGAAACTACCTCACACAGTCATTCCATGCTTCAATGTGAGCAGGCAGGTTCAGAGAGGGTCTGGTTACTCCACTGCTGAGATCCATGGTGGTCCTCCAGAGGTCTTAGTATGTTTGTAATCATTGTGCTTCCGTTTTGGTATGGGAGAATTGCCAGATACTTCTTTGATTCTTCTTGTTCATGCTGAAGCACAAGGCGTCTGTATGAGGTGGCTTCAGGTCTTTAAAGTTGGTCAAGAGGGGACTTTGGGTACTATGGAGAGAGGACAGAAATACCAGTTTCTTCAGTGCCTGAAAAAAAAGCACATCCACACATGTAAGGGACATGTGTGCATGCAAATGTCATAACCTGAATTCTGACCATATTCTCTCTTCCAAAAATATGTTTTAAAAAGGTTTCATTTTAAAGCAGTAGGTTTAAAACATATAGATAGGATTGCCAGGTCTCCTGTGGTGCTATAAAATGTGCATGTTTTCCAGAAGATTAACATGTTCTAAAATATACTTCAGTACAGATGTAGGAGCCTTAGTAGAAGATATTAGAAAGGCAGAACCCCTTATCACTGCATCACGTAAAGACCAAGTTGTACATTTAATACTACGATTACAAGAGAAGCTTGGACAACCAGTGGACCACAAGTTCCACCTTTTTAAGGTAAGACCTTTGAGTCTGTTTATGAACTTTACTTTTACTTATATAAATACAACCCCCCCAACCCCACTTTGTATCTTAAAAGGTTCTCATTGAAATCCTTCCTCAAATACCTAATTCAGCCAGTGGTGTGTGTGTGTGGGGGCAAAATGAAGACATGATTCCTCCAAATAAGATTTCTCTCACTCCTCAACAAAATTTTCTTTCAGTGCTCAACTTTCTAGCATTGCAGTAACTTAAAACGTCAGTTAAATGTTTATATATACAGTGTAAACATTTATAGAAAAGATGCAGGCAAAGCTACGAAGGGATTATGAACACAGAAAATGTAAGATGTCTACATGTGTAAAAAGTTTTAATGTCTCTGCAGTGCTAGAAATTTAGGGAATGAAGAAAGATTTCAGCGTGGAGGGGGTCAGAATTCTTATGGGGGGCAGTATCGTCATTTGGCCCCTATGTAGCTGTGTCCTTCATCTCAGCTGGTGAATGATGTCAGAATAAAGAGAGGGCTATCTAGAAATAAGGAGGTATCATCATGCTACAGGAAGTCCCAAGGCTTTTAGAAATACAGTGGCCCCTTGGTACCTTCTAGGTGGTTTGGTTCTAGGACCCCTGTGGATACCAAAATTCATGGATGCTCAAGTCCCATTATGTACAATGCTGTAGTAAAATGGCATCCCTTATATAAAATAGCAAAATCAAAGTTCACTTTTTGGATTTTTTAAAAAATATTTTCAAGCCATGGTTGTTTGAATCTGTGGACACAGAATCTATAGACAAGGAGGACTGATTGTACAGACTGAGATCCTGCATCAGACAAATAGCCATGATATTGTAGGTATGCCTTCCCTCCTCATCTGATATCTGAAGCCCACATTAAAATCCAGTCAGTTATCTGGAGTGATAGAAGTCTCTGCTGCTGCTAAGTTGGGCACTGCAGAATATATGACCCCTTCCCACCAGTCAGTGACACTGTGATGAAGGGTTGCAACAGGGCCCTTCTGGGTCCCTACTTCTGCTCTTTGCAGCATCACTCACCAGCAGGAAGGGGCTGGCTGCATCGTTTTGCAGCACTTTGCTTGAACCAGCACAGATTGGAAGGCTTTTAAGGTGGGTTCAGGATCATCTGTAGTCAAGGCAATAGTGCAAATGTTCATTAAAAAGTCTGCTTTGTGGACTGTTCACTTAAATGACACATCCATACATGCCTTCTGATTTCACTCCGCTTCTTGATGGGATGAAGTTGGAGATACTGTTTTTGTCTGATAGTAACTGGTTGTCACCACTCTTTTCCTGAATTGCAGTATCTATTTCACATCACCTGGTGGCAGTCTTGAACTATCTTGATTTGAAAGTTAACCACTGGTGATCTTAGCAGAGAATTTGAGCCAGAAGGAAATGTCTTCTGCGCATTCAGTTTCTCCCTAAGGAGCACTTTCCCCCCTGCTTTTTCTGACTTCTGAAGGAAGCCTTTGAATGGAAGCTGACCGAGGCATACCAGTCAAACATATTAGAAAATAAATTGCTATTTGCTGTAAATTTCTTCACTGTGTTGTATAGCTATGTGGCTGAGTGATTTACCATGTATGTAGACTCTTAAGAATGCCTGTGTTTGTATGAAAAATCATAGAAGGACTGCATGAAAATCTTGTGTGGTTTAATTATGTGAAAAGTTTAGAGGTAAATGTGGCCTAGAGGTAGCACTGATGCTCTCTTCCCATCTGTATAGTGTATCAACAAGCGTGAATAGATCTCTTCCCATCTATATTCACTGTCAGTATATCAACAAGTGTGAATAGATCTCTTGTGAGCAGTGAGCTACTTTCTTTCCAGTGGCAGCAAGATCTTTGACCCTTCTTCAACCTCAGCTTCTAGTCAACCTGGTACTATAATGTGAAAATAGTGTGATCTTAAAAAACCCTAAAACAGGGCTTTCCAAACGGTGTGCTGTGACACGTTAGTGTGTCGCCTGAAGTGTGTAGGTGTGTCACTTACAATCTTGGAAATGTATGTTATTATTTATAAATCATATATTTTTAAAAATATATGAAAGATTTTCATATGTTGTATCCCCATACATTTTGTTGTTACAATTTATGTATGTGTATCTCTTATAAGGGGTTTGTTTAATCTCCTTTTTGCTAGTAAAATTGAATTACTGTGTTGCAGGATGATGCATGTCTAAAAAAGTATGTCACCAACAGGAAAAGTTTGGAAAGCTCTGCCCTAAAAGTTTAGAAGTGGTTAGTTACCTTTAGGTAGTATGTTGTGATCGACACCATTGCTTCTTAAGTTGTCTGAGGTGGGGAACCAGCAGGCTTTTCCTTGCTATGTGCCAAGAACTGGCACCAATGACTACAACTGTTTCTTTCTTTTCTGGAAATTTGCTAGATACTGGCAACGAGTAGTTCACAGGCCTGCACTGGTGCAGGGATCATCACTTTGTGCAGGGCTGATCTATACTGGTTCCAAATTGGGATCAGTAGCAAAGGCTGAACCTACTTTTTGCTGTTGACCAGTGCAAAGCTGTCTGTGGAAGGACATTTGTACATATGATAATTGGTTGGAAGGCCAATATGTTAGAATAAATATCCTTATGAAGCTTCTCATGTGTGCTTGCTGTCTTTTGGAAAGAATTAAAAAAAAGAAGTGTACTGTTGTTGCTTTATGGCCA
This sequence comes from Ctenosaura bakeri, assembly GCA_948474755.1. NCBI lineage: Eukaryota > Metazoa > Chordata > Lepidosauria > Squamata > Iguanidae > Ctenosaura > Ctenosaura bakeri. The sequence continues at coordinate 679 of CAOLHI010002000.1, read as the reverse complement.
ACAGGGCTATCCCTGCAACTTTTTGGGAGAAATAATGAGCCTTTCCACACTACACAGTTATAGTGCTATTACTCTACTTTCAACATCCTATGGGATTCTGGAGTTTGTAGTTTACTGAGGCCAAAGAGCTCTCTGGCTGAGAATTCCAAATGCCCCTCCCAAACTGCAAACCCCAGGATTCCATATGAAGTTGAAAGTGGAATAATAGCACTATAACAGTGTAGTGCGGAAAGACCCAATTTCTTTTTTTCTTTCCAGATAAGCAGAGGTATTTTTGTGTGGGAATGTGTGAGAGTAAAATGTCTGGTATCTTCTATATCACATCATACTGTTTTATGCTTGCTCAAGATTTTTTTTAAAAAAATCCTACAAATCTTTCAAGAACAGCCTTCTACCTGCTGTCAGACCATCTTAACAGCATTGGTTCCATTGTGTAATTTCACCTTTACTAACAAGAAAAACTAAACAACCCAAGCCTGGGGTTATTTACTGGGTGAAGGAACCAGTCATGTAGGGACATGCTAAATTAATCCAAGATTTCATAGAATCATAGAAGTAGAAGAGGGCCATTGAGTCCTTGTTTCAGAAAAGCCAGGTACAAAACTGCCATGACTTGAAATAATATAAAGATTGCTGCTCAAGATACACTCCTTGCAAATACAATGGTTAAAGTAGTTAT